>JAHHFK020001131.1:0-557848 GCA_024533555.2 Aedes koreicus | reverse complement strand
GACGGGAAAGTTAATGTTGTGGAATATGTGCAAAGCAATCGAGACGTGGTACAGGACACGACTTACTAAATACATTCTCGAAGAATTCGGCGAAGAGGATAGTGGCTTCTGCGTTAGAGCTAGCATGAGCCTTCTCATATGTAATGTTGCAGGGGATGCTAGCAGAGGATCTCAGTTTTCTAACGAAACCCCAGAAACGTGTTGGTTCCTGTTTGATGCTTGCTTGAATCCTGGATAAGTAGTCGTCGTGAGTGGATTGCAAAACAGTTTTGAATGTTGCCTTAACTTCTCTTAGAATGGTTTTGTCGGCTTTAGATTTCGAGAGGAAATAGTAATAACGTGCCTTCCTGAGTAAGTTTCGAAGATGTCACAACTCAGAGGTCAACCACGGTTTGTTGAAAGTCGAGTTAACCGCACATCGTGTGCGCGGTACAAAAATGCTGCAAATTTCGAAGAGCTTGTCGTAAAATGCTGCAGATGTTTTGTAGATCGTTGCGGTCCTCGCGAGAAAGCTCCAATCAACCTCTCCAAATGCTATTTTCAACTGATCGAAATCACATCTGTTAAAGTCGTAGCCAAAACTGTCACCCCCCCCCCCCACATCGTCATCGAGCGAGGTCGGAATAACGTCGCCCACGTCGAATAGTAAAACGAACGGCGCATAATGGTTGTCAATTGGTAAAAGTGGTGCAGGAGGCTCAACTAGATCTAGAAGTTCTGGAAGACTTACAAAAACCAGGTCAAGGATTCGACTGTTGATGTTTTCGAAGTGGTTAAGTGGCCTGCGGCAAGGTAGCAAATAATGCTTCGATGAGAGATTGCTCGTGTCCGGTAGGGATGTAGCCATTTAACACTTCGTCCAACTGCCATCGCAAATTTGGGAGGTTTAAGTCACCCAAAGACAAAATGATATCCTTTGCTGACGCACTGTTTACGAGTCTCTGAAATGCATTTGCATGGTCAGAATATCGGTCAGCGGACGAGTTGGGGGGAATATAAATTGTGATGATGTAGAGGGAGAGGTGAACGCTAGAAGCGGATGGCGAATCAAGTCTTGGAGGGCAATTAGCGCATACGTACTTACGTGAATTCACGTTTTGGAAGCCCCTTTCTCCGCACCCACACGTAGAGCCGGGGCGGCTGCTGGTCGCTGGCTGGAATGGCTCGACTACGATGGGGGGATTGAGGGCTTCCAGAGTGCTGTGTTCGGTGCGTATTTTTTGATAGAGTGTTGCTTGTAGCTGCATTGTCACTGTTGGGGTAGCTCTGAGTGCTACTGATTATGCGCCTGAATTTGCAGTTGACAGTCTCCGAAATTTTTGGGAGCTGTAGTCCTCGAACTGTCGAATCATTATTCCCTCTGGCCATGTCGAGGGATCAAGTGCGTTGTTCTTCAAGGCTAGATCGAGACCAACTCTTAACGAAATAAATGACATGTTGCTTGTGTCAGTACCTTTGGCCACCAGTTTTACCACATCGGGAGTGTTATCCAATCCTAGGTTTGCCTTAACCATTTCCACAATTGCTTCGTTCGTCACATCAGGTTTAATTCGAGAAAAATACAGCCAAAACTTATCAACTGGTTCAACTTCTTGTTGGGTGTAATAGGGAAGAGGCGGTTTCCGTCTTTTATCAACGGGTGTTTTCAATTGTTCGTGATGCTGTCCCGGTGAAGCAACGACGCCGTTTTTTGGGGACCAGGCAACCTTGGTGGAACAGTGAGCTTCAACATCTACGAAATCGCCTACAGAAGGCTAGGAAACGCTTTTTTCGGTCGAGGGATGTACAGCGAAAGGTGGAGCTGCGTGACTTAGAGAGCGAATATAACTCTTTGCATGCGCGATGCTTTAGCAACTACATTCATCGTACAGAAGAAAGATTCAAGCAGGATCCCAAATCGTTTTGGACGTTCATGAGAAGCAGAAAGCAGAACAATGGAATTCCTCAGCGTGTTTTCTACAACGATACAACAGCCGAAACTCCACTCGACTCGGCAAATTTGTTCTCGTCCTTCTTTCGAAGTGTGCTAAGTAACAACCGATCACCTTCGTCTGGTTTTTTTTTGCAGCGACTCTTCATCTTTGAAATTGAAAAAACAAAAATTCAGAAGGTCAATTTTATATTAAATGTTATGCTGAAATGCTGAAAAATAAATTGAGCCTTTGATGCCCGGCATGTTGTTCCAGGGTCTTACATGGTTTTAGAATGCAAAGATGATTCCAAAGCGTGCTGAAATTGTTAATAACATGAGAATGTAATATATATAATATGAAATAAAGGTACACGATCTTCAGTCGCACCCCCTCACTTCGCTATTGTCAGATTGACAACATTGCCCAGGCTTCGCCAACCAGCGTCTCCATGTTTCAGCTGGCAGTCTTTCGTGATCATATGACTCGTGGAGGCGTGAGGTAGGAACTTGTGAGGACGAGAGGTCGGTTACACCCTCCTTCAAAGTTGTCAACTCACCATTTGAAGCCCCCGATATCCAATTAAGCTTTAATTATGCTTTAATAAATTATTAAAATGAAATCAACTTCATTTGTTTTAAAGCTATAATAAATAGCCTAACAAGGTGAACGTGTAATTTTCAATAAGGTACCATTTTTGTCATGGTAGCTAAATACGCTCTGTCCAATAACGTTTTCAGTATTTATGTGTAGTGGAAGTTCATATACAAATCAAGTGTCAACCTTCCAACCACTAGAAACAAACAAAGATTCAATAGCTCGGAACAGGATCAATGTCAACTTCCATAGAATATACGATACTAAAGTTGCTATTCCCTGTATTTTGGGGCGCAACAATCGAGGAGTAGAAATTCCAGATTGAAATGTTTTGTGGAAGATGACAATAATGCTTTTGAATTACCTACCTTGAAACTATGACTTCCTTGTATCTTCAACTTAATTTTTTTCCTTATTATTTTTTCACAGCATAACATTAAATTTTGGTTGTACCATGATGTACAATATTGCTCGGGATACTTCTACAAGAATGTAGTAAGTTTGATTCCAAGCCAGTTCGCTGGAGAAACAATAATTCTATCTTAAGGTGGGTTCGTTTTATGATGAATTTTTAAAATTAAGTTAGGATTGGCCTGCTTCTTAATTTTTTAAATCTTTCTGCAAAACCGTGTTCAGACGACTTATAGAACATTTGATAATGCTTATTTTATGTTCACAGGACATCGCTTGCTTTTATTTGGAAATCTTAAAACAATTAACATTGACAAAAAGTACATACTTCAGTTTTCAAAAGGCGCTTCTTATGGTTATTGTTTATGCGTTAAGGATGTTTTTGGTACTTGATGAGTTGTAAGACAGACATCAATGTTTGTTTTGCTGGTTTCATTTTTATTATTTCATTGCTAAATTTACTATTATTCTATAAGTTTCGCTTAACAGCTTCGCGAATCCCAAAATTCCTACCTAGAGCTAATCTAGGGTGTTAGCAAGTATGAATGAAAGCATAGTCAGCCTGTGTATTATAACAGTTATAAGAAGCCAAAGAGAGCTTTTGTGTATGAAACATTTTTGGTAATTCATTGATTTATTATCCAATTCCGTAAATTCAAAACCGGTGTTCAAAAATATAGCAGCACTTAGTTCATAACAAAATAACATGAACATTCATGGTCAAACAAATAAAAAGTAATTAAATTCTGACGTGAATGGATGCACACTTCAGTACTATGTAGCATAACCTCTGTTCTTCATGACAACTGCACATCGTTTCGTCATCGAGTCCACAAGGGCTTAGCATCGCGAATCAGGCATTGCTGCCCACGAATCGCGTATCACAGACCACAATTTCTCGACATTTTTCGGCTTTGCTTCAGAAACAGCATATTTGACGTCTCCCCACGAGTTCTCAATAGAATTGAGGTCCGGAGACTGCACTGGCCACTCCATAACCTCAATTCTCTTCTCCTGAAACCATGCTCTGGCACGCTTGCTGGTGTGCTTAGAATTATTGTCCTGTTGGAACACCCATGCTAGTGGCATTTCTTTCTCGGCATAAGGATGCATCACCTCATTGAGTATTTTGATGTATCCAATTCGGTAGATTGGCCCTACACCATTGTAGGAAAAACACCCCTACACCATTAGTTTTGCTTTGCCATGTTTTACTGTCTTCACCGTGTATTTTGGTTGATGCTCTGTGCAAGCTGGACGTCTCACATACTGAGGACGGCCATTTGATTCAAATCGGACAAGTTTCGACTCATCAGTCCAGAACACATTCCGTGATTTTTCTTTGGGCCAGTTGTTATGCGTTTTGGAAAACTTCAGATTATGGGAAACATGCCGTTTCGTCATCAGTGGCACCTTCCGGGGGCAATGTGCAAGCAAGTTTGCCGCTATCAATCGTTGTCTGATAGTAGCAGTGCTCGCAGCCAGGATTAGATCGGCTTTGAATTTGTTGAAGTCCTAGCTGGATCAATTCGAACACTTTTTGCGATCATCCGATCGTTTCCCTGCAACGCTTCCGGCCACGAGTTTTAGCCTCGTCCTTCCATTTCAAATCGTTGCTGATCTTTTGGACAGAGCATCCTATTGTTTGCTAGACCTGCCTGTACGATTGGCTTTCCTTGATAAGAATTTTAATCAAACTCCGCTGCTCCGGGGTACAATGTTTACGACGGCCCATTTTTCTGTGAAAAACGAAGATAAAATCAAAAAACCAACCCAATCTTCATTTTAAGCTTCTTGTTTACTTACCGTCAGTTTACAAGGATCACAAGATGCGATTAGCGTACAAGAAAAAAAAATACTAGGAATCACTTACCGCTGCTATTATTTTGCACAGCTACAAATGGGCGCTACAACAGGTTTGGAGCAAAATGTTTACAAAAAGAAAGAAAAACAAACACTGGGTCTGTTTGATGGGTGATGCCACCAATACATATGTAAGTGATTTGTAGATAATATAGTTAATGCATGCACGAATGGCAAGCGTTGTGTTCAATTATGATACAGCGCTGCTATTTTTATGACCATAACTGTATAAGCAGACGTCAGCAGTAGCCCCTTAACGTTACTCTCCAATATTCTATGCCACCGTCTGTCACCAATTTTAAAGGAGTTCGTAGGGCAAAACCACACTGCAACGGGCCAGATTTCCGCATTTCGGCATGCATGATTGAATTCTTCGTTTCAAAACAACTTACGATCAAAGTATCGATGGATCGAGTGACATATGTCGTCCGAGTCTCAGAGATACTCTCGAGTCCTTTTGTATCTTGAAGAGGATTACGGCAAGGCGATGGACTGTCGTGTTCGCTATCTAACATTGCATTGGAGGTATGATCTTCAGAAAGTCCGTCCAACTTTTTGGCTTCACCGACGACGTTGATATCGTAGCACGCAACATTGAGGCGATGGCTGAAACATACATCAGACTTAAGATTGATGCAAGCAGTATTAGTCTTCGTAAGCTGATTTGCAATCGATGGAAAGGTGATGTGTGGGCACGTTATATTCACGACATTTCTGCAGCACTTGCCGAGTCGCATAAATCTGGTCCGTAGTAGCACGGGTACTCATGAATACCACTTGGTACTTTCCCACAAAGGCCTTTGCAATTGGAAAAGCAACTTGTAGGTGGTGCTCAGTAGCATGACTGCACGATAGTTGCAACAATCCAGCTTGTCATCTTTTTTTTTTATAGATGGGAAACACGATACCATCCATCCAATCCTCCGGTAAATACCAAATCTTGGTAATAACCCAGAGCAGCGCCCTAGCCAGTTATTCTCCACCGTATTTCAATAGCTCGAATGAAAACGGACCGTGAACTAGTTCACGTTTTCAGGATTTTAACTAAAAACGTGTCGCCGCACATTGCGGCGTGCAGCACATTTCGTACGAAAGAAGTAAAATTCTTGAAACTCTTAGCACTTTCACACAAGCTAGAACCACCACCCAAAGAACAATATTTCCCTAACATATTTGCGATGCTAGTTTCCGTAGCGGTGCTGAGAGCTTTGAGGAATTTCCGTTCGAATCTTTGCTTACCTCTTTAAGTTGTAGAGAAATGACGATTTATTTAATGTGTACACATTAAATCTACACAATTGCACACTAGTGCACACAGAACTACCATTCAAACAATTTGTTTTTCTGCCCCTAAGCTGTCATGGTGAGGGTGGGCTCTTTAGTTTTGCTAACAGCTACACTTTTGGGTTACTCTCTTACGTATGTGTGAAAAAAAACTTTTATTTTTTTGTATTCCAAATCTATCTAGGAGAATTCGGGAATGATACCAAAAATATCTGGAAAGTGCGGAAATTTGAAAATTAAAATTGATCGTCAACGTGACTGCCACAGAAAAGTTTATCAAGAAACTGGATTCTAAATTCCTTGGGGATTCTAGTTTGCTATGAGATCACATAGACTGGAGATCGTCGAAAGAACCTGTCGTTTGTTGAACCTGTTTGCTGTATTCCATTCCGGGATGGTGAACTGAACATTTATGGGATGATGGGAATCCAAGGCAGTTTTATAGTCAGAGCAGGGTTCAGATTAACCCCTTCCGACACTCGCATCGCCAGACAGTCCTCGGAGACACCTGCCAATACCAATAGATGGTTCGATGCCAATTTCCGGAGTTTGAAGCCTCCCTTGAAAGTCATCCCGTTGAGTTGCTCACATAACTTCTGTGCAGCTTCTACCGTATCCGCTCCAGAGATAACGTCGTCCATATACGTATCCTCCGTGGCCGTCCTTGCAGCTGTTCGGTGTTCTTCAAAAGGGCGAACACGAAATGATTGCGACACCGAAAATGTCATGCCAATTTTCTTATAATGTTTAGAATCAAACCAAAATTTTAGGGTAGTTTTATACATATATTTACTTCAAAAATCAAAAGAAAAGTTAATCGACGTAGCCTTGAGTGTAAAATTGAACGCATTTCCGCTTGATGCCCTCCATCAAAGTCTTTACAGTGTCATCCGGTACCAGTTTCTCAGTTTTTTTTCCATTTTCTTAACATGTCCTTCTCGTCTTTGACTGTCATCTTGCTCTTTCGAAGTTCCCGCTTCATCATTGCCCAGTACTGCTCTACCGGGCGCAGCTCCGGACAGTTTGGCGGATTCATGTCCTTTGGAACAAAATTGACAGAATTGGCCTCATACCACTCCAGGACACTTTTAGAATAGTGGCATGATGCCAAATCTGGCCAAAATAGCGGAGCTTCGTCGTGCTGCTGCAAGAACGGCAAAAGACGCTTCTCGAGGCACTCAGATTTGTAGATCTCGCCATTTACTGTGCCCTTTGTCACGAAAGGCTCACTCCTCAGTCCGCAAGAGCAGATGGCCTGCCAAATGAGATATTTGGAGGCGAACTTCGACATTTTCTTCTTCTTAAATTTGTCGTCCACATATAACTTGCTCTTGCCGGTGAAAAACTCCAACCCCGGAATTTGCTTAAAATCGGCTTTTATATACGTTTCGTCTTCCATCACACAGCAGCCATATTTTGTCAGCATCTTCTCGTAGAGCTTCCGTGCCCGAGTTTTAGCCGTCGATTGTTGCCGCTCATCGCGGTTTGGGAAGTTCTGTACCTTGTATGTATGTAGTCCAGCTCTCTTCTTTGCATTCTGGACGTAGCTCTGCGACATGCCGATCTTTTTAGCCAAATCACGGCTTGAGACGTTGGGATTTGCTTTAATCATCCGCTTCACCTTTCCCTCCGTCTTTTTGTTCTCCGGTCCCGGTTTTTTTCCAGCTCCTTTGCCGTGGTCCAACGCCAACCGCTCCTGGAACCGCTTCAACACTCTGGAGAATGGTGAATGTTCAACATTTTTCCCAACTGCCGGTGCGACAGGTCAGGAAATTCCAGGTGTTTGGAAAGAATTTGTTCTCTCGACTCGCGTTGGTTCACCTCCATTTTCGTTGAATCGAAAAACACGACTTCGAGTTTGACAGCATGTAAACAATACACATCAATGAGAAAGTGTGCAAAATTTGGTTGATTTTTACCCAATGGTAAAAAAGTTATGCCCCATTGAATGTGTCGCAATAATTTCGTTTTCGCCCTTTACCTCATGCAAGCTGGTTCAATGTGCTTGGCAGGAACGGTGGAGGCTTCGTTCCATACGTGACAGTATTTAGTTCGTACACGTCCACGGGATCCCCTGGATCGAATGCATTTGAGCGGCCCGTCTTCCTTTATAAACAAGATTCGCCCAAACATTTTGTCTACGTCGGCCAGCAGCTTGAATTGCCTTACACGGCTTCGTAACACGATCGGTCGTAAGTTCGTCTGTACAAGGGACCGATCCCTCTAACAAGTCTTACCAGATACGTCAGACACCGGAAGATAGAAGCGATCAAATTGCTCTCGGAGCCGGAATCTAAGAGAGTATGATGCGGGAACTGACTACCCTTATCATCTTCCACGATGACGACCGCAGTAGCAAAATCATGGAGCGAAACTGTTGAGTGGTTTCAGAGAGTATTGTTTCGGAGGCTGTCATATTGACCACCTAAGAGGAAGATGAATTTGATGATTCACGAAATTCCGTTTGTGAAGGAGTATTGTTGTTTCCCTCCACAGCTGCGATCTTCGCCGGTTCGTGCTTCTTCTGTTTAAATTACAGTATGACGGCGATCCTTGCAGCTACGCCAGAAGTATTTTGAGGTGCATTCCTTTGCTAGATGTCCCGATCTAAAGCAGTTCCTGCATGGAGAGGTTGACCTCAAAACCGCATCTCTTTCACGCACTGACAACCATTGAAAGGTAGAACACTAGTAACTTGTAGTAGGACCGGTCGTCCACGATGGGAGTTGCTGACTCCGAACAGTGAGCGTCGTGGGGAAAAGCACAGTCTAACGACAGTGGCGTAGCTACAGTCGGGTGATGTTACTCCCGAACATAACGTAGCTAACAATACCCATATTTTAAGTTCTTTCTACGGCTCCGTGTGGTAATTATTTATTATTGTATTGAATAACCCGAGGTACTAATTGATATGCAACTTTTTGCCGATAACTCTTAGGGTTAAATTGAAAACTCTGAAAACCACATACGGTTAATGTTTTCAATGTACATATGATTCTGATAAGAATACCAGAAGACTTTGAAAAATCCAACATACTGAAAAGAACCTGGACTCGCTATTAAGGCTTGCTTCATTTAGTATTGGAACAAACTTTTGCTCATATTGTGGCGCTCCTGATGGACGGATTTGGAAGTTCTTGGCGCCCACGTGTCGGGAATTTTGTCAGCTTCACGTATGTATTTTTGACATTCCGCAAATCGACTGTACTTTGTAAACAATCAACATGGAAGCCGAAAGAAGGGAAAAAATTGTGCACAGTTATTTGGAAAATCCATTGTGCTCTGCATCTAGGCTAGCTAATTAGCTGAAATCGCCCAGAAATAACGTATGGCGCGTTATCAAACGGTATAAGGAAACATTGACGACGATTCGGAAGCCTCAAGCCAATCGTCGGAGTGGAACTGTCGACCGGAAACTGCGTGGTAAGATTTTGAAGACGATTAAGAGGAATCCCAATCTGTCGGACCGTGATTTGGCCAGAAAATTCGGTGCTGCCCATAGTACCGTGAGGAGAACTCGACTCCGGGAAGGAATCAAGTCGTATCGAGCTTGCAAACAGTCAAATCGGACCATAAAACAGAATAGTGTGGCCAAAATCCGTGCTCGGAAGCTATACGACCAGGTGCTGACCAAGTTCGACGGGTGTCTGATGGACGATGAAACCTATGTCAAGGCTGACTTCGGGCAAATCCCAGGTCAAAAATTTTACTTGGCAACGGCTCGGGGGGATGTTCCAGCCAAATTTAAATTTGTTTTTGCCGACAAATTTGCACGAAAATTCATGATTTGGCAGGGCATTTGCAGCTGTGGCAAAAAAACGAAAGTTTTCGTTACAAATAAGACAATGACGTAGGAACTATACCAAAAAGAGTGTCTCCAAAAACGAATTTTGCCGTTCATTCGATCCCACGACAATCCCGTAATGTTTTGGCCAGATTTGGCAAGCTGTCATTACAGCAAAGTCGTTCAAGAATGGTATGCAGAGAAAGGGGTCCAGGTTGTTCCGAAAAACCTTAACCCACCCAACTGCCCCCAGTTCCGCCCTATTGAGAAATACTGGGCAATCATGAAGAGGAGACTCAAGGCAAAGGGAAAGGTTGTCAAAGACATCAATCAGATGAAGACCTGGTGGAATAAGATAGCTAAAACGATGGACGAAGAAGGTGTACGCCGCCTAATGAGCCGTGTTACAGGAAAAATTCGAGAATTCCTTCGAAACCGTGACGAATAATTTTATCCGTATTTTTTCTTAAAAGTATGAAGAAAACGCTCCATTTGTATAAAAAAAGATCTTGAATTCAATAATAAATAACTGAAATACAGGCAATTGTTTTTGTTCCAATTCTATCTGAAGCAAGCTTTATATGTTTAATATGGGATTGAAAGAAAGGACTCTGGTTCCTGAGAAGCATGATCCAACACTGTTGAAAATGAAAGCTTCTATTCATCTTTGGGATACAATTGTTGAACAATGTCGGACCAAAATACCCTCGTAGATGCCCCAAAATAAAATTTATTTTTTGCACATTTTGATTGAATTTTCGAGTTCTTCGCACTTATACCAGTTAACATAGATTTACCAAATAATTTTTCTTTCAATTCGAACTGAAATAAGCAGTGCGATTTGACTTTTTTTTTATTAAATAAATCCATCTGTGAATGCGGACAAGGTTACCAGGACGCAGATCACGTTATTTGGTTTTGTGCTGAGCATCGTGGAGTCAGATCTGAGCTTTATGATTCCCTTCGGGCTCGAGGTAGACAACCCAATGTACCGATTCGAGACATTTCGGCTGCACGCGATCTGGAGTTTATGAAACTCATTTATGTGTTTTTGACTAGCCTTAGATTGTAGTTTGATTTACTTACTTGTTTAGGTTAAATTTTTGAGGATTGTGTGCATCGGTGTGTGATTGTGGTTGTGTGTGTGTGTGAGTGTTGTTGTGTGTGTGAGTGAGTGATTTTTTTTTTAAATTGAAAACGTTCAATTGAAAAATTGTAATTTGAAATTCTAGATTCAAGAAAACCATGGTTCCTTATGCTTTGTTTAAAATTTCCACCGCAATTTTCCCATCCATAAAATTGTAATTCCTATTAACCTCGAGACGGCCGCGAGTAATCGGTTACACCCCCTTAACCTTAGTTCTAAGATAACTGATGTATATAAACATGAAAACTTGGCTCTGTAAAGTTGATTCGATTGAGCCTGTACAAATAAATGAATTCATAAAAAAAAAACATCTTCTCTGCTATTTTCCAATTGTGACTTATCCAAAATCTAGTGTGTACACTCTATCCTACCATGTAAAAATTCTATCCCAGAACAAATTTCGGAGGAAGATGGATGAGGTGCAGCCGAAACAAAATATGAAATGTGTACCAGGTGTTTCCAGTCTTGTGCTTCTTGGGTAACACACATGTAGCAATAACAGTAATAAAATGACATTGAATTGTTCCAACATTTTTTTTCCGCTCGCACTCTTTCGCTGTTCCGTGAAATACAGGGCAAACGTAAGATCGGTGGTCCGGCATACCTTTTTTTTGTACCCTTTTCGTTTATTTCTCTAGCAGCACAACGTTGTGCTTTGGATTGTGTGAATCTCATTTTGTTTCGTTTTTTTTTGTTTTGCTTACTGCCATGTATACTACACATAGTAACAGCTCACGAGCATAGAGCGCATAATTTTATTGCCTGGTTCACAGCGATTAAGTAGCGGCAGTTGCTCAACGATAGCCATTGTTTCCAGCATAATTTTCATAAAATGTTGCGAAAAATTTCCATACATAATACTTACCTGATTGTTTGTCTTTGTTTGCGAAACCGAATAGAACCGTGGTATTGAGAAAGGAATTATTTATTACGCTCTCCGGACGTATCATTTCCGAATGTTATGATTGGATTATAGAAGGTATAGTAAATCTTTTGTAACGTTTGACAATATCGGGCAACAAATTTCACACCACTTCAATCCTTCGTTACGATTCGTTTAAGTGCTTCCCAAGAAGCTGACGAAGAAAAGGAACACGGAACAACAAATAATCTTGATCCAAGCGCTCGACTGTAGAAATGACGGGTGAGGGCAGAAAATGATGAGAATTTTTAAATAACAGCAGGTGCAGATGCATTTTAAACTGCTGCCCGCTACTCCTTGTTCGGGGCTTCTGAAGTACTCATTTATATTTTTTATTATTGTTTGCAGCTTTAAAATATTGGATTCACCTTCAACGATGGCTATAAGAACGGGAAAAGCAAACGAGACAAGCAATAACAATAAAATTACCTTATGTTCGATTTGGATTTCGGGTTAAGGTTTGAAGTGCTGTTTCTTCGTTGTATTCTTCGTAGGTTCACCCGTTATGAACGAATCGTTAGTGAAGTACACATTTTCTCAGTGATGTTGCTAGAAAAGTTAGATTTATTTGCCAGCTTAAGTTTCGCACGTTGGATGAGGATTTTGGGAAGTCGGAAGCGTAATAGGTTAATGCATCTAGAACTTACGGGAAGCTTATGGTTCATCAAAAGAAATATTCCTTTGAACAAAGATGTAGGCGTAGTATTACTGTTAATAACAGGTTAAAGTATCCTACTTACCTTTTTAACCTGCTTATTTTCATATTAATTTTTCAATTGTCTTTTGAAAGGGTTGAACCCTTTAAGCCGAAAATAGAAGAATAAGAGAACTTATGTTCCTACCTATACCCGTGTTAAACGAAAGGATAGAGAATTCGTGATTTTTTTTCTTCTTAGGATTCAGAGATTTGCTTCTGCAACATGTAAAGGAGCTGAAACTTGGGATGTATTGGTGATGGTTACGAGGATCAGCTTTCGGTCCATGCGGCAGAATTCTCTCGTATTTACCACATTTCGTTGAACTATCCTTTGATGTCGTGTGCACGTTGTATCATATTTCCTCTAAACAAAAAAGACTCAGCGAACGCCTCGAGATGAGCCATTTGCAATGAACCACGTCACGAAAGGGCAAGAAGATCTTGCTAACCAATTCTGCTCTGCTTTATAAGTCGTATTGACAGGTTAATGCGATGTCAAAAAGTTGTAAGGTCGCCAAAGGAGTGGAAGTTTTTCTTCTTCTCTTGAATGGATAATTCAAAGTGTAGTTTGCTTGAATTTGCTTCTTGTTTTATCGTCCTGCTCAAACGATGACATGTGTTGAGTTTCAACGGTGTGTTAAATATATGAGACAAAAACTGGGACCACCGGTGGCGATGAACCAGCATGTGGTCGGGTGTAGAAGTGCATTTTTTGCATTCACTAGAACAGGTTAAGCCTTTGCCTGTTTTCGAGATTATGCAACTGGTGAAACTGTGGCGAAATAATTTGAGATATCTTTGTAATTAGATAGTTAATCGAGTTAATCGAAGCCTTCGTAATAACTAGCTGCCTTTTTTTATTGATATGGATTTTGTAATCTATGTATCCGCATTAGATACTTAATGATATTAAATATTTATTATTAACATAAAAATATTCTTGGACTGTGGTGTTTATTCTCAATCAAAGACATTTAAATATATATATCGTTTTTATACCTTAAAATCGGCAGACATTTTTTTGCAAGTTTCAAAAATTAAAATACCCAGAAAAAATAATGAGTTTTAACAGCCATGTTAAATTTCCTATTGTTTAATTTCAAGCTAAAGCAAGCGTAAACAACGAAATTGTTTGCAATCTTTCATACGCCGTACAACATAGTTTGCAATCTTCCATACAACAGACATGATTTAGGCGACATCTAGCGTCAATTTACACGATACTTGCTAGAATTTATGCCAAATCTAGATAAAACCATAGATAACGCAGAAAATTACGCGTTTCTTTCAAACTGTGTTAATCTTCTTTTTTGACCCAAACTTCAGTGCAGAAATAGATTTATAACAGCCTCACGAAAACCGACGAAGCATATAAGTTTTCCCACACGAAAGAGTTAAATATTCGGAGCATAGTTTTTCGAATTCCTAGTGTTAGAGTTGTTGCATAAAGGGTGTTACGATAGAAGTTGGGTCAACCAAGAATGAATTGCTTTTTTTTTATTGAAAAAATCAAATGATTATTCTCTCTGAAGTTCAAATACTATAAAATACAGAAAAACAATAAAGAGGTATACTTCCGGTTGACCGTACCCAAATTGCTGGGTCTTTCGTTCAATGTACAGTCATCCACTCGTCCACTTTGTCCACTTTGTTCGATCCGATACATTAAGATCCTCCGCCAATTTAGTGGCACTACGTCGAGGCTTTCTCTTAAGCCACATCTTGACGATCTTCACCATGGGATGGTCACCACAGTAGCTCCACATTCCCCACCATACCATTTTTGATACTTCCGGTCTCCAGGTATCTTTTGACTGTACGGTGTACAAAACTTCTGCACACACATAAATCCGACAGCTCACGAACTATGTCCTTCTGTCGTTTTCCAGCTCGAAACAAGGCAACCACAGTACTACTGTTCTGTTCGAGATCCATTTTTCTGGATAACACAAGTAACACAAACAACCACTGACAGCCAAGACACAGTGAAAACAAAGCGACGAAGAGTCGTCTAATACAGTTTCGTGTGCAATGTAATAATGACTGTTGAAGTAACGTAGCAGTCCAATTGCCGGACCTTGTAAGTGTTGCAATAATTTCTTGTTTGCCCTTTAAGTCTACAGTTCAGTTTACTTTTCAACCGATGTACGGTTGTAGACGACATTCCTAAATTATTTGCAACACCTCAGAGTTGGGATTCCGCTTGAAACTGACGGCCAAAATTTCTACCGTCATTGAGCTTTCAATTTTTGCCCGATCCAGACTTCTTGGTAGACGCCAAAGTTCCCCAAACACTTTTATTACGTTGTTTACAGTTGCTTTGACCACTTTTAATGATTTCGCTAACTCGCCCTGCAAGTATTTCGTATTTTCGCGATGCGCGAGCAAAGTTTGGATGCGTTGCTTCTCTTGCTTGGAAGCCATTTTGATAACTGAAGAGCAATTGTCAAAATCAAAATAGAGGCATCGTTCTGCACGCACACACCTACAAAATTAGGGGTGCTAAAGTTTCTTAAACCCACGGTTAAAAGAAATGCGCCAAATTTAAGTGAATCATAGTGTTCTCTTAACATCCTTTAGTTAACTGATTTTGATGATTAAGGATGCATACCAAAGGATTTTCATGCATCCACCCAAAATAAAAAACTTCACATATCTCTTCGTAATTCTAATTGAACTGTTACCATATTAATCTCATTGCTCCTATATTAATCCAAAGCTGAATCAAGACATTGGAGAGCAAACAGATTGTTTCCTTTTCTTTGTCTTGTTTGTTCACGTTTATCAACAAATACAACCATAACAAACGTACCTAGCCGAGCATTAATCGTTTGTTCCGAGTAGGATGAACAGAAAAAACAAATAAAAAAACTAGTTTGCGGTAAGAGAAATCAAAATTTCCCTAAGAAGACTTAAAGTAAAATAGAAAAATTTCATGCATTCCCGCGTTGCGTTTCACCAACAATATTAAGATTTTTTTTTTTTTTACTTATACTCGGCTGTGGAAACTGCCACAGGTGATGAGCCATTAGATCGAACGTCATTACGCCGAATGGGTTATTAGGCCGAGAAAGTATTAGTATACAGTAAATTAATTATTTTCTTTTTCTTAGTAAAACTCGCCCGTCTTGTGGTCATTGAATTGATAACTTTATACAATTTCAAGGGAATTCTAAATAATTTCATCACGTTGAAGTAAACACAATATTTTTAAAGGATATCAATGCTTTTTACAATTCATATGCATGTATTGATAACAGAAACGAATTTAATAAAACTAACGATTATGATTCAAACAATTGTCTTAATATAATCACAAAGATAATAGTTTTCAGCTTGTTCAACAAGTATACAGTTTTCAGATAAGCATAAAACGGAAAAATCAAATAAATCGCAATCATTTGTTGTGTTGACAAACAAGTTGTACTCGTTGTAGAGTTCTTGACACATAAGCATACTAATGCCAGAATGGTGTACCTTAGTAGCACACTTGTTAGCAGCCAGTTGTGGTGACTGCTTTGTGACTCAATTAATTCACATTCAAGTTGCTGCAACCTTTTTGGACCGTTGTGTGCTGCTTGGGTAGGCATCGAAACTCTCACTTATTATCTGTAAAAGTGCATCTTGGGAGCATATGATAATCTATTTCTAATTGTGTATCACGATTAGCAATGAGCTGAAAATTCCAAGAAATAAGACACATGTATGAATGAGAGTACAATAGCTCAAATATGTTCTTGTTCAGCATCGTTTTCTGTTCATATTTCAAAGGCGACAAATCTACAAAGAAAAATGTTCTACGAGATATGTTTACTGAATAAACGCTCATTGAGTGAAATAAGAAAGAACTGCTCATAATTAACAGAAGAAAAAATCTCTCAGAAAAGTTCATTGGTTTCATCTTCCAAAAATATTATAAAATAAAGCCCGTTCAAGTTAAATGTCAGACACTTATCTCTCAGTGTAATTTTTGAATTATCTCACGGTTCGGTGAAATGTTACAATTATATGACAGCTAAAACTCTCCATTTTATTTCGTGGTACGATATGTTTACATGTGCATTTGAATTTGCATTTAGTAAAATAGCGTAGGCTCATTTGGGAGTGCGCAAACACATTTTGTACGAACTGCAGCAAAATCCGACGTTGTTGGTACGCGATCTTACTAAGAAACTCAACCTACTAAAAAGTACCGCGTTTTGTTTTTGCAAATTGTTGCAACGGAAGGTTGGAAGCAGGATAAACTGAGAAGTATGCTCCCGCCAAATGGAAAGAAGGTTGTAGTTATTAATTAGGGAAATCCCAACCTTTATGTGCGAAATGTGGCTCGCAAAGCTAGAATATCAAAATCATATGTGCAAACAGTAAATCAGAGGCATTAAATGAAGGCGGGCGCACATTGTGAAAAAGGTGTCCAACCGTGATGACAAGCAAAATGTCACTGCAAAAAGTCGTGCTAAGAAGCTGTAGGCCAAGTTCTTGAACAAAAATGTTGTTGTTTAAATGGACGACGAAACATATGCGTTCGAAGTCTTTCAACAGCTTCCGGCTCTGGTGTTTTACACCGCAATACAAAGGAACGCCGTTGCTGAATATTTCCGGGCAAAGAAGGTTCTTCCCCAAGAAATATTTGGTTAGGCAGGCCATATGTAATTGTGGTCGGAAATCCAAAAGTGTCTTCTCTATCGGCATTATTAACAAGGATGTGTACGAGAAAAAATTTCTGCACATAAAGGAAATGCTAGATTTGGCTGAAAATAATGTAAGTTTAAGCCAGATAACGCCAGAATCTAGCCTGTTGTGTATGAAAGATTGCAAACATTGTTGTATGACGCATGAAAGATTGCAAACAATTTCGTTGTTTATGCCTCATTTCGCTTGGAATTACACGAGGGAAAATTTTACTTCCATCTTCTTCAGAAAATGTTGTATAGATTTCGTGGAAAAAAATTGCAAATAGGTTACAATTTTCTTCCGAGCTATTCCCAACATTTCCTTTAAAATGCATTTTTGAGGGAAAACTGTTGGATTTTAATTTGGTTTTTACGTAATTAAAAAAGTTCTTTGGACAGGATTTTATTTCAAGCTTTGTGTTTGAATTATAGTCTTCAAATGCATTATTGGTGGCATCATTCAATTGATCGCATATGTCCAAATAGTTCGCTAATTTTTCACTGTTATTTTGTTTTTTTTTTTGTAGGTTTGATGAGCTTTTTGCTTGCGATTGATTAGATGTATTATTTGTCTGTTATACAAGATTGGATATTTAGTATTTCTGTGACGTCGTTTTTTCTTCAGAGGTATTACTTGTGAAATAATTTCTGTTAAAATTGAGTAAAAGACGTCTACAGCAGTTTCGACATTTCCTTCATTCCTTAACATTATTTGCCAATCTACAATGCTTAATTTCAGTTGAATGTTTTCATAATTTGCTAATTGGTATTCAAAGACTTCCTCGTATTCGCAGTCGTTGGGTTTTTGGTATTCATGTACGAATAAAGAGTATTCGATTGCTGTGTGAAACGCTTCATTTTTCCACAATGGAGTTAATAATTCGGTCACACAGAAGTCTTCATAAATATTCATAAATGAAAAGTCCAAATAACAACTTTGTTGATTTTTTATGGTATTAATTTGGTTAAGTCCCAAATTGGCCGTTTTGTCAAAAACGAACTGTAAAGTTTCGTTATCCCCAACGACTGGGAGTAAGATACTTTGATTTTCAGAGTCCAGAATGAAGTCAGCTTTGCGTTGATTAAAATCCCCATAAATGTGAACTTTTACTTCAGGAGGAAGTTGAGATAAAATTTGCTCAGCAATTTGAAAGAAAAATTCATAAGTGTTTTTTTGAGCATGGTCTGGGGGAAAATACACAGAGGCGAACACATGCGTTTCACCTGCTATGTGTGATTGCACCCAAACATGCTCAAATTCTTTAAATTTGGATGTGGGAATAATTTCTGAATTGAAATCAGCTGAAAGAGCTATTAGAACTCCGCCACCTGACTTCTTCTGAGACGCATGAAAATTTCTATCGTCTCTGAATACGTTATATGTACTTCCAAAAATTTCTTCACTTCTACGCTCACCCACTAGTTCACCAGGACTACCAAAAAGGACGAGCATAATAAATTTTTGTAAATTCCCTTCATTTTGGCTGGGCTTTTCATGCGATTGAAATTTTGACAGTAAATCAAAAGTTCAGTTGCCTTCTGTTTTGGTGAAGAAATTTTTAAAGGTCCGTTGGTTGATGAAATACTTACTATGTCTGCTTCTTTCTCGTAAAGGGTGTCCAATGCGCATACGTCAATGTTTTCTACTTCTGAGGAAGGCGTCGTTATTTCCGAAAATTCTGGTTGAGTGAATGAGAGTGGAATTTGTTGGTACTCTCACGTAGTTGCTGCAGGCGGTGCGTTCGTTCACTGGATAGGAATCGCTGGTATGATTGTAGATCAGCTGCTGCTTCAGCTGCTTTCATTCCATACTATTGATGAACTTCCGCGAAGATGCGCTGTAGATGGTCTGGAGCGGTTAGCAGTCCTTCGGATGCCAGTAGCATTCTAATGCTAGTCGGTGTCATTCCTTCTACGCAGACTGTAGCAGGTTGGTCCTTCATATAGGCAAGGTACAGACGGACAAACCTGATGACGGAACCTGATGGCGGGTGTACTACAGAAAGTCCAAGAGTTTTACAGAAAGAAGGATTAACAGCTCAATTAATTGTCCAATAATGAAGGCCAAAGTTCGAAAATCGTCCAAGGTGTTTAAGAACGAGATGGAGTTGAAGAAAGAATGGATGAAAGTGACCAAAAAGGTCGGCTCCACCATTGCACACAATGTAATGAGGGGTCTTAAGGTCTTAAGGTGCAGGCTTTCACCGATGGAAAAGAAATTGAATAAAGTAATTATGCCGAAACATAATCCATATGTATTAGTTCATTCCCTGAAAGTTTCAAAAAAATCCGACTTAAAAATTAAAATAATTTTTGGCGAGCACTTTTCTCTGGTGCATTTTTTTCGAGTACAGGCCTTATCTGAGATCCAACCATGACTTGAACACAGCTCGTAGAATCGTCCCGTTCATCGTTGTTATTTGATAGTCTTCAGAAAAGATGTGTTTTGGACCTTTGATTGAAAATAAGTGGCTAATTAAATTTATTACATTACATTTTTATTGCGTAAAGTACGATTATTAAATTATAATGTTTTGAAATTGGAAATATCTTCCCATCATCATGGGATCCCAGTACCTAGTGGACAGCAATTTCTGCTAGAACCAAATATGTGAAGAGAAAGTATCGATAGGTCCGATAACGTTCGGCAGGCTGTGAAATTGAATAGAAGTAGTTTGAAATTGAGCGTAGGGCTTTTGTAAAGCAGTACTTCGAAGAAAGCATGGATTGTGTTTTATAGGCTGACTTATGGTGAACTTGGATCGATTTATGACTGTTTGTTTCTACAATTTTTGATAACGTAACTCCGTATCAAATCACCCGCGTTCCAAGATTGTTGTGAAGGATGGCAAATTTTAAAAATATCACAAAGTATACACTGCCAAAAAGTCATGTTAAGTTAGGTGCCCTGACACCGGCGTCCCCGAGAATGTAAAAATAAGATGAAAGAGATGAGAGAATCAATGCGAGCCGACTTACCTTTTGACGATTTCCGTTTATTTCGATTCTGGAAGACATAATTTTACATGAAAGTTTACATGAAATGAAACCATGAACTTGATATCTTGCCTAATTCGTGAAAAGGGTCAATTATTGTTGATGGATTTTTTTTATTGACTTCCTCTTCTGTGTATAAGTCGGCTTCGTTGGAACAATGTTTCATAGTTACAAAGTTACAGTTTTTAAAAAGTTAATACAAATTGATCCGAATATGCAACGCTTCACTTAATTATCTTTCGTATTTATTTTATTAAATCAATAGAATTATTAATTTTGTTTAAGTCATCCATTGATTCTTCCAATGTTTTTAAGTAAGAATTGATTGTTTGAAATTGCTTATGATATTCAAATGCGTGCCATCCGCACCCTCAATAATAAACTTACGAAGAGCATTATAATACTCACATTTCCTATCGAATTACATCACGCTTAACCTTTGCTTTGAAGCTCAATCCCTCCCCATCCGGAGAGAAAGAGTGCCAAAGCACACTTTTAGTTGAAGGTTTCCTCTCTTGCTCGCTTAATTGTCGACCTCGGTGCAGATAATTGCCAGTTTCAGCTTAAAACTGCTGGCACGGATGGAACCAAAAGACCTAAGACTGAAGTAGTTGTGAGAGGGGAAAAAAGAACTTCTTACAACATCACACCAAGCATGAGAAAGTGAACAAAGTATCAATTAAATAAATTAAAAATAATAACATTTTTCTCACTTCACTATTCCAAAACGTCTATGTATGCACACCGACTGCAACCATATCTAGCAGATCACGTAGTTGTAATGTATGCAAAAATCTCAAACAACAAAACCGATGCACAAAAACGCCGGAAATGTACAGCAAAGGTAGGAAATGGAACGCTTGCGGAAACAAATTTGAGCTTACTAATCAATTTGTTAATGCACGTGTTATACTGCGTTGGAGCTGCTAACTATCCAGCTATTCGCACTAATTGTTCCTTTTGGCTTGAAGCCAGCCGTAGAAATTCACTTCGCTTACTGCCGCATGGGAACTTACGGTGCAACGATTCGCAGAAATTTGCCACTGCCCTCCCCCGGCAATCAAGGCCTATAGGTTTATCTGTCGGCCTGAGGAGGATTTGAAGAAGTGGTCAGTGCAGCGGAAAGTGAAACTAATAGGTTGAAACTAAGCATCATGGTTAATAGTCTATAATGGATCCCATCGATCACTGTGGGTAAAGAAAGGGGCGAAGAATCAAATTTTGAGTGCTCGCATATTAATTTCGACCGGCGAATAAAGATGAGAGTAATGATTTAATGAACCTAATGAAGTCGGAAAGTGGTTCAAAAGTATTATTCCAATAGCTGTATATGAATTATGTTGTAAGAGTTGTGATTCGGTTCGAGTTGCGAGAGGGCAAGACAGATATTTTTTTGGAAAAGAAAATGGTATCGGCTCTTTATTGGGAATTCGTGAAACGCTTCCATTTGTACTTGTAAGATAGGTTGTAACACTGGCACTGGGTGTAACATTGAGATCTTGCTATATTAGTTGATCAGATACCCTTCCTTCATTTTTGTTCAGGCTTGAAGCTAGTTCTTCTTCATGTT
Source organism: Aedes koreicus (assembly GCA_024533555.2). NCBI lineage: Eukaryota > Metazoa > Arthropoda > Insecta > Diptera > Culicidae > Aedes > Aedes koreicus. Next base: position 535,993 of record JAHHFK020001131.1, on the reverse strand, counting down.
TCTCTTATAATTATTTCAATTGCTTGTGACTTCTCATAAGGTTATCAACATTTCGTTTTATAAATTATCGTAGGTTATTATTCTTAAAAATAACTACCTGCAGAAATTAAGTTTTTCTTTATGAATGCTGTGAATGATATGTCTCAAATAGTCTAGTCGGTAACTCTGCGACGATGGCTTAGTGGCATTTGGCCCAATAACGTTCGCCCAAATAGTATTTGGACTAATGTCCCGACACCTCTTTTTCCATGCACTCACTGTTCCTCCTAAAATATGCTAATGTTTTATTCTGATTACAACACCAGCATGTGACTCACGTGATATTCGAACTACCATCTAGGCATCGATAAAAACTTTCATCCTGAAGTGAAAACATCAAGTCAAATCTGCCTCTTGTCACCTTATTTTAAACGAGTGGAAATCGACGATGGTCCTCATTTTAGCTCTGTATTGAATTTATCTATCCGTTTACTAACTACCAATTGGGCTGAAAGTCACAAAGATTCGTTAACATTTAATTCGGTCCATGGTTCCAAATGGTAACGCTCACAGCCTGTGGAGAGTCCGGTGTCTTTTGAAATTCTTATGACATTCCCAACCAGTTGTGGTTGAATGATTGTTCCCGCAACATATTCTTCCTTGAGCATGGTCCTTGTCTCGTATGTTAAGAGTACAACCGATAAAATCAATGTTTTTCGTGCCAACTCATTTTTGTTTATGTGGTACTGTCATTATCGGCGGTCTCCAGTGGGCTTAGATACATGAACACGTCTGTCACATCAATTTCTTCAACATCAATCTGAACTGTTGGTGGGAAGCTTAGAACTCTTGCTTTCATGTGTTCGGTGTTTTAAGTGCAAGCGGGCATGTTTCAGCCTTTAGGCTAATGTTTGTTTCTTCCATCGACTTGCGTGCAGAGCATTTCTCTGGTAAATCTGACAACGTATATGCACGATCTTCGATTTGGACGAAACACATTATTTCGGTATCTCTAGACTAACTTTTGAAACCACCAGTTGCATTGAAATTGCGTCTAAGAAGAATTTTTAAAACATCAATAAACCTGTTTAGAAAGAAAATATACACTACGGAAAAATCATGTAAATATTTCATAAAATCGAAAATAAAACTTATTTTCTAAATTAACCCCTCAAATGTATTTTTTGTATCTTATCTTATCTTAAATAAACAAAAAAAAAATTTCAAACATGAAGAAGTCTGCCAAACCAAGATAGATTTCTGAAGAGATTTTTTACGGATTTTCAAAACTGTTTAACGGATTTCCAGAGAAAATGTGTGCATTTTAGTAATAGAATATGATTCTTCAAGTTGCTTTCAATGAAAATTCTGACGCTGGTGCTTAATAGCAACATCCTAAGCGCAACCGTTTTTCAGATACTGTGGAGTCCACCGTAATCACGACTTCAGGCAATAATGTAGTTTTTCACAATCAAACATGTGATCTTTTTTGTAGGCTGGGAATATATCCCAGATCCTGCCTATCAAATGATTTAGTAAAGTCGCAAGTAGTGGTTTAAAAACTCACATAAAAAGCTTCCTTATCGTCATCGTAATTTTCTAGGTGAGGGTTGTGCACATTGATTATGTCAACATTGAAGAAATGGCCTTTGATTCCTACTTGCACATTATTTTGTCAGCTGGCCATCACCCAATCACTTCTGCTTTTTTTTCATTTCGCTGCAACTCTAGTAGATTAATTCAAGCAAACCTCTAGCAGCCCTACAAAGTCGAACTTGTGGACCCTCAATCGGAAAGCATGCGGTTTCTTCTCAAGAAATTAAGCGATTAACAGTTCAATTTTCCGAATTTCTTATCGTTAATTGGGATTCTGCCTATAGTTATGGTCCATATTAACATTGCTTGTTTCCGTTATTTTTTGTTCTTACGGCTGGCTTGTAAAGCGTGAACCTTGTCGGAGGACTATCGTGCACAGTACAGTTTAGTACGATGATCAGCCGCTCCTAACATGGTGAACAGATGCTGTTTTGAGCTGCCTTGCCATGGAGAATAGACGCTCAGATAGGCTGCACTCTTCGAAATGAGCTGCTCCTCATTCCTTCCCTTTACGTCTATGGTCTCACCATTTTATTCCTGCATGTACGCAAAGTATCAATGCATTTTCGTTTGAATACGGCTAATTCATAGCAATGGAAGGCTGGAATTTGATGGCTGCCAAAGTTGGGCTCCACCCTATTCCACGTGATGTTCTCAAAAAATTTCTTGGCATCCTCTCATAATTGTTTCAGTGTGGTTTTCTGCGTTCTTATTATTATTCTGCAACGACGTATAACTATGAGTTTTCGCTTCCAATAACTCATTACTTCGTCTTTGAGCGTTATTTATGTTTTTAGGGCAGCAGAGCATGGAAAGCTAACATCTTCTTTTTATTTTTGTATCTCACCAATTGATGTACCAAAAAAAAAATTCTCTCTCTCTCTGTCTCTGTCCTTACCATAAAACAAAAAATTCTCTCTCTCTCTCTGTCTCTGTCTCTGTCTGTCTCTGTCTCTGCCTCTGTCTCTATCTCTGTCTCTGTCTCTGTCTCTGTCTCTCTGTCTCTGTCTCTGTCTCTGTCTCTCTGTCTCTCTCTCTCTCTCTCTCTCTCTCTCTCTCTCTCTCTCTCTCTCTCTCTCTCTCTCTCTCTCTCTCTCTCTCTCTCTCTCTCTCTCTCTCTCTCTCTCTCTCGTCTCTCTCCCCCTTTTCCCATAAAACGGGAAGATAAGAAAAATAGAACTGGACTGAAACAGAACAGACAGGCCAAAACACGCGCTCGGAAGATATAGAGAGGTTCACACGAGGTGCCCAGGATGACGACGAAATGTATGTAAAGGTGGACTTTAGGCAGCTTCAAGGGCAAATGTTTTGCTACCTCCTCCAGAGATTGTAAGTTGACGAACAGAGTGTAAAAAAGATGATGCGGTATTTCAAGAAAAGTTCTTCATTTCATCAAAACCAAAAGAGAATAAGTCTGTTGATATTTTTTCTAGGCATACATTATCTAAATTAACATGATTTTCATTTAGTAGTGTATCTGCGCTGATATATGTGCCCTAATATTTCGATTTACTACCTGCTTTTACTACCGCTGAAATACTGTCACCTGCTGTAATACAGTGCCTCGGCTCATGACCTATTATCTCTCGTAACCTTATTGAGTCCTCCTTCAGATAAAATGAACGCGCAGAGAACCAGGCAACATGATGCTGAAGGTGACTGAGTATAATTTCCGTTCTGATCAAGGAAATGTCTCGATTCCTTGGGTTTAGGGTATAGTTTTATTTGCTATACAATCATATAAATTCGAAAATGGTACAGGCATCGAAATCTGTCAATAAATAACTGTGGAAGAGAATTTAGAAAAAAAAAGCTGTAAGCACACAATAATCTTATTGTGTGAAGCTTGAATTGCCAAGAATGAAGAAGAACCTCATTATTCGCCTGCTTATCAGCATTGAAAAATAGATTTCCTGTAGAATTTATCATCGGTTATCTTCAAGACGCCACTGATTGAAATCCGATGCAACGCAATAGCAGGAACAAATATCTCTGCATAAGAGGTAAAATACCCAAGGATGATTCTATGAACATATAATGTATCATCTTACAATATCATGATATGATATGACTACCACTCATTGTAGCGCGGAAACTAAGTCCGACAAAATCTGGCTCCCATCTCAACTGGACTTGCTCAAGCTTCAATAATCACTGGTTGTCCTCATCATGTCATTGTATGAAGGGCCAAAAACGGGTTGGGTGGATCGATCACCTATACGAATCCAGGGTATTGTAAATAATCCAGACAAGACTGATCAACTTTGTCGAAAATACGAGCTTTCTAACAATAAGGTTATCCAATGTTTGAGTAGAAGAGCCAATCCGCCACTTTATCCACATACTGTTAGCAACGGGGAGTTGGCATCCCCAATCTTCCCATCCAATTCACTTCAATCGGGTGCCCTGATGGTCCCTCTCATATTCCAATTAAAGGCATTTATATGTAAAAGAATTTATTATGTATTTATGTCAGTAAAATTTATTTGACATCCACAGGTTTGTTACTAAAAATCAAAAGTATTTATATACTAATATCTTAAAAGACCTGAAAAGGCTGAAAATTAGAGCTGAAAAACAGAGTCCTTGATTGGCTGAAAAAACGAGATTGAGAGTAGAGTTGAAGTTCAGGTTGTCAACTCACCATTTTAAGCCCATAAAATTGTTCCCACATTATGTATCATACCAGTACCAAATCGAGGTAAAACAATACCAAAATATTATCTCTCAGATATTCCTAGGTATCTCAAATTACAATTTATTTTATTCGAAAAATGTTTTGCTTTTGATTTTAAGGTATTTTCTTCTCTATTTTACCTCTGATGCAGCATTCATCAATTCTAACTGCGGTTATTGGATTTATTTAAGGTATTCATAAGTTTGTTTCGCCTACTCAGGTAACTACGTAGGCTAAATAGCTTGAGGTAAGAAGTTATGGGGTTTCACTTCTCATATCCCCTGTTATACTTAACTTATAACAATAACCTAACTAACATGTTTGGTGTTATGAGAGTTCTGTAGACTGTGGATTAGACTTGAAGAATGCTTTAAAACCTCGATAAAACTAGCAATCTTCATTGGGAATTCAATTCAATTATTTTCTAAAAGATGTGGTGTGTCCACCAAAACCTCGATTTTTACATTTTTTTGTTGTTTAGGCCAATTTGTTTTTTCTCATATGTTGAGAATGGTGCTCTATATTGTTTTGAAAATGAAATGCAACCATTTACAATTGTAACTTTAAGGATAATAATCAAGCAATATATTCAAACCTGCTAAAACAAGAAAAACGTTGCCTTCAAAAAACTTTAAATTGCAACAATAGTTTATGATGTATGATGCATGATATGTACTACCACCTATTGTGGCACGGAAACTAAGTCCGACAGCAATGGGCTCTCCCCTCTGTTAGACTTGATCAAGCTTTAATAACCCCTGATTATCCTAATCATGCCATTGTATGATGGGCCAAAAACGGGTTGGGTAGATCGATAGGCAACATCACTTATACGTATCCACAGAGATATAAAGAATCTCCTTCCAAGATTGAACAATTGGTCAAAAGAGCGAGCTATCTAACATGAGGCTGCCCCAATGGGCGGGGAGAAGAGCCCGCCCTCTATTCACAAACTGTTAGCAATGGGGAGTTGGCATTCCCACTCTCCCCATCCAGAGTGCTCCAATCGGGTGCCCTGATGGTCCCTCCCATTTCCCTGGAATATTTATATGATAGTGTATATATTTATGAAAATGAAAAATACTACAAGCATTCGTATCTATTATATATGATCTTCATTCGGTTGATCCTGAAATGCAAGAAATGTTGTAAAGTGTTAAAGTGTAGAGTTTTGTGGTTCCGCGCTTAAGCACGTTTTCGTTCGTTTTCAGCGATAGCAGCAATTCACCAAAATCTTGATTTGAGGTATCCTGAAAAAAATTGTTAAATCTATTGAAATTTTACAAAACTAACATATATTCATTTTAATTTATTGTTGCCATGGTCACTATTTGCTACTTGATGCTGATTTTATAGCAGCAATCCGCTTTTTTTTTTGCTGGCCTAATAGTTATTGCTCCTGAGTTAGGAGAACATGGAAGATTTAATTGAAAAGGAGTTAAAGAGAGATGGACATAGAAAAACAATAAGTAAATCATCTATGAAGTAAAATCAATAAAAACAACATTATCAAATATTGATATTGTGAGTTGTGATAAAGTAATGACAAAGATTGAACTGCAAAATCAGACACTAGTAAAATGGCACACAGCGCTACATGAATCAGATCAGCTCAGATTTGGTCAAATTTCCATTTGCAAACCGGAAATGAAAAACACATTCAGTAATAAGTGCAAAAGCCTACAACAGATTCCGTTGCAGCTTCTTGTATTCAAGGCGCTAGATATTTCTATATCATAAGGGGAGAAGACAGGATCAAAATGATAATTGGACTTATACGTAATAACAATTATTGAAAAGTATATATAACCTATAAGGTAAAGCTTCTAAAATTATTTTTATGTTCATATATAAATCACGAAAACACAAGTAATGATAAAAATGGTAATAATGAGATAAACATGAATGGTAATGGTAATGAATAAACAATGTCATATAAGATAATATATACAGTGAAGGGATATTATAATATGAATTGATAATTACATGTGTGCCGACTGCTGTTTTATTGCAATTGTAGACAAACTTGCACATCTATTATGAACTAGAAAATTAAGACAATGTATGACAGGCATGAGAAAAAAAAATGAATTTTAAATTATTTTACAACACCTGATGACCTGGAAAACCTGAAATACATCATGCAAAAGACAGTACATCCCAAATTTCGATAAACTCAAAGCAATTTATATGCAATACTATCATATCATAACAACAAAAAAAGATAAAAAATGTATTTCTATTTCCCGTAATGTCCTTCCATGTTATCAGGGTGGATCTAAGGCAAGGATGATCCCAAAGCGCGCTGCAACTACGAACCTAAAGTGAATAGTAAAATTCTCAATGTGACCTCCAGGCACACGATCTTCAGTAGCAGGTGGAAAAACTACTTTATGTGATATTTCCACAATGGAACTGACTCTTAGCTTCGGGTCTTGACCAAGAATCCCTACTGAGCCCTTGCGGCACGACAAGCCGGCGAGTTCAGTGCAAATTGCAACAATAGTATAGCAATACTCATTAACCTGTCGATGCATCTGCATGCAGGACATTGTCAACAGTGTGGTCATTCAGATATCAAACTCGGAAGTTTTGATTAGTAGCACCTTTAAACTATGCTTTTCTCATATCTTTTATAATACCTTAAGAACGTTATATTTGAAGACTTAAAGAACGTTATATTTGAATTGCCAACTCCATAACATTTGTTCATTCTTCCTTGTTAGAATTGCAATTCAGCACGAATGCAAAAAAATAGATAGTAAGTGTTCCGCCCATTGAACGCTATGTAGTTCTCCGTTTATGCGAACGTGTCTCGCAGCTGTATTTGCTTTCTAAATTACGATGTTTATTTTGTTTAATTAAATCAAAGTGCATATAAGAAGTGTGATGTGTACGCGAGATGCATGTTTATACGCACGCACACATAAAGAGAATGAACGTAGATAAGTGAAGATGACTAACGAGTACATTAATGAATGAATACAAGTGCAAAGCCAAACATTCCTTTTAGTCACTTACGATCCTTACGATCCTTGGTACCCTAGTAAAAGATATTTTATAATACATTTCGTTGTTTTTTCATCATTGATTGATCATTACAAGTTATGTTAGCTTCCCGGTACTGTTACCACATTGAGATTCCATTCTTCGCCAAATTGGCACGAGATTGAAAGTCCTTGCGACTGCGCTCGATTGCCCGTGCTTGTTTGCCCTTATTTCAGAAATCATTTTAACGGATTCAGAACTGGTTTCAGTGCTATTTTCGTACACCACTACTGTGTAAATTGTTGTTCCATTCCTTCCATTTTACACGGTGTTCCGATTTTATCTAACCGGAAAGCAATTTCAGCTCATAATAGCTAACAGCAACTTCAATGCTATAAAGCATAGATTCGACGGTGGTGTGTGCAGGAAGGCTTAGGTTCATATAGGGGAACTGGATTCAATAGTGGTCGATAAATACAAAGATGGGCCCATTGAAATGATCCCATCCTGTTATTTATGTTTAATAAGAAAAATGCGTTTTCTGAACATTTTAAATTTATTATTTTTAATGGTAGTTTTCTTCAATTTTCGACACATTTTGCTGGTCGGCCCTGCTGACACTAGGCTTAAGCATTAAGAAATTTGTAATTTAGATGATAATGTTTTCGAGTTGAATACTATCATTGCAAATAAAAAAAATCTTCCTGATATTCGTTTCTATATCATATTATGTGGTAAATATTGGATCAATATAAAAGTGAAAAATTGTGATACTAAAGAATTAACAAAAGCAACTCATTTGATATCTTCGTTTGTAATATAATGTTTTTGATGTTTTGATATGTATGGTGCATTATGTTGAAATACCAATATTGTAGTTAAAATATAAGAGGGAGTGAAAACACTATTGAATTAAATATAGTTTTGTTTGCTTGTTGTAATTACATCCCTTTCTCCGACCTGCACACATCCACTGTGAGTTGTCAAGAAAATAATAATAACAACAATGAAACCATTCAATAACAAACTAATTTTCCTTCTCTCTTCCACTTTCAGGTATCGTATCGGCTCATCGTAATAGTTTATTTTCACATAAATTCAAACGAAAAAAAAAAGAATAATCACTGAGTCAATTCCGGGGTGGCAAACATAAGGTGTGCCAGTTTCGTTTTCCATATTGGAGTTTTCAAATGACTGAATTACTTCGTTATCTCACGAACCACGCGTTTCTCGACCCACACAAACATAGGGAACCATGCGGTAATGTACGAATAAACGATTGCATTATAACGAGAATGTACCTACCTATACGTGAAAAAAAAACACAACCATCATCGTCAGAATCAAGGTTCAATTAGGTAAACATCGGATACAGTGAAGCGACAGCACATTCGAACAACGTTAACCTACAGCATATTTTTTTTTGTATGTGCTCTTTCTGTTTTATCTCGATTTGCTTTTCGATAATGTTGTTTGGAAATCTGATACCTACCAGCATCACCAAGCAAGCAAACAGAAATGGAGAGTGGTGGGTACGCGTAGTTGTTTATTAACCAGCACCACAGCGTGTTTAGAAAATGAGGAAAAATTGACTGCATTAGCTTCGGGAAACGATCGCGTTTTTGAAAGTGAATTTTATTATTCCTCGTTGATTGCCTTGAATGTACAAGATGATGCATCTGCATTTGATTTTTTTTTTGCGGAACAAGGCTGTTGGTTGAGGGTAAAGGAAATGAACGGAATGAAGTAGGCAATGGAGGAAGTTCAAGCTAATTGTTTTTTAATCGATTTTTTAAACATTTTTGTTTAACAATTTCGTTCTGTATTTGTATAGAAACCTTAATAAACTCACCCTTCAAACATTTTTTCACTATCCTTCGAAACATGGACTACTTAGGCTGACACATTGTACCTCAGTGTCTGCATATTTGAAGATATAATCTTGCTTGAAAAATGACTCGTCTTAACGCTTTTTACGCCTCTCCCCTTTTTGCACTGCACTTTTCATTCATTTACTCAATCATTCATTATACCTGTAGAGACCTTTTAAATAATGTGCAGATAATTTAAGGTTTAATTTGCAAGCATAAATTATTGTATAAAAATTGCATCAATGGCAATTATCCTCTCTCGTTCGCCCCAAACCAAACACATTCAGTTCCCGATGGTGGGTTGGTGTTATTGTTATTATTTTTATCTCCCTTTCCAGCTGGAAGGAGTTGTAATATTTCTTTTCCCTCCATACCTCGGCCATTCTCTAACCTTCAATCAGCTCGGTTCATATTTTTCCTTTCGGCTGGCGGAAAAGAGAGCCTTTCCGTCGTTCTTGAAATGCCATCATTCTCTCTTGGTTCATATCTTTCAGCTAATTTTTGTTATGCTTGCAGTCGGAATGAATTTTAACGTGTAGGGTGTAATAATAGCAAATGCTGAATTTAAAGAGTTCTCGTTTTCTCGGCACATTGTTGTTTGTTGTTGACCATGAACGAATGGGAACGAATAGGTGGATGAATCGTTGGATGAACATTAAAAAAAATCATTTTCTCTGTGGCCCCTTTGAGGTTAGGGTCGGCGGTGATGTTTATTGTTGCCTGTTTTTTTTCGCTAAGTTGTTTGTTTATTGAATTCAATTCAGTGTTGATTATTTTAAATAATGTATACCAGAATTTTGTTTTGTTTGGTATTTTTGAATTTTTGTTTTTGAAGCTTTTTAACACTTTATAGGAATAAGGCTATGATGTTATCGATATTTATGATATTATTGATAAATATCTCGTCTAATTTATTGATACGTAGCCAATATTTCAAAATCCGATACATACTATAATCGAAATTCGATATTGGCCTTCCAGTTTCCGAACATAGCTCACTTATGCATCGAGCATGTTTATGGATTGAAAATTAATTTCAAGAGTGCTTAGCTCATCATTGCAAAACCATGGAAATAATAATCAACATGATGCAATTTTCACTTCGAAAATGATTTTTTTGGTGAAAAAACGCATAGAATACTCAGTTCCGATAATTTAGTCTGTATTAACCATGAATAAATAGTTTAACGCCACAAAAACAGAACGGTAACCATAGATAAGAACACCTCCCAAGTAACATTGCCAAACCAATCCAGCTTTATTAAGTTTTATTGAAGTTTGATGAAAACCATTCGAAATCAATTTGGTTTTATTATGGCACCAAGAGGTGCCAATAGGTTTCATATTTTAGTCAGGTTTATGAGAACCTACACCTACCTTGTTTACAACGATCTTAAAACCTTTTTTTCTCAAATTCCTTTTACTCCTATCAAAGGTTTTATTTCGACTTTATGAACTCGTAAAATGCTGTTTTAGGACTCATTAATATTATCTTATTATGGTCACTTGACAAAGCAGTTGAAAACCAATTTGCCTTCAGTATTAAACGGCAAATTGACCAAATAACAGGAAAATGAGAAGAAATGACCAAATAGTTTTAAAGTTGTCATTGCGAACATAAATTTGCCTTTTGGCAAAATTGTGTTTTTTTTTTCAATCACCATATTTAAATATAAGAAATAATTGAAATGTGGAAAATAAATACACCAAATTTTAAATGTATTGCAAATGAACTGTAGATCGGAGACCAATGTCGGCATTTCAGACAACCTTATTGAATTCCAACAATTTTCAGGAATTTTTTGATTAATTTATCGAATATATTTGTTTACTTCTGTTTCTGTTGTTGTAAACTCGCATAATTTCCGAGGCGCATTAATTTTCGGCTCTTTTCGTGCCAATACCCACCATTAAATTTAATGCGCATATGATTTGGAGCATGATACGATGTAGAACACTCAATTTGTTTGAATATTTTGCTATCAAACAAAATTTTCCGCAACTCTAGAAATTTTTTCTTAGATATTATTACTGCTAAATGAATCAGAAGAGCAGAGAATCGAACAACGCAAAACAACAAAAACCAACCACGATATCACAGTGAAGTTTGACAGCTGTGGCCATTTTTTCGGGCATTATGGAGGGATATTGTGTATCAGGCTATGTTATAGTGTTGTGACGTTATGCCATAATTCAATTACATTTACAGAATTGATCCATCTCAGTATGGCCTTTTTTTGTATTAAAATAAACCACACACACTCGATCCATTATCAATGTTATCAATAAATGCGTCATCATGACAGCACTGAATTAAAAAGTGAATCATTAGATAGATTGTAGAGATTTCCATCCTTGGACTAGTTTATCTCTAATTATAGTGATTTCAACGCATTTGTTGTTATTTTTTCATGTGATTTTAGCGGGATGATAATGGCGCCCCACTAGGTGCAATACCGTTCATTTCGTTTGAATTGTCTTTTATCCCACTGGTCTCCTGAACAAGAAGGATAGAATAAGCGTAACAGTTTCGGTCATAGTTTTCTATTTTGACTACCGTTCAAAAATCTTTTGAAAAATAACCTTTATACATTTTGCGAGTAAAGTGCATTTTTACCCCTATCATTAAGATTTGAATCAACAGTCCTCACAATCTGAGGTTCGTGCCTTAAAAAATGTGAAACATCGTCAAAACATGTCCAAATTAAGAGCAACCGGAGAACCGGTGCAATTTCTCTATAGCACAAAACTAAAACAAACCTTCTGATGACTAATACATTTGAATATAATTGTTATGATGGACATTACAATCTAGAGAAAAGGGTTGTCCATTTTAAACAAATTGAGATATTACGTACATTCTTATGATTATTCTGCGAAACACTTCGTAGCACCAGAAATAAAACAGATTTAGTATGTATTTCTAAAACTGTTCGTGAAACTTTCAGAAAGTTTTCAATACCTTCCAATGCAGTTGTCGATCGTAAGTTCCACAACCTTCCGAAAAAAAGTTTTTCGCTCACGAAAACGTTTGTGGACACTGCACACGGTATATTTAGCCATTTTTACTACCTCTCTTCCGTGAGACCACATATGTGAGAACGGTACGCATGACGGAGATGAATGCAAACGAATTTGCTGTCACCTAGTGTAAGATAGAACATGAATGGTGCTGTAAGAGCTATGCAGTATTTTGAAATACTAGCACCTCCTTAAGGGAAATAACTTCAGTGAGTCAAGAAGGTTTCCAATTGCAGAGAGATCATCCGCCGCGAGAGAGAGAGAGAGAGAGAGAGAGGAGAGAGAGAGAGAGAGAGAATTTTAATATCTGCTTTCATGTGCAAATCATAGCTATAAATTGATATTTCAATTGAAATTTTACAACTGGTTAGGTTGATTTAAGTTAATCAAAATACGTTCTTAGAGGATTTTTCAGTTAAATTTAACGTTACAAGAAAAAACAATCTTTAAAAATTTTAGAAGGGCTCAGAGTACATTCTCGGGTGCATCCACATTGCAAAAACAAAATGGCTCTATGATGTTGATTTATCCAACCGAGAAAATACTAGCATTAATCTTGTGTTTACACACACACACACATATATATATATATATATATATATATATATATATATATATATATATATATATATATATATATATATATATATATATATATTATATATATATATATATATATATATATATATATATATATATATATATATATATATATATATATATATATATATATATATATATATATATATATATATATATATATATATATATATATATATATATATATATATATATATATATATATATATATATATATATATATATATATATATATATATATATATATATATATATATATATATATATATATATATATATATATATATATATATATATATATATATATATATATATATATATATATATATATATATATATATATATATATATATATATATATATATATATATATATATATATATATATATATATATATATATATATATATATATATATATATATATATATATATATATATATATATATATATATATATATATAATATATATATATATATATATATATATATATATATATATATATATATATATATATATATATATATATATATATATATATATATATTTATATGGTTTTATATATTTTGTCTTCATTATATATTTAATATAATATAACATGGGTACTTTTACCAGTAATTCAATAAATAACTTAAAATTAAAATGTTTGTCTCAGTTTTTAAGTTAATTAACATCCAATTTGACGCAAAGTTATATATTTTAATAAATAACTTTAAATTAAAATGGTTGTCTCAGTTTTTAAGTTAATTAACATAAAATTTGACGCAAAGTTATATATTTTAATACTTATAATAATTCATATAATTTGTCACATTTTTAACGTCAGTTTACTGTCAATATAATGTAAATGAAATGTTACTTTTATCAAATGTGACATAAAATTTAAACTGTACATTTACATCTCATTTGTTGTAAAAAATGTTTTATCGTGACAAAAATGTGTTAAAAACTATTTGTTTACGTTAAATGTAGTACTAGTTTGTTAAATTTTTGTTACCGATAAAATTAACGATATTTTGTAACGATTTTTGTTCCGATTTTTAACGATTTTAGTTCCCAATGTTGTAAACATTTGTTTGACACAACGTGAAATACTTTTGTTGTATTCTTCTAGTTGTAAAACATCAAAAGCGATATAAATTAACATTCATTATCTTATGTCACACTCTAAGTTAATTGTTTATTAATTCACATGTACGATTTTCAATCAGATTTTATGTGATTTTATGTGTATACTTTTTGTATCGATTGGTATAAATTAACATGAGTGATTTTACAACCTATTTGATGTTACGGTCAATACATGAATTGGCATACTTACATCTAATTTAACTTAAAATTATACTTCCGAATAACAATAAAAATATTAATAAATTTTCAGGTTAAATATGTAAAATTAAGTACATCAATGTCCATAAAATATTAGTTCTATGGAATATAATAAAATTTTTGCTCTGCATAAAATATTAGTACTATTAAATTTAAAAAAAAAATTTTGCTATTTAGTTGACTATTATGTTCAATTTTATCAATTTGATGCAAAGTTACTGTACCCTTTTTGACTTTGGCACGGTGTGTTTTTGGCATGGTTTGGCAAATTTGCGGTTTGTTTAATCATAGTTTGTATCATATCTCCGGAACCAGCTGACCGTTTCCAAAAAAATATCCAATAAGGATTTTTTTGAAAATACAATACCTTTCATAGAATACAATAAGTTACTTTAGATAAATACGACATAGTTTTTTGGACATGTTTCGCAAATATGTTCGGGTCCAGTTGACTAATTCCAAAGCCATTCATAAAAAATCTACGGGACTGTAATATCCTGCATTTGGCGCTTATTGGATGTCATTCGCGAGAAATACCCAGAAATACTTGCTCCCAGAATCTATGTGTTTCGGTATATTTTTCGGTTATATATGCGGAATCAGTTGACCGATGCCCAAAAATTGTACTAAATATCTTTCATGTGGCATAAGATAAAATATTACCGTGATTAACCGTTGTGTCCAAAAGGGAAGAAGTTTGCCTTTTTCGATTTCAAAACATGATATTTCATTATGTTTTCATAGCAGGATATTGAAACTTTATGACATCTCATATCTCGGTAACACTTATCATCTAAGAAGATATAATGAGGGCATAGTCTGGGGGACGCGAGGAGAGGCTTCTGATTTTTTAATTACGTTTTTACGTAATAAAGGGCCAACAGGGAACATTTTTACCCACGAAATTAAAATGCAAATTACTATGGAAATATCCAACCGATCTGGAATATCTTAGCAGCTTTGGGTTCAGGAACTCAACCACTTTCTTAAACCTATCTCATATGACCGATGGACAGCATCCGTTTCCGGTCACTTGGCTTTGGAGTGTACAGTTAAGAGTTGGTTCTCATGAGGCCACTTTCAATTCAATTAATTTTCTGGTCATCCGTGACCTCATGGGAACCTGAGCGCCTCTGCAAAGCGAACTGTAGGGTTTCTATTCCATTTCTTTCAACTTGTTAACGTGGCTGAATAGTTACCATCATGAGCCGTCCCGTTGACGAACACGGTTTGAATCTCGGTTCTGAAGCTTAAATTTTTTATTTTTGTGAGCCATCTGACTTTCGAACTCCAATCTCACACATCAACTAATTCCTCTGCACAACCTCAGCTACACAATTAATTTTTCAAAACGAATTGCATTTTTTCTCCAAGTTACAATCCGCGAGAAATGAAACAAAATTATGCGAAATTTCATGACAATCTTGCTATTTTATTTTGGGTGTTTAAATTGTTCTCTAAGGGCAAAGGGTAAATGCACCCTTCTTTTTGGGGAAATGCTCCTTAAACTTTGGAAAAATGCTCCTTAGATGCGTTTGCCCGGTATAATGCAATCGGAGGTATTAACCTTCTGGTTAGCGCTTGTCGGGTGTTTTGACGAGTCTTAAGTTTCTTCAAGATTGTATAGTTTTGACGGGTTTTAAGTTTCTGCATTTCAAAACGAAATTAAGATTCGTCAAAACGAAATTAAGTTTCTTCAAAATTAAATTAGAACTCGTCAAAATTAAATTTAAACCCGTCAAAACTACCTACAAGATTGCGGAGCGAAGCTCTGCTATACAATCTTGAAGAAACTTAAGACCCGTCAAAACAACCGGCAAGCGCTAACCAGAAGGTTAATACCTCCGATTGCATTATACCGGGCAAACGCATCTAAGGAGCATTTCTCCAAAGTTTAAGGAGCATTTTCCCAAAAAGAAGGGTGCATTTACCCTGCTGCCGTTCTCTAAGTACTCTACATATGTACTTAGTTTTTAGTTTTTAGTGAATATTCATATTTCATATATAATTTGACGCAAAATTGTGAATGTAAATAATCTCTATATAATTGTTTACATTGATGTACAAATTTACAGCTAACTTATTGCAAAATAAAATGTTTTTTCTATCAAATTTGACATAAAATTGAAAGTATTCATTTACATCTCACTTATTGTCAAACATTATTGTCAATTGCATAACAATTTATGTAAAATAATATGTATTTTTCATGACGTTTGATGCAAAATTACAGTACCCGTTTGATTTTGGCATGGTTTGGGTAATCAAAGTTATGCGGTTTGTTTAATCATAGTTTGTATCATATATCTGGAACCAGATGACCGATTATAAATAATATAAAACCTGTTGTATCTTGCAATGTATGTTTTTTTTGGTAAATTTCAGTTGACCGATAAGGAAAAAATCATTATTGGGAACCAAATATCTTTCATTTGGAATAAGAAAAAATATGAACGTACTTAACAGTAAATATATTGATTTTAGCAACTTGAAATTTTCTTCCCAGTTGCTATAATCAAACAGGTATTGTATATATTTATGTAAATTTACATCTCTGCTCCTAACAAATTTCCTGGTACATTCCTTTCATGCATGCATCAAGACATGTGAGTCCTTTGGAGTGATGGTCGCTAGAACACAAAAATGTCCGCCATTATGGCAGATTTACATCGCTACTTCGAATTTATGAAGGCACAATCTACTGTAAAAACTACAAAGGTTTCATATGCTTGTACTCGGGATATCTTCCATTATAACCAAACGGATCTATCAGATACTTGAGAACCGACATCTTCCTACAAATTTGGTATCTCTAATGGTTCGAACGTAAAGATATTGGTTTTTCACGGCTTCAACCGTTTTAACGTATTCTTCACAGAATCCTAAATGAGCTTGAGATAAATAATGACCCTTTGAACCGGATCGGACACTCGAACCTGTCGTTTCATCGTTCCTAGACCACACGTTGGAGTTCGCCCGCATTGTGCCGGTCTGCGTACTAACTATTTTAATTTTTATCGGCGAACATACCCAATTCTTGTACCGAATATGGTGCACTTAAATAATTATACCAGTTGTTGTATGAACCGATTATAATACATAAAGTTTAAGGAGACTGGTACTTTTGGGTATATAACTTCAATCGATTGAACTGAAGTGACTGAAGTTTTTTATAGTCTTATTCTATCGTTGCAACGTAGAAACGACAAGACATACAAATATGTGACCAGTACTACACTAGTTCACCGCTCAGCATGACTCATAAATCCACATTGTTTCATTCAGATGGTGGCCGTATCCCAAATAATGTATTTCTTCGATTGATATTGATAAGCTTCGTAGATTCCTACAGCTACATATTAGAATGTTTATTGCTGAGCATTTCAAAGCTAAGACTTTTCTCATCACAGCAGTCTACTTTTGGAATAGCGTTGATCTTACATCTGAACTGTGAACCGAAAATAGTGAAATTTTTAGGTATAATAAGGATTTACGTAGGAAGACGTGGAATCAAAATATTTGGTATCAACCAAGATAGCCAACCTGGATTCTAATGGCCATAAAGCATTTTTAATAACGGTTTTTTTTTTCATAGTATCCGCGGTCAAGATGAAAAAAAGGTAAAATTTACGCTTATCATCAGTTTAGTAGTGGCAGTAGACGCAGTGTCAATGGAGAAGCATGGTAGTTTGCAAACAAAAACATTAAACATTATTAGAAATGTAAAAGTTCTTGTTGAAAAAACTTTGTCTCCATTAGAGTAGCCATCGCCAAATGTTCAAGAATGTTGTAGGCAACTAAACTTTCTACCTACTAAAAAATACACGCTTTCCGGATATGGTGTTCTTTGCAAAATCAATTTTACTTTTTGAAGTGGTTGTTCAGGCTAACAATTTTAAGTGTTTTTAAATGAAAATTTAAATAATTTCCTATAAGTCCCTCCTTGTTTCGGCGTTTTATCTATCAAAGAAAAAGCTTTAAAAAAAACTTCAGCCCTTCTTAAATATTAGTCTAGATATTTTTTTTTGAAAACACTGTATGCATACGAAGTCTTGGCACACACAAAGTTTCATTCGATTAGGAAATAGTGTTGTTGGCGCGAAGTTCGTCTACCGTTTTCTTAGTGGCTCATTTTTAATATAAGGTTGGAATCCATTTTACGGAAATTCCAGTTTATACTTTCCGTACCCTGCGTTTGTAGATAAAACAAAACATACGTACCGGAACAAATTGATGTAGTTAAATTTTTGGATTAGATCTAATACACACAAATAAAGCTTATAAAAATATTAAAATAAGTTTGGCACAATCTTGCGGTCGATAATTATCAAACTGAGATTTATTGTTGAGTTCCAAGCCTTATTAACGATAACATAGAAATAATCGACGCTAGCCCAGATTATCTGAATTCACAGCGGTGTTCATTCTATCATCCTGCCTATAACATATTTTGCTGATCGAAATATTCCAATTATCTAATCAGAATCTACAGTAGATCAATCGATTACACCATACAGAAGAAGAAAACAGCATACCATTGATGTGAAATAAGAAGAGGACAGCAGATACGAGTAGATCCGGAAAATTCTCAATAAATTAACTTGATTAAGCACGCTTCGCTGGTCATCAATGAAGGCAATCTATTATCATTACGGATGGGGTTTAATTTTGCACGCATCG
This sequence comes from Aedes koreicus, assembly GCA_024533555.2. Lineage (NCBI taxonomy): Eukaryota > Metazoa > Arthropoda > Insecta > Diptera > Culicidae > Aedes > Aedes koreicus. The sequence goes on along the minus strand of JAHHFK020001131.1, from coordinate 517,253 downwards.
CATTTATCCAATCGATAAATTTCTTATCTCTCCCTCTCTGACTCTTTCTCGCAGATGTACTTCCAGCGCTCAAGAGATTCGAAACCGTTATAAGTTTTAATGTGCTGAATTGGAAAAGATGTAATCTTCAAAACTAATTAGGCTAATCTTGCTCTGCATAATCCACCGTTCACCCGTCGTCTTTCTTTCCGTTTTCTTCACATTAGCAGCTATCACTTGGTGGAACAGCATCAGTGAAAATCACCTCCCACTCTGTTGGTATCTTCTATTCTGCAAATACTTCTGAATCGCAGCTTAACATTTACTAACAACAACAATCGGAAATGTTGTCCTTGAAATACGGATATTGTTTAGTGAGACAACAAATTCTACAAATTTTCGCAGGATACTGTACACTACCAAAATGCCATGTTAATTTCTGTCCCCTGAAACAGACACATGCAAGCGTCCTTTAGCACATAAGAATGAGTTGAAAGAGATGAGAAAATAAATTCAATCAAACACATCTTTCGTCGAATTGCGTATGTGTCAGTTTCAGGAGACATAATTTTACACGAAATCTTTCGTTGCGTTCCCCGGCTTTTTACAAACAGGAATTACTTATCTTGTAAAATCCATAATATCTAAGTGTGTGTAAAGAAACATGTAGGACAACAAATTCTATTTCCCAACACTTTAATCAGTTTTTTTTTTTGAAATTTTCTGATTATTCTTGTTTCAATCCGTAAGTTCGCGTTATACGTAGAAGCATCGTTGAGCAAAAAAAGCAATGTTTGAATAGAAAAACATGGAGGGGGAGAAGCAAAAATGTTAAACTTTGAAAGACATAAAAAGTTGTTGTAAGGAGAACTTTTTTTTTCTTTTTATAGGCGTGAATTGTTCAGAAGAGTATTAGGCAATTTAATTGTCTAACTACAGTAAAAAATACACATGTGTCACTTAGCAAATCAATTAAAGTTTGTTGTGTGATTTTTTTCAGTGTATTTAGAATTAAAATTTTATATTTATTTACATATTTTGAACGAAAATTTATACAATTTCTTAAAAGTCACCTTTGATCACATATCTGTATATCTTCTGATTTCCCTATTTAATTGTATTTTATCTATTTTATAATATTCGTCTAGATGAATTTTCGATAAACAAAGAATGTTTTTTTCTGTTTGGGCGTAGAACCACTGCGTCCACTGAGTTCCGAACAACAAAGTATACAAAGTTGCTTAGAATGACAAAACCTTGGCACACACAAAGTTTCATTCGATTCTAAGATGGTGTTGCCAGCTCAGAAGACGAGTTGCTGCGAAAATTGTCTCTTGTGAACCAGAAATTTGAATGATTCCAATTTAGGAATGAAACTTTTACGATTCCACAGTGATAAAATTTCCGACCTCATTTGGTAAATTAACCGCCGAAGAAAATGATTGTTGCTAGGAGAGAGCACTATAAAAAAGTGTTCACAGTGGGAAGTATTGCCAGAACAATGCTTTTAGAGGGTCAGAAAATATGTGTTCAAGCAAACAAATTCAAGTAAACAATGTTTTAATAAATCGATTGATTCTCTTCATCGATTTTGTCTTTTGTTGGTAACTTTTCTATACTCCCGTCCGAAATACCTGCAACGTGCTCAGCCCACCGTGAGATTTCTCAGCCTAGTCGTTACCGATGTGTTTTAAGAAACAGTTGAACTGTTGTTTTTAATCGGTGCCATTGCAGTTTATGATACTCTATTTGGTTCACCCTCTTGAGAATTGATTGGAATTGAAAGGTTTGTTTTAAATCTTTGCTATGAAATGTTTTCTAACTTTAATCGGAAATTTGCGTCACGAAAGTTATGTTATTCCAAAACAATTCTAATAGTTGAGCATGGCTTTACTTAGAAAGTGTTCGGGACATGAAGTCGAAGAAGATTGTTTGAGCTCAGACGAAATTGTGGCAAGCAAAAATATTCCGTTGATAGAAGTATCACTTCGGCAGAAGTTCGAGATCAGCGAAATGGGAAAAATGAAACACTACCTTGGCATGAAAATCGAGCAAGGTGAAGACAGAGACTATTTCCTGAGTCAGTGAAGATACATCAATGACATCATTGTTTCAAGTGGATTGGATAAAGCGAAGAAATCCAATATTCCGCTGGATGTGCAAAAATGTTAAACTTTGCAAGACATAAAAAGTAGTTGTAAGGAGAATCTTTTTTCTTTTTATAGGCCCATCGCGAATTGTTCAGGCAACTAAATTGTCTAACTATAGTAAAAAATACACAAATGTTACTTACCAAATCAATTTTAGTTTGTTATGTGATTTTTTTCAGTGTGTTTAGAATTAAAATTACGATTAGAACGAAATATTTATGTGTCATTATGTCCCATGCTCCCTATTCAAATCTTTTCACTTGGGTGCCCTGATGGTCCCTTCCTTTCCCCGTTATATGTTATGTAATGAATATTTAGTGCATTTTGACGGGGTTATTTGATTGCTTATCTTGTTTTAGAAAACTTAGCTGAAAGTTATTGGTTATATATGGTTATATCATGTTTATATACCGTTTGTTACATATTGATTGATTTTCATTTTGATGTGGGTCCAAGCAGTCGTCACGGTGTTTCTAAGCAGTTTCTTCTTTTGAAAAGCTGACTTTACTAGTGCAAACTCACGATATATGTACCATATGGTATTTGTCGCGGTCCTGGGGTAGGATAGCGAACAAGAGAAAGGAGAGAAAGCATTAGTGATTAGTTACATGCGATGCGCATGTGAGATATTCATGGTGATATTCTCATAACGGCCATTCAGAATGTTCGACGGATGCATATGAGAGATCATTCCCGAGCTTCCACGCTTTTACTCAATTCCTTCACTTGTAGTCAAAGAAGCCAAGAGACATTTTACTACGTGCTACATTTGAGAACATCAGGGCAATGATCCCCTATTGCATCTTCAAGTAATCATTACAAGCTGTCCATTTGGTTCATGCTCTTCTTGAACATTGATGTGGCGTACCACTTTCTGAACCAAAGGGCAGGGTGGATGTTTCATCTAACTCTTCGGGATAAATTCTTTCAATATACCCTAATTAACATAATTAAATAATTTTCCAGCTCATCTCAACCGTTTCATTCCGGAACAAAATACGAGTGCAGCAGAGTGAGGTGAAGAAATCATAGTTATAACACGTTTCCATTTTACTGCGTTCACCATATCTGATACATGTTTTTTTTTTCTTGTTTCAATAAGTGCCTAGAACATACCGTTCAAACTCAATCTGCCAACTTAATTTGTTTTTTCAATCATCGATTAATGAACTATAAAATGATCATTACAGCTATTGAATGAAAAATTGTCGCTAACAAACAAACAACATACAAAAATCAGTGAATCAAATATTGTGACTTAAATTTGATGTTTTGCCAAACGATTTTATCGCGTATTTGCTGACTTCCGAGACCTTCTCCAAGTAGTTAAGTAGAGCATACTTTGTCCTCGTTTTTGTTTCTGTAGCTACAACTAAAAGCTACATCAGCAACAACTGTAGTAGAGGGCTGCTGGTATTCAGTAGTCATTCATTTATTGAGTATTGCTAGACACGGACCCTGAGTGCAACTTGAATACAAAATTATAGCACTCTCCCTTCATACCTACCATCCTCTCCCTCAACTGATCTTACAAAACGCTTTGAATTGAAGTTCAGCTGCTCAACTACGAGGGCACTCTGTTACTTCTATTTCCGATTCACCTCCTCTGTGGCGACCGTGGGGCTCAATGTTTGTGTACTGTGCTGTAGTATGGTATTTGTATTTCCACAGTCGATGTGTGCCCGTTTGTCTTTGTAACCCAGCTGCATAGACAATGAACCGCGGAACGACGTGGATATTACAAAACAGTAATACATAGTTACTGCTACAGGTATGTTATTAAAATTGTTAAAGAAGATTTTATTAGATAATAAAATTATATATAATCTTGCTTCCACTTCGTTATTTTTTGCTTTATCTCCATTTCCCACTGCTGCTGTGAACATCAAGAGTAAAGGGCACTGCTGGTTGGATGGAAGTGGGGGTGGCCAAAGAGGCGATTATAATAAAATATATCAGGAAAAAGGTGGATCACTCATCGATCGAGGCCATGCGAAGCAAATAGCAACAATGTGGCAATAACGAAGCATAAAACAACAGGGGAATTGAAGAATTAGGACACGACAGGAAGAAACCGAAAGATAACAACAGGAGAGGTGCTGCGCCACCACCTATCTGCCGGATGCATTCGTCGATCAAGTAGCGATAAACATTTTCGTCTTTCCACTTTGAACGGATTCCATTATGATTAGTTTTTATGATTTGATATATTTATTCCGGTCCGGTGTTTGGTTGTATTGATTGGAAAGAAGAAGTTTTCGAATTATCAATTGTGAAAGATATTTCATATTGGAACGATAGCTTTTCAGAAAAGTATAATAGTTATTGATGGTAAAATTTCTGTGACTATTTTATTATAAGTTTATGATAAATGCTCGAAAAAAAAGCGAAGAAACAATTATTTTTAAACAGTCTCATATGAGGAAAAGCGACATGTACCATGGACATGATTATTGATTAAGTAATATAAAACCCGAATTGATGCACCAATGCACAGTGGATAAATTCGATCGAAAAAATGGACCCAAGTTAGTGAACGGCCAAAATGAAAATCAACGAATTTTACGTGACAAAACTTCCCATGGTGGTTCCCCTTTATTATTAAATCTTTTTGATTAAACGCCGGGAAGTGTACCAATTTGCCCTATCCCAATGAAAAATTTAAATTATTTGAATAACTAGAATTTAGTTTTTTTTAGTTCCTTGATTATCGAGATTTTCAGCCCTAGGCTCGTTCATCTCCCGTCGTAGTCACTCAAATACCTTTTTGGGTATTTTCGTAACTTGTCCGGGGGTGAGATTCGAACTCATGACTTTGGCGTGAGAGGCATGGATGTTAATAAATAGAAAAACAGGAAGAAATCTTCGAAAACTTTACTGTCTTGGACAATAATTTGAATAGTGTAAATATGTTTTCTAATCAAACTCTAATGGCTGGTAGCAGTTCATTTTTTAGCGACTTTCTCACTGTTCCAATGCTAGTCTCTGAAAATTCTCTTTTTTAATGAAAGGTATCTTATGGCTGGTAGCAGTTCATTTTTTAGAGACTTTCTCACTGTTTCAATACTAGTCTCTGACAATTCTCTTTTTTGATGAAAGGTATCTTATGTCTTTTTTTATAACTATGGCCTCTAAAGTCATACCCTTTTTAAACTTCTCGTTTGCATTGTCTTTGGGAACTTGGTAGCTCAATAGTGGCAGTGGTCAGTGGAACTGAAAGTTGTTGCTCATTTTTTTGCCTAGCTTTTTGTGTTTTTCACATTGCTCTTTCCTAAAAAACTAGAAAAGACAGCTCCATGGGTTTGTAAAGACATTTTGCAAATTTTCAAAGCAATGTATTTTATTACAGCTTAATATCAATAAGTCTAACAAAATAATCAGACTACTGATTCCGGCCTTTAAAGAATGTACTCGAAAAAAATGCAACAGACAAAAATGATCACCGAAAATTCATTTTATGTCGGATATTTTTGAGGCTCTCAGGGAATAAATAAACACATCTCCTAGGCTAAATGCTCGTACCTTGGACATAACGCTACCCATCAAATCCTGCGCAACACTTGCGCCATCTTTCTTACACACTTTCATCTACTCTTTCTTCAAATCCTTGCCATTTTTGAAGACCTTATCTGTGTTCCGGAGCTTGCCATTCATAATCGCCCCAAAATGGTTATATGGGGCGAAGTTATGGCGAGATAGGCTGATTTGCCCAAAACAGAGTGTCAGCTTCGTGGGACAGGAAGAAAGGCAGCAGGCGCTTCTGGAGGCATTCTTCTTTAAATATTTCGTCGTCGAATGTACCGGTCGTTTTATACAGCTTGCTGAATTTACCGCATCCACAGATCGCCTGATACACCAAGAACTTCTTGGCAAATTTGTCGACCTTCTTCTTCCGGAAATTCTCTGGAATATCCAGGCAGGACTTGCCGACGAAATAGAAATGTAGATTGATTATGTGATGATTATGATGATTGTGTAATACTACCATCTACTGTAGCAAGGTAACTTTCCATAGCAGTGGAATAATCTGAAAAATGATTGGATCAGGATTCTATTGTTGTTTGTGATCATCAAGTTCCTGTTTGAATGGCCAAAAAAGTTTGGACGGGCCCGTAAGCAGAGACACTTACACGAATATAGGCAAAAGAATCTCCTTCCAAAAGCATGTTCACACTCACAGCACTAGAATCGAGCCCTCGATTGACAGAATAAACCCAATAGATGGGGTCAAAGAGCCCGCCCTCGTTCCGCGAAATGAGGATAGGGAGGAGCCAGTCCCATGCTCCCTATCCAAATCGTTTCACTTGCGTGCCTGATGGTCCCTCTATTTCCCCGTTATATGTTATTTAGTATTTAGTATATTTTGAAGACAAAAAATTTTGATATCAAAATAGACAAAAAACGCTACTCATTCAAATTTCAAACTTGAATGATGTACATGAAATTCCAAATTACACATTACACAAATTAAATTACTTGACCATGTAAAAAGCAGCTACAGTAAGTCAATACGCGAACATAATATGCTTATGTACAAAATATATCTGACATCCACTGGATTGCTACTGAAAAAAAAACATAAAAATTAGTTATGTATTACTATCCCACTAGTCCTGGAAAAGCTGAAAATAGAATAGATCATTTAAAAAAATATAAAAGAAAAAATTTCAATTAAAGGTATGAATTTATAAGACATGTTGTTTTTTTGACAATGTTTTCTATATACTGTTTTAGTTACATTTCAAAGATAGCAATTGGAGTGATGGATTTTGATTATTTCTGAAATAAATGGCTTATCTTACCATCATACCACTAAACACAATATTTAAATATAATCTTATACTGCGTATAAGCACATGTCAGTATTTTATGAATATAGTAGTTGAACTTCAGAAGCGCAATTTTAAATTAAATGTTATGCTGAAATGCTGAAAAACAAATTGAGTTATGTTGCTCCAGGCTCTTGAATGGTTTTGGAATGCAAAGATGATTCCAAAGCGTTGTGAAATTATCAATTAAATGAGAATGGAAAATACTATGATATGGATATAAAATTTTATTTATAGGTACACGATCCTGAGTCGCACTCCCCCACTTTGCTATTGTCAAAATGACAACACTGCCCAGGCTACGCCAACCAGTGTCTCCATGTTTCAGCTAGCAGTCTTTTGTGATCATATGACTCGTGGAGGCGTGAGGTAGGAACTTGTGAGGACCAGAGGTCGGTCGCACCTCCTTCGAAGTTGTCAACTCACCATTTGAAGCCCAATGGAATAGAAATGTAGATTACTCAAACATCCGTTTTGATTGGATTTTGATGAAATCTGGAACTCGAATCATATTATGCACACTCTGTTGGCTAACCTGAGCGTTAATTCAGTTCCACCATCTTTCCATCTCTGTTGCATCTCGAGTCACCTTTCCACTCTTCTTTAACTTCAGTATGACAATTGCCCAATATTTCCCAATTTGGCAGAATTGAGGACTGAGGGTCTCGACAAACCTGCGGTTTTTGTCCGCAGCTGCAAATACCTTAACTGACCATAAGCTTTTTTGAGAATTTATCGAATTTGCGAACTTCCATCACCTCGACCAGTGGCTTTATAGAAGTTTTGTCCGGGAAGCTGCCCATAATCCATCTTCACGTACGTTTCGTCATCCATGAGGATGCATCCTTCGTACTTCGTATGATTCTTACTGTGCAACTTCTGGGCACGTCTTTTGGCCAATAGATTCTGCTGCAGTGTCCTGTTTGATTGCATACTGGCCCGAAAAGATGGAAATTCTTTTCGCAGACGAATCCTACTGACGGTGCTTTGGCTGGCATTAACTTTCTTGGCGATAGCATAATCCGACAGCCCTAAATTTGCCCAAATCATTCTCAACACCTTCTAATGTATCTTCCAATCCTTAGTTCCACTACGACGCTTGCTATGATCTTGTCGATCTATAGTATACCGCTCATGAAAATGTTGATTTAGCCAATTTCATGCCTTCGCGAGTTTTGAACCTGACCACGTCGCATGTTCGTAGTGGAAGACCAACATTAATTTTTGGTCCGCGGCAGCCATTGAGTATAATTTCTTTGAAACATGAATGAATCGTTACGAACTTTCTAACACTGAAAGTGGAAACATTTCAAAACAAACTGCTGTCAAAACATTCTAAATCTGACCACTAGGAGCAATTCAGTAAAATAAACAGTGCGTCCAGATATTAACTAAATGACTCAAGCCTTATGTATATAACCAGATTGAATATAACCAGGGCTAGATAGTTAAGAAGAATATGGATATAGTTTTTGGCTCAAGAAGTACCAGCAAATCGGAATAACACTGCGAAACAAAACAAAAACAAGAATCGGAAAGCGCTAGAATGTATTGCAAGGTATAAAATGCAATGTGTGCTTGGGATCCGTGGCAGCAGTGAGCCAATTTTAAATCGCTAGTTTCCTATTGATTGTTGTTAGGACGGTGACAAAATAGCGAAGGGGGCTGAAAGTCACCTTAAAGAAGAATAAAAGTATATAAATTGAATAGATGTATCTCGTATTAAAAGAAAATGTTTACGACACTTACTCCAGTCTGATATGAAATAATCATCTGTACTAGAAAGAGTTTGAAGAAATGCATAGCAACTTCTCATGTTGGCACACATAATTGCCTGTAGGAGGAGAAATCAAAATGAAAATCGAAAATTAAAACCAATTTTAATTAATCTTCATCATTCTCTATGCCTCTTCCGGTGGTGTTGGCCTCGATATCGTCGGTGTGGCAACGACAACGACGATGAATTACTTTGGTTATGAAGCTGATGATATGGTCCGAGTAATGATTGCGATAGAGGTTATGTGATCGCGATGTACAATGGTGGATGTAATAGAATGCCACATGTCCAAAATATGAAGAGGCACGAAATCCGTGGAAGCCATGTTTCGTTGAAACTCCTCACAACTTCAATTATGAATTATTTCAATTTCAATTAAGGAACACTCAAATACTCTCAATGTTGCAAATCGTTATTTTTTAAAGTTACGGATTGAACAAAAATGTTGGAAAATGTTGAAAACTAACACAAACGGAAATTGAAAGTGATGATCATTGAATGATAATTCAATTTAATTCAAATGAACTTTTTATAATTTCAAAACTGAAACAAATGTAGTATTAAAAATACTGCTGAAATCACTATTTTTACTTGTATATTTTGCTGTGTGAATTAAACATAATGTATTGAGCTAGCGTGCTTTTTATTACACAATTCATTCTCCGTATTGTCAGCAGATTAAAAGGATTAACAACAGCGATCTTTCGACACGATTATGTTATTAACGGAAAGAAAATATATCTCCCCTGCGTGAGGAATATACTGCTGCTAATCGATAATTTGAAATCAGAAACCTCGTCCATCATTAAACAATATCCATCCACCGTACAAGTTGTAAACAAAAGTTAAAAAAGAGTTTGGAACGAAAAAAAAGGAGATGAAAACGGAATCGAAACGATGGAAATTAAACAACAGAAAGTGGAACATCGCCGTATGATTAAAAGCCAGCAAAACAGATCTCAATAAATCATCGTCATTCGCATACACTTATTCCCAACACACAAACACACGATCGTCGGAATGCAAACACTCACTTATGGCCAATGAATGTTGAATGTTGCGTCGACGGGTATGATTAAAATGCGTACGTGCAAGTATGTATGTGCCTGAGTTTTTGTATTTTTTCAGTCAAAGAAAAAGCAAAATGCTCGTACATTAAAATGACTTAACTCTTTTTCTTCACCATGACAGCAGAAGGAATTTATTTGAATTATTGGAAACAGCAGAATTATGTAAAAGGCGAAAGTTTTTCGTCGTATTCCTTTTCTTCCCGGCCACTTCTCGCTGTATGAGACACGGTCTTTTTCTCTTCACTTTAAAATTTATTGCTCCATGATTTATTGGAGTTTAGGTTTCTTTGCCACTTTCGTTTCTTATCATTATCTATTCATCTTTTCCACCTCTGTCTCCTACCCCCTTGCGAGAAGATTGTGCCGCTTGCCGGAGTCAGCATTACCATTATCATTACAACAGGCCTGTGTCAGCAGAAATAACAAGATGAGAATATTTTAAATTTATACAAGCTATGAATCCATAATTTAATCAGGACTAAAGCAAAAATCAAAAGACCCAGTACACTGCTGAAGGATTAAAACGACTGAACAAAGCATCCGATGACAGGCTAAGACGACCGAAATATGGATCAATGAGGTGGTGGGGGAACAAAAATGAACTCTCAGCTTTATTGTAAAGTTTTACATGATTTATGTCTTTTGATTACTTCCGGTACAGCAGAACATAATCTGCTGGTTCAATATTTTGTTCCCAATTGTCTGTTAATCAGTATGCGGTTGTTTGCTCTCTTTCATTTTCCAGAGTTGGTGACATATTACTGATTGTGGTATGCTCAAGGGCAACATGCTAAAAGGGGATACATTCTAAATAGTTTCTATTCGATTTGCTTGGACAACTTTCAACTGAGGCCAACAAGGGTTTGTTTCCAAATAGCTTTTTAGATCTTTCGACGTGTTGCTGACACAACGAAGAATTACTGTGTATGTCACAATATTAATAATTGTGTGCCAATAAAACTTCACTCGTCAATAAAACTATACTAGGAAGTGGACAACGTTTTCAATGCGGGAATCGAAACCATCCATTTTCAATTTGCTTCATAGCCCCGCCTTTACTAACTGAGCTACGTTAAATTAGTATTCTGTATTTGAAAAAAAAAATTGTTATTCGATTCATTGATCTCGTATGTCTTATTCCCAGTTTGCTTATTTTTTATTATATTTTGAATAATAAATTTTCCCCGGCAGACCTTAAATATCCAGCAACATTTGTAAAATCCATGTCATTAATGAACCAACCGAACATAAATACAAAGGAAACCCAAGTGGTAAGCCCATGCCTATCGAGAAAGACAAATAATAACAACAAATAATGATATAATAAATGCATAATAGTAATATCATCAACAAACAAAAGCCTCTCATCAGAAGGCTCAAACGGCACCGTTTGTTTTCTAGTCCAAAGTCCATCATCATCGTCCCCGACCAGACTGGATAGTTGGCTCCATTGGTAGCAACGAACGATGTTCCGTACTGAGATCCGAACTGGTAAACCGAACGCGGGAAGCATTTCCACCGTGTATCGAGCTTCAGGCACCTAAAGCCTGTATTGAGAGAAAGAGAAAGAAAGGAAATTAAATGAAAATTCTTCTCAATTGCTTTCCACGCCAGTCCACTCCTCTTCTGCTGGTGCTGTGTTACTCTTTCAGGATCTCTTGACTTTTTCGTTAGCATTATTATTCTTTGTATTGCTATTCTCGTTTCGAGTGGACGTACTTAAAATAGTACATTCATATAAAATGTATAATTTCATTAGGAATGCGCTCTGGTATTAAGAATTCAGCGTCCTTAGTTACTGGAATGGATAAAATTGTTATAGCTTTCTATCTATTTTGCAACGAGTAGCGTTCGATCTTGTTTCACAAGAATTTGATTTGATGAGATTTTTCATTTTCGTTTGAACTGATGCTAACTGGCAAGATTGAAACGAGTGGTCAACATTGAAATACATATTAATTTGGAAATTACTTCTCTTTTTCTTTTCAGGTATGTGACATAGAATCCATCATTAATAGTAGTATTGCCTGAAATCAGGTCAGTAAATATTTTTGAAGTTAATCTTATTCGAATCTATGTAATGCAATGGAATGTCCTCAGGATTGAGGATTGATAAGATTGTCACTTTTTATGCGCCAACACAGAATAACACAGTATCCAATGCAGTTTTCAGGTAGCTCTTTAGCAAAAATCTACTTACTTACTTACCAATCAGGATCAGGCCATGGTGGTCTCTGATGTACACATAAGTTGTCTCCATCGGTTGTACTTCACCAGGCTCGATGTCTGCGATGGGACCGCAGGTCACTGTCTACCTAATCAATTCACTTTGCTCGTTGTGCGCCTCTTCTTCTTGTGTCTGTTGGTTTGTCATCGAGAATCATTTCTGGCATTATTATAACATGCCCAGCCCACCGTAGTCGACCGATTTTAGAGGTGTGAACGATGGGACGTTCTCCCAGCAACTGATGAAATTCGTGGTTCATTCGCTTCCTCCATGTTCCGTCTTCCATCTGCCTTCCACCGTAGATCGTACGCAGCACCTTCCGCTCAGAAACATTAAACACCGCGTTGCCCTCCACGAACTTTGTACATGTTTCATGGTCGTAGAGGACTACCGGTCAAATTAATGTCTAGTAGATAATCAACTTTGAAGTTTGTCTTCATTTAAGATCCATACGCAAATAGATACTTCACTTTTATAATTATAAGACCCATAATTCTGAACTTTGTTCGATCTTAGCGTTCTTCTGAGCCCATAGTAGCCTTGATTGTCAGCCATAATGTGCCTTTGTATTTATCTGCTTATGTCGCTGTCAGTGGTCACCAATGAGCCCAAATACACGAATTCGTCTATCAGGTCCACGAATTCATCACCATCAATTCGAACTCTTGGTGGGAGAATAAAATTGTCATCTCATGAGCCTTTTCCCCCCATGAGTTTTGTCTTGGACGCATTAATGATAGAGGTTCCATTTCCCGACCAATTTGCTTGTCCCGGGATTCGGGATAAAATCTGTTGCTTGTCCCGGGAAATCCCGGGATCCAGGGATTTTCAATGTGCTTAAAAACGCAATTTTGTGGTTAAGAATATGTTTTATTCATCAATAAAAAAAAATCAATGGTTCAAATCAAGTAACTGGTCTTATCAATTCGAATTCGTTCTCTGAAAATACGACTTCAAGAAGCAAATGTTATTAATGCTGTCATCAAACAGTGAGGTTCGCTTTTTAGAACAGATATTTCCAGAATTCGAAAAGATGCGCTCGCTATCGGTTGACGTCGGTTTGATTGATTTTAAGCCGCCGAAAATGATTTCAAGATTCGGGCTCAACTTACCATGTAGCTCAAAAAGTGACAGCTCTTTCGCAATTACTTTTGAAAAATCAATCATTGCCGAATCAGTCTGGGACGGGTTGGCATATTCCTTTATAGCCGATTACAGTTCTTCACACATGCTCGATCCTGAATCGTCATGCATACAGGACAATCCAGCATTCAACTCGGCAGCATCATCATCGGTCTGTATTTGGCAGTCTTGCAACAATTGAACTCCCAGTTCCTTGATGAACTTAATCATTTGCGTTTTTGATGAGCTTTCCAGTTCTGCTGGCACTTGCGTTGACAACGGAAGACCTTGAAGCAACTTCAGCGTTGTTCTTATTTCCTTTTGGCGCCGTTCGTTGATTCTTTTCGTGATCGTTTCCAACTTTGGAGTTACTTTTCTTATGCTTCGAATATAAGAAACTCAAGCTGCCTTCCGCAGACAGCAATGTAGCATCTCGTCTTCCCAATGCTTCCGAAGCGAGTCTGATTGGCTGAAGAGCTTCCAGAAGGTTTTTTGCAACCTCGAAATCACTGTCCAACATAAGACCTGAAAGGCCTATTTCGGAGAGTGTCTCTTTGATGCAATCAAAACCGCGAATGAAGTGCTCCAGCATCGTTTCAGTCGAGTTCCAACGAGTTTTGACGTCCGCACACAGTTGAAGTGGTTTATGTAACATTTTCGTGATTTTTTCTTGAAGCAGTGCATTCTTAACAGGCGATTTTCGAAAAAATTTCACGACTCTTCGAATACGTTTCAGAGACTCTCCAAATCGCGTGCTGTACAAGTCTATAATTGAAATAAATTAGCTGTTTTCTTTAATATGAACATGAACATTCCAATATATTTACCCGAAGAACCAACTTCATCATCGTAGTTATCACTATCCGAATCGTCGCTATCTGAATCCTCATTTTCAATTGGTACCGGTGGCTGATCCTTGTGTAGGACATCGCAAAGCCCCAAGTGAATTGCATGGTTGTAACACTGCTGATGAAGGTAATCCGACAATCTTCCAAACTTCGTCATCACTCGAGCTCCGTCAGTCGTTGATGCTACAGTGTTTCCATCCTTAATACCGAATTTCCGGACCATATCCTTGACCAAAAACCAAAACCTTTTCAGCAGGTAGTGATCCACGAATTTTGCCGAGACCCAAGTTGTAGAATGATCCGTCAGCGAAATGGACATTCACGTTTAAGTAGCGCTTGTTGCTTAGACTTGTCCACTCGTCCAAAGTGAGACTAACCAGTTCACCGCTATCGATACGCTTCAATATTTCATCCCGCGTTTGCTGCTGAGCGTATCCATAGTATTCGGCGACCAGCTTCATGACGGATGTATTCGACGTTGGCAGAGAATATCCACGATCTGCGATCGATTGTCTGATGAACTTGCTGTTGGTGATTGCATTGATCGGAAATCCTTCCTCTGCTGCCAGCCAAGCTACAATTTCCGCCAATGATTGACGTTTAACGAACTTGAGCATCGATACTTGTTTCACTGGGACATTCGGTGTGGATGATTTAACTTTCGCAGCAGACACACTAGGATTTGTGGGGGGTTTGGAATCCATGTCGTGTTTGTTCTTCATGTGCCGGAGCAAGCCACTGGTCGAAGAGCCCTTGCACTACAAAATTTGCTCGCACTTTCGACATCGTGCGTTTTCTTAGTCATCCGCAATTCTATCGAAGTGTTTCCAAATTTCAGCCATGCCTTTAAAATAATTGGATGTAAGGCTACATTATCACAAATTTTGTATTACTACTTACTTTGATGTAACGGCAATCCGAAATTATTCAATGAACACAGAAGCAGTAATCAATGAATGAAAACATTGTTTTGAATGGAAATGACAGCTTGCGTCGTATTGGCGCGCGCGTGTGTGTGTGTGTTAAATGTGTAGGCAAAAATGCGAATGCCTACTGAACCAACACAAAAGGAATGATGTATAACATCGATATAGGTACAGTAAATATGTATGTTGGCGTTGTATGGGTTATATTGAATCCGCGTAAACGGTACACTGAAATTTATTGGGAAGTATCAAAGCGAAAAAATATGTAAGAAATGTGTGTCCCGGGAATCCCGGGATTCGTGAAATACCGAAATTTTCAAGATCCCGGGATTTTTTGCCCCGGGATATCTCGGGTTGGAACCTCTAATTAATGATAATCTCACCCGTGGACCGTCATGCACAGCACTGTTTAGAATCTCACGGTGGCACGAAGACAGTGATCAGTCACTCCAAACATGAAGAATAGACGATGTTTTGAGCCGCCCTGATATTGGAGAACAGGCACTCTTCGAAGAGAGCTGCCCCGTCCTTGTGCAAGGTCTTAGCAGGGTTGATTACCCGATTCAAGTTGGCACCGTGGGGATGTCTCTTCGAGTCCCTGCGAATCTCTGACAAGGCTACGGCAAGGTGATGTATTGTCGTGCTTGCTATTTAACATTGCAATGGAGGGTGTGATTCGAAAACCGAGTTAGACACGAGTGGCATTTTCTATTTCTTTCCTAATATACTCTTCTGTCTGCGGTCGGTTTTACTTATGTTTTTGATCTTTGACTTTGTCAAATGCATCTTCATTTGTGCTTCTTCAAATCGCTTCGCTTAACCTTCTCTAGTTTTCTTCTATCTGGACGTTGCTTGGCACGTCGTCATTTATCATGCATGCCACATCTTACTTCCCTTATGTTCGATTCTCTGGATTTAAGCCATGGTCTATCGGTTGCTTCACAGGTCTCAGAGTATCTTCCGTAAAAATCATAAAGTCAAAGGCCGGTTGTATTCAGGTCTCGTTAGCTAATCAATCAGCTTCAGAGTTTCCAGAATCGAGCAAAATTGAACGGGTTTGCCTCGCGTTATTTCTTCCACTTCTTGGATCTACGGATGTCGTGATGTCTCTGTTTCCAAGGCTAGTAGGCAACTATTAGAGTTGGTAAGAATAACCAGTTCGTTGTCGCTGCGTTCCTTCGGGACACTGAAGGGATTCGCTATCACGTTATTGAAGAATGCGGCTCTTACTGTGTTTTCACTCTTGGAAATGTGGACAGTCGATCGGTTAAAACGGATTACAGTAGCTGCACAGAAACAAAACCGTTCCCAAACTCAATAACAGATCATAAAATAGGTCACGTGCCCAGGATTTCTACCTAAAAACGTGAACTAGTTGCCGATTACTCGATTCAGCTCAGACTGTATTTTGGCTTGTTCTTGAATTCGTGACAACTGATTCGCGGATATATTTTTTTCGTGTGCTGCAAATATTCAGCGGCGGTTTTCTGGCTTGAACGTCCTTAGCGTCCCACACAATGGCTGACACAGACGATCGCTTTGCCTGACGATGAGCTGACCGACAACGTAGAGCGCTGAAGCTGTAAATGCCCGTTGAAGCAGATGACAAGTGATCTTCGCCAATATCCAGATATCCGTTCGTATTTGGGACTTTATTGCTGCGGATGAATATTTCGATAAGCAAAGTGCCAGATCGTATTAGTAAAAAACGCTCCAGAAGTGAACCTTACCATTTTCAGGAGCAAGGGACTGCATGGTTATTGGTCCTCCTCAACTCACTAGTCTTTTCCCGTATATTCACTTCGCGGTCACTGGGGCTGATCCATCCTGCAGCAGATATGTCCGATAACAGATTGACACAGCTGATCTGGAGAATCCCTTTTCAAGGCTCACAAGCTTTCTTAGCTATTTGTCAGTGAGGTTTCGATGTGAGGGTTCGGTCTATGGCTACACCTAGAATTCTCAGTTATCGGCGGGTATTTGATCTGCATTAAAATATGCGGAATTTCGTTCCAGAGGTGGCGAATTCAATGCTTTTTGTCTATTCATCCGTATCACGAGAAGGATATCGTTCGCGTATAATATTATTTCGAATATGTTAGTCGTATCTATAATACACTCGGAAAATAGGTTGCATCGCGATAAGGAACAGCGTCATGGAAAGAATGGCTCCTCGTTGACTCCATTTTTTAGAGGAATGTGTCAACAAAGAAACAAAAGCGTTCTCAAGAATTAAAACGGATCGTGAACTAGTTCACGTTTTCAGGATTTTTACCTAAAAACATGGACTTGTTCTCGATCACGTGATTCAGTTCTTGATGTATTTTTGCTTGTTCTCGGATTCATGCCTGCCGTTCACGGATCCGGGCATGGAATTTTTTTCTTTGCACGTATTGACATAAAAACATAATTTAGAATAATTGCTGAGCTTTTCCTCCAAACTTAACGCTGTGTGTGCGTGCATGTGTACACAGACATTATTTCACATTTGCAACTCAGTTCACTTTCAAGTCGCCCAAAAACATAACAGAACCTTCCAGATCCTCGAATCAAGTAGTTATTTTTTAACTACTGTCAATTGTCAATTCAAGTTCTTATTATGTTTTCTGACCCGGTTCTTGGCCTACTAACTAGCGTTTTGCCTAGTTTTTTTTAAAAAAAAAAGGATCTTAGCAAAACAAAAAAAAAGTTTTTCTGATACAATTTGATCCTAAATATATTGTACTTTCTATACGTATTTAATCAATGTATTGTGGAGTAACAAATTGTTGCGATTTTGTTTTTAACTCCCTTCATATTGGCAAACTTCGCCCCCTGAACTCGTATTGTCGAAAACACGTCTTAACGCCCGGTGTCCTGAGCGTCCTTGGCGATTCGGCGGAAGAGCTTTTTTTGTTTTTTGAAACAAAGGGGGTAAACAATCATGTATTCCACCCTTTAAGATATTATAGTTTCGTGGATGTTTGTAGTAGTTAAAATTATAGAAACAATTCCATCGTTCATTCTGCGAGGACAAATAATACCTAATAATTAACATTTAATTTAACGCGAGAGCAAATAACAAATTAAATTAAGAATTGCAATGTTTGTAAGTATATATTTTTTTCCCAATGAACATTATTCAGAAAATTGACTATTTCACTTATGAATGTATACATACCACCACATAAAACATTGCAAATCTTTATTTATACATTTTCTAGCCAAATTATGATTATCAATTATAATTGTATGGTAAGTTGTGCAATCTGATTGATTCACACACTGAAAAATTTCGCCCGAAATAACGGCACTTTTTTTGAAAAAATCAGTAATATTTTCCATTTATTGAATTAATTTGTTTTGTCCCGTTCCGGCTATTTTCTGCATTATTCATTCATTCACTAATAAGAATCGTTTCTTCCGCAGTCGTTTTTTTACCAGATAATGCATCACATTATCCGTTTTATTAAAAGAGGAGTGACAATGGTAATGAATCAATTCTCAGAATCGCACATTCGGCATAGTGAAATTGTACCTACCTACCAACTAATCGACTAGCATAGGAAGGTACATAATATGCCAAAAACAGTGAAACGCTCGATCAGGAATTTGAAAGCAAAATATTTGACCCTTTTTAATTAAATCTATAAAACAAACATAATTTCAAATAATTGCTGAGCTTTTCCTTCAAACTTTACGCTGTGTGTGCGTGCATGTGTACACAGACATTATTTCACATTTTCAACTCAGTATAGGGTGATGGGGTGATGGTGGCGAATCAACAGTAGACTGAAGTAGAATGCTTCTTCCTGTTCTGGAGGATCAAGAAGGAAGAAAGGGTGGTGGAGGGAATGAGGATATGTGTTTCCATCGTGTATTTATCTTGCGATAAATTAGGGTTTAGGCTGATTGTATGAATTTATTTTGCAACATAAAATACCAAAAACCTACACGATGTTACCATTAGTATCGAACGGCAAAAGAGTATCTTCGAGTCAGATGTGTGTTTGCAAAAGTTTTGATTTAATCAATTTATAGGCTTCGCGAAAACTGGTTTGACAACATGAATCAGTATTAACGGTCGACAAGATAAACTTATTTTTAGGGTACCGGTTAAAAATCAATCAAATCATGGTAGAACTACAACTTGTTACTCCGCCATCAAACTCTGTGGCAAAAGCCTTGTGGCAAGCTTGAAAACTGTACAGGAGTGTTTTGAACTTAGAAAAATAAAGTGTATTTATTGCATATTTGTAAATTTTGACATTTGAAGAATATATCTTCTATCAAACGAATTGAAGAAAATCGAAAAATGTACGAAGTTTCAGCTGTTTATTTTTAGAAACCATTTTTTTAAACAATTTTCTTGACAAAGTGGCGATTTATTTCTCAATATAGTCTCCTTTTAGTTCGATACACATGAGCCAGTGATGCTCGGTCTTATTTAACCGGTGTGAAAAATACGTTTTCTCGAGGTTTGCAAATTAGGCTTCTGTGGCAGCGAGGAAGTTTGGAAACACAAAGAAGAACACGTAAACAAAAAAGAAGCAAACAAAAAAAGAATATGGTGGATTGGCCACCAGTTCGTGCCCAATTCGACTAATTTGTCGAAGTCTTCGCCTTCTTTGGAGCACGTTCGCCTGGAGAAGTCCACTGTTTCGACAGTTCCTTCGTCTCTGATGTGTACCAATGGATCCATGTTTCGTCGGCGGTCACGAAACAACGCAGAAACTCCTTCGTATTGCGCTTAAATAGCGTCAAGCACTGCTTTTAAATAGTCTCATGTTTGTGCTTGTTTTCAGGAGTGAGTGTATCGAAAAGTATTTAGCAACATTGATTTTCGAATAAAAGTGTGAAAAAAAACATACTTGGATTTCAGTTTTCGATTTATTTTAGAAAAATAACGTTTTGTTACATTTAACTGTTTATTTTAATAAAAATCTTAGTTTCTGTAATACGCTCGTACTTTGGACTTATTCTTCATTAAATTTTGCACAGTTGCTCTTGTGACTTTCTGGTGGCTGCTGTCCATTTTTTCTGGAACTCCTGCATGTTTTGGGACACTCTACCCTTCTTCCGAAAGTGCCGCTTGACCATCGCCCATTACCGTTCAATTGACCGAAGATCCGGACAACGAATTGATGTCCTTTTTCACGAATTGTACATAATTGTTTGCCAACCACTGTAGAACCGACTTGACGTTGTGGGTGGAAGCCAAATCTGGCCAGAAGAGAGGAGGAGCCTTATGCTTTCTGTTCAGTGGCAGCAATCTCTTCTTCAAACATTCTTCCTCGATAGTTAATTTCTCGGGCGATGAGACTAAGTACTAATTTAACCGCCTTCGTATCTCAACAACCCTTCAACCAACCCGCTTTTTTTGTTTAAATGCTTGCTAAAATATCTAGTTAGTTAATCTGTTTTTTTTTTCGATATCACAATGAAGAGGCGTCTCGTGAAGTTCGATCGTCAAAAAGACTGCGCTTAGTTAAGTAAATGTAACTAATTTATTTTAAAATCATACGGCAATGTCATTCAAAAATGTGTTCTCCGGCAGCAAGCTGCGGAAAGTATTTTTTTTTAATCAAAAACCCAAAGAAATATTAGAACTGACGAGTCCACAGCTCAAAAGAGTTCCATGTTTCTCTCTCTAGATTTTCAAAAGGTAAGAGAAGAAGTTTAAGTTCATGTGATAGTAGAACTTGGTGAGTTCATTCCAATTATCAAATATATGTTCAAGTCCATATTGTACCTAATTTTTGTTGAAAATTTACAATTCTTGTTTCTCTCTGGTATAAAAACTCGCTGGAATTTTAATTTCCATCGCCTGATCTGTTACGTTTGAGAACAAGTGAAAACACGGAAGTGCATCGTGAGTGTTGGAGCAGTTTGTTATTTTTACAATGTATTGGTTCATTGTAGCCATCGTTATAAAACAGCAAAAGATCCCTTTTTCGACATTGAATACACGCCAAGGATAATTATCAACTATGCACTCGTTTTGTCTGTCGGTTTTTGCTTAGAACCTTACTTTATACAAATTATTAGAGGCAGTTACCGGTAATCCGCGGAGTTAGGAGAATCTCGATCCAGTGATAAAATCCTACAACCTAATATCGAACAAGCCATCATACGTGGGGACTTCCCAATGAGTTGTGAGAAGAGCCCGCCTTCAATTCACGAAATGTTAATGACAGTTAATGAGTTGGCAATTCCACTCTCCCCGCCCAAATCGCTCTAATCTGGTGCCCTGATGGTCCCATCCCTACGCATTACATTTAATATTGTAATTTTATGTATAGTTATATAAAGTATTTTTCTTTTTGTATTATTATTACTTACCTTCACTGGTCCACCTACTTACCTGTCGACCAAAGGTTTTATTTATTTTGTTTTGTTTCATTTTTTTCCTTTATTTGTGTACTCAAAATACAATTCGAAGCAAATACAGTTTGCAACTTGCAACGCATGATTTGCGGAGATAGCCTTTTCCATATCCCACTTTTCCAAAGTCGCTGCTATATGGGACAGCATTTAATTCCTTATTTATTTATTTTTTCTTCCTAATTCCCAACTTTCCTAATTCCCAACTTTGTTTAAACTTTTATTTTTTCGATAATTTAAGAGAATTTAAACATCTTCGCCTATAAGTAAATTTCCTTTTTAATTTTGACGTTCAACACTCCTAAATATTTTAAACTATCACATATTTTGAATTTCTTACCTTTAAGCATAATGTCATTTGGGTGCTTCGCTTTATCATTATGATAGTGTTCGCCAAAAATTTATTTTAAGTCGGATTTTCTTGAATCATTCAGGGAATGAACTAATACGTATGGATTATGTTTCGGCATGATTACTTTATTCAATTTCCTTTCCATCACTTTATTCAATTTCCACCCCTCATTAGAGTTTGTGCAATGGTGGAGCCGACCTTTTTGGTCACTTTCATCCATTCTTTTTTCAACTCCAGCTCGTTCTTAAACACCTTGGACGATTTTCGAACTTTGGCCTTCATTATGGCCCAAAATCTTTCCGCCGGACAAATCTCTGGTGAATTTGGAGGGTTGGCGGTTTTTGGTACAAAAACAACGTTATTGTCTCTGTACTAATCCAACGACGATCGCGCGTAATGGCATGATGCCAGGTCCGGCCCGCCGCTCGGTCGTCTGGGACTCCTTAAACAATTTTACCACCCGAGACACAGTTGTATGGGTGATTCCCAGTTGTCTTCCGATCCATCTCATGGTCGCAGTCGGATTTTCCATGACGGCACGCAAAATTCTCCGGCGATTTTCTTCTTGTTTCGATGGCATCTCAATAACCACTGAACCGATTGTTATGAAAAATTCTTTGCACATGTAAACAATTCACTCCAAACTAGTTATACCCAGATTTCATTCAGATTTCATCAAGTTTTAACCACGGACAAAAAAGTTACACACGGATAAAAATGGTGCTTTTTTTCGAGTACAGGCCTTAAGTAAAACCTGGCTCTTTTTGCAGTTTATTACTAGTCCTACGACTTCTAGCCGGATGTCTAGCTCCTTAAGAATGTCTTCCAGCGCTGCTTTAGATTTAATTATAATTAGGATATCATCTGCAAATAAAAGTAGTAAAGGAAGCTTTGATTACTTTCCAACAATTTTAATTCTGGAATTTTTGAAACAACTCTGCTTAAAACATCTTGTATTACGTAATTGAACAGCAGAGGTGAAAGAGGGCATCTCTGTTTCATTTCTTTGGAAAATTGGTTTTGCCATAGAACTCGTGTAATCTTTAACACACAATAGTCTCTAGTCTATGCAAACACTTCGATTCTGATGTTGTTCAAAACCTCAAGGAAGGGTATTCGGATAATTTCCTTACCAATCAAGCTAAGGCCAGAGTGCTTTCTGCTGTATACATAAGTTGTCTCCATTCTATTCGGTCAATGGCTGCTCTTCGCCAATCTTGCAGTCTGCGAAGGGTCCGCAGGACACCTTCTATTTGTTCGATCCTCCTGCGGACCTCTTCTTTTTGTGGCCGTTGGTTCATCATCGTGAATCATTTCAACTGGACATTTTTACGACATGCCCAGTCCATCGTAGTCGCTAGATTTTTGAGGTGTGCACGATGGGTAGTTCTTCCAGAAACTATAAAATTCATGGTTCATTCGTCTTCTCCATGTTCCGTCTGCTAACTGCACTCCACCGTAGATCGTATGCATCACCTTCCGTTCAATGACACCAAGGGCGCGTTGCTCTTCCATGAGCATTATCGATGTTTTGTGGCCGTAGATTGTCAACTTTGTTGTTTGGTGAACTTTGTGCGATCTTAGCGTCCTCTGGCGTCAGAAGTAGGTTTGATTTTCAGCCATAATGCGCCTTTGTATTTTTCTGCTGGATCTATTATGGGCGCTCACCAATGGGATGGGTCTAGATACACGAATTCGTCGACCGCCATGCCAACCCCAATCCTATTTGCTTGAGCCTAAAGTATTATAAACGATTACGCTCCCGCCAAAGTTGCGTGCCACGATATCAACGTCGTAGGTGAACTCAAAACGTTGGATGAACTTCCTGAAGATCGTACCAGTAGTGTTTATCCCCGCTCTTCGAATCACATTTTCAATTGGATGTTCACGCTCTCTTGCCAAACTTGCTCTAGTGGCCATGCGTTTTAACGTACACCTAGTGGCATCACAAGGACCTTTTCTATGGGATATTGCGAAGAAATGTCATTCGACACCAATTTCATTCTTTGATTTGAATTTACAAAGGCTTCAGATTTTTTTCGGTTCTAATACTGTGATGCAGCACCATCAGACATGAAATATATTTTTCTGATTTTCATTTCACCTAAAAATATAATTATTTCAGAGATAAACAAATTAACAGCAACTGAATCATGCTTCAAGTCCTTGGGCCTTACGCTTGACCCCTGCCATCAGATTTTGTACAGCCACCTTGTCCACCTTCTTCGCCGCAGAAAGCCAGTTTGCCTTGAACTGCTGCTCGTCCTTAGCAGTTTTTTTGGTCTTCTTTAGGTTCCGCTTGACAATAGCCCAGTATTTCTCAATTGGGCGGAGCTCTGGCGTGTTGGGAGGGTTCTTGTCCTTGGGAACCACCTGCACGTTGTTGGCGGCGTACCACTCCATGGCCTTTTTACCGTAATGGCAAGATGCCAAATCCGGCCAAAACAGTACGGAACAACCGTGTTTCTTCAGGAAAGGCAGCAGACGTTTATTCAAACACTCTTTCACGTAAATTTTTTGGTTGACAGTCCCGGAAGCTATGAAAATGCTGCTTTTCAAGCCACAGGTACAGATGGCTTGCCAAACCAGATATTTCTTTGCGAACTTTGACAGTTTCGTGTGCTTTAAAATATCTGCTACCTTTCCCCTTCCTTTTGCCGTATAAAACTCCTGTCCCGGAGCTGCTTGTAGTCGGCTTTGACGTAGGTTTCGTCGTCCATTACCACGCAGTCAAACTTCGTCAGCATCGTCGTGTACAGCCTCCGGGATCGCGCTTTGGCCGTCGTATTTTGTTTATCATCGCGATTTGGAGTCACTACCTTCTTGTAAGTCGATAGTCCGGCTCGTTTTTTGGCTCGATGCACGGTTGTAGACGATACACCCAGCTTATTTGCGGCATCTCGGAGAGATTTTTTTTCCTCTGTTCGGGACATAAACCACTGCGACCAGTAATTTGATCTATTGTAGTATATCCCGTATCCTTTGTTTAGTGCATGTCGAGTTACTTCATCACTATTGAGAAATGATGAAGTATTCGGTGTTGTTACAGTTGTCATTGTTTGTTTTGTTGGCAATGAATCGAGTTTTATTGAAAGTTTCCGCTATTTAAACCCTTTGAGGAGTGAGAGCACTCTTCAAAGGCGCGCCCCTTTATCAGTCAAAACCGGATTCATTGCAAAGAAAACAAACAATGACTCCGATACTGACCATGCATCAGAACCCTAGTCATAACCAATTCAAACTATAGAACATCAAATAGAAAATGAGAATTCACATAAATGAAGACTAACCATGTTTTCCTTATTCCAAGCTCATCCTCGGTGGCTCAATCCGAGTATTGTCACTTTTCACAAGACATAAAATGTAATAAGGACTAATATATGTTCCTTTGACTACAAAAACAAATATGTTCCCTAGTTTGAATTAATTCAGACTAGGATTCGGTGGTAGATCTGATACCCAGTAACGCACCACGAAAAGGTGATCTACCAGCGTTACGGGTCAGGGAATAATTAAACACATATAAGCTATGTTTTCGCAAAGTTGGTTTATTCAACCTTCTCTCCTAGGCTGAATGCCAGCATCTTGGATTAACGCTATCCATCAAATCCTGTGCAACACTTGCGCCATCTATCTTACACACTTTCATCTACTCTTTCCTCAAATCCTTGTCGTTTTTGAATACCTTTCCCTGTTTTCCGGAGCCTGCTTTTCATAATTGCCCAGAATTTGTCTATGGGGCGAAGTTCTGGCGAGTTTGTCGGTTTGGCCTCCTTCGGCACAAAAGCAACATCGATGGCTTCGTACTACTCCTTCACCGGTTTCGCGTAATGACACCACGTCAGATCTGGCCAAAAAAGTGTTATCTTCGTGGGATCGGAGAGAGGGCAGCAGGCCGTTAATGGTGCCGGTCGTTATGTGCGGCTTGCTGAATTTGCTGCACCTACAGATCGCCTGCCACACCAAGTACTTCTTGGAAAATTGGTCGACCTTATTCTCTCGGAACTTCTCCGAAACATTCAGGCGAGACTTGCCGACGAAAAACTCCAGGCCGGGGCTCTGCTTGGTGTCCGCTTTAATGTACAACTCGTCGTCCATTACGATGCATTTCAGCAGCACCAACCACTCGTGGTACAGCTTTCTGGCGCAGGATTTAGCCACCGTATTCTGTTTATCGGTTCTATTAAGTGGCTTCCTTATCTTGAAGACATGAATTACGGCACGCGTCATTGTTTGCTGGACGAACCAATCGGAAGAATTGACCTTCTTGGACACGCCCCGAATCGAATGGTTCGGATTGCGCTTGAAGTAATCTATCACTTTCCTAGCGTTTACGGGGTCGGTCGTCTTCGCTTTTCTTCCGCTGCCAGCTCGTCGGTGGGTTGTCTGAGTCTCCTGGACGATTTTACCTCACGGGACACGGTCGAATTGTCGATTTCCAACTGTTTCGCAATCCACCTGTGCGACTGGATGGATTTTTTACGACCGCGTCCTTAATTATTTGTCGAAGCAGTTCTTGCTTGGAAGGCATTTCCATAACCACTTTACAGATTGTGACGAAATATAGACATTACACTCTAAACTAGTTTTACTCAAAGTTTCATTAATTTTTACCCATGCAATAAAAAGTTATACACAAAAGAAATTGTTTCATTTTTTTTTATCTTTAGACACATACTCTTTTTGGCTTACTTCGACTTACATCATCATCTTCATAAAATTGGAGTGCTACCTCTTTTGTTGATCGCTTAAAGCTGTGGCAGATAAGCGCACTTTTGACGAAAGTCCTTTATCGTGTATCTTTTTTCCTTTGGTGACGATAAATTTGCCAGCTTTAAATTCTTCCGTAGTTTAATTGATGGGCCATGATCTCTGCAGCAACGATAAAATGAACAATTGTTCACTCCTTGAAATAGTTGGATTTTAATATTTCTGCTTCATCGTCGGCTCCATCATCATCTTCAGGCTGTAATTTAAAAAGATGTCTTCTTACGCCTTCGTTTAGTGGCATTTGTTTTCAAAATTCTCGACGTAGTTTAGCTTCGTTGAGTCTATTGGTTACAATTGGATTCCTGCAATGCCTCGGTGGAATATTTCGATGTTGACTGGTTGCCCGAAATCGTTGATCGATCAAACAGAAGTCACTGACGTCGCTAATGGTACTGTTGTAAACTTTCGGAACATGATACGACAGGTAGTTCCGCAGTAGTAGTTGACACGTACGAGCTTCCTGCAACAGACTGCTCCTTGTACCGAGTTGCCAGTTTGTTTGTATGTAGACGACAGGACGAACAAATACGGAATTCAGTACTCAATTCTTTTGCTTTTGAATATCCTATCGTTTTCAAGTTTTGAATTTCGGTTCTGAACTTTCCGAAAGATTGAATTGAAGGAATGAATACGATTTGTCTTGATGTGCTCTGCTACCCATGAATATCTTTGACAATTAGTTTACATATATATCAGCAGTTTATATATCAGCACAACATAAATATTAGGTACAAATAAATATTTTTAGGTCGTAATGTTCCAATTCAATTGCTCCAGAAAAATCGGTAGACTAGTTAACTCTATTCTGTTTGAAGGTATGATCAACTATGTGCTTTCACCTGTATCAATCGGATAGTACAGATTTGTTGAAATAAATAAATAAATAAGAAAAGTATACATTGTGCTAATTGCATTTGATTAAACTATAAAAAAATGAAGTTTGAAAAAAAAAATTCTCATTTCTCCAGGATCAGTCATCTACTAGTTTTAAGCAAACATTGTGGTCTTCAATTTGAAAAAAAAAATAGATATATAAAATGTTCGCATTTTTATTTTTTTTAATTTAAAAGCTGTTTAATTTTTTTTACAGTGTATATTTTTTTCAGAATGGTCAAATTATTATCTACAACTTTGCCTAAGACATTATGCCAATCCAACAATCCATTTTGGTCTTACAATTTTCTTTAACCATCAATACCTTTTTTACTCAGGCCTTTTTTTTCCTGCCCTTCCGTTCAGAAAGGGTTATGGGCGCGTTCTGTCGAGTCGGTCGCGGCAGATTTCATGTGTGAGTGGGCTGTCACATCATCGTTCAAAAGTGCCTGAACCAAATGGACAGCTTGTAATGATCACTTGAAGATGCGATGGGGGATCATTGCCCTGATGTTCCAGAATGTAGCACGCCATGGGATGTTTCTTGTCTTCTATATTTAAACGTGAGGGAGTTGAGTAAACAAGTGGAAATTAATCGGAAATGATCTCTCATACGCATCCGTTGAACCATTCTGAACGGCCGTTGTGAGAATATCACCATGAAAATCTCACATGCGCATGGCATGTTGCCGGTTTTAATGCTTTCTCTCTTCCTGTTCTCTTCCCTATGCCATGATCGCGAGCGGTACCATACCTGAAGTGGACATTACATCCCATCGAGGCAACGATCGCAAAGGAACGGAAACTTGTAAGAAATAACATAGGTTATAAGTGAGTAAAAACTAACAACACACTTGCACATCATCAAGGTAAGAACTTTATAATTAAATTTTCTAAATTGCAAAATAATACAAATAATTGAGACTCACCACGCACTATATTATGCGATGGGTGAACTTATATGACATTAAAAGACTAGGAGTTGGTTTCAGACAAATATAACAGACACAATGAAAGGATAGGAAGAGCAAAATTGAATGACACACGAAAATAATAAGACAAACATAAATGAACCAGAAGAGGTAAGACGAAATGACACCAGACAAAACAGTGGACATGAACATAATGGAGAGAAAGGAGAAGCAAACTTGGGAAATGTAACACCTTTTGAGGCAGTGTCAACAGCGTCTCTATGGACGACATGATCCTTGCACGGCTGGTGAAATGCTTCAAAAGGAATTAAGTTATATCAGTCTAACACACAAGGAACAGTACTATGGCTTCTTATTTTTGGTTCGAGAAAACTGCTTCGGAAAAATCTCAAAACGAATAAATGACACACCAACGGACTAGACTACAAAAGACAAGGAATATCGAAACAAATTATTTAAGCTGTAAGCGTGACACTGACTATCAAAATATCATATAGACAATGGAAAAAAAATCAAACGAAAGGACTCAAAATGCTCAAACGTGGCTCCTTCCGAGTCATTTGCAACAGCGTCTTCTTGGACGACATGTTCCGTGTACGGCTGGCAAAATGATTCGAAAGGATCTACGCAACGATATCATCAAAGGCCTGGTGTAGAGGTTTCTACTCTATTCAGAGTCCAGCCAGTAAACCTAAAAAAAAAAAAAAAAAAAAAAAGAGGACCGCAAGACAAAAAAAAAAAAAAACAAAAAAAGAAAAAAGAAATAAAAAAAAAAAACCAAAAAAAACCCCCAAAATTACCAAATACAAAGAAAAAAAAAAAAAAAAAAAAATATTTTCTCTTTCATTAAAAAAAAAAAAAAAAACAAAAAAAATAAATTTAATTTTTGTTCAAAGGCGAAATTGAAACACCCTGAAAATTGGATGCCAACCAGATAAAAGGCATTTTTTTTTTGCTGATTTTGTTTTTAATTTAATGCAATTTTATCGTGGACACCCTTTACAATTCCAAGGCTTCGAGTATTTTTATGTTTTAAATTTTTTTTTCGAACGTGCTACAATCGGTAACTTGTATTACTGTTTGTAGTTTAATCTCATTGTTCTTATATCCATCCGAAGATGAATCAGATTGCGCATAAAAAGATTACTTTCCTTTTGGAATGTTCTTAAAAAAATACTAGCATAATAAACCAATCTTGTAGCGCATATCTCCTTCAATTTCGAGTAGGATGAATTGTGGAGCGTAGAAATCAATATGGGAACATTTACCCTTGTTGTTTAATATATTCAAATGCTGTACAGTTATTAGTTTTGCTATTTAAAACATTTTTGTTTGTTGTATTGTAGGCACGCATGAAAATGCATGTATTTTGTGTATTCTAAAGTATGTACATTACTTCTCGAATTTAGTCATCTTTAGTAACAGCTCGACCATCAGGTTTCGAAAAAATATGTCAAGTTTTGCGATACTAAATAGATACGAAATAATCGACGATGAGTATGTCCCTTCATAATATAATATGTCAACGCGGCAAGGCCATTATCACATCCATGCAATTTAATGCATCCTTAGGGATAGCACTCTCCTGCAAGTGTGTGGTGTTGGTGGTCATCGTATTGCACTTATCGACGAATATAACTTCTGATAAGTGCGTATCCGCTTTGGACCAATCGTTGTCTTCACACAGTTGCAAGGCAACTAACGACATTTCAACCTTCCATGAGGTATCATTCAAAAGTGATGCTGTACGAAGAGTTTCTTCTGATAAAAGGACGTAGTTCGTGGAAGCACCATAGGTGTCGACAGTCTAGCACCAGTAAACTCGGGGGACTAGCGCCTCCATCGGCAGTCTGTGCCCGTCATGAGCGGGGAATATTGGAGAGCGCATCGGCGACGATTGGGAAACATAAAACGAAAATTTTCTATGACTCTCAACGGCCATCTCTGTATCCCTCGGACTTGGATTGTTGTGTGTTCTGCAAAGCAAAACCGTATCGATCTTTTCTGCGTATCATGTATGTACGAAGGACACGTACTGGAGCATCTTTTTGCACCTTTTAGGCTCAAACGAAAAGCGAAAGGCTAGAATCAATTTCTGTAGTATTTATGTGTCTGTCACCGTGCCAATGCCGATGTTGTCATCGAGACCGATGATGATGATGGTGATGGTGAAGATGATGATACTGATGGTTGCACTCGATAAACAAACATTCTTTTCATTCTTACAATCCAATTTGTTTTGATGTCCTTAAATGTGTATCG
Source organism: Aedes koreicus (assembly GCA_024533555.2). Classification (NCBI taxonomy): domain Eukaryota; kingdom Metazoa; phylum Arthropoda; class Insecta; order Diptera; family Culicidae; genus Aedes; species Aedes koreicus. The sequence goes on along the minus strand of JAHHFK020001131.1, from coordinate 486,773 downwards.
AACACCCCAGCATGAGACAGTTCAAATAGCGCTTCGAATGGGAATGGTGGCTTGAGGAGCAACAATAAGGAAACCGAGAAAAGTGGGGAACATTGCGTATGATGTTTGCCAATGACTCCAGCAAAATTTGCATAGTTGTATGAAAAAACACGCCTGCCTGCGGTAAGAAGAATTCAATTTCGACGCATCATATCGATGTGAAATGAGTACTGTTGCTGTATCGACTGGAAACTCACGTGACGCGTGAAACTTTGATTTGAATGCTTTACCTCCGGGAGAGAACCATAAAGTTTTGGCATTAATAAACATTAGTGCTCTCATGCTCGTTGAACCATTCACACAATAAGATACTAAACAAACAAAACTAAAATCACGCGTCGATCGTTATGACTTTAAATAGTTAAATGACACCACTTGCAGGAAGAACCATTTATCGTCCAGACCGTTTCATTCGGAGGGAAATCGAACCATCTCAAACAGCGCCTGGGTTCAGTACAAACTATGTTCGCGATTTTGATTTTCAGACAAATAAATCTGTCAAGTACACTTTGATGGGGATATACTAACAATTGGGATTAGTGTGTAAACTTTCAAATATTTGATTAAATGCGCCATTTAGATTAGTTGCTAACTCAGAAACATTCCTAACAAACAATGTTTCATTTCATGCATTTTCGAAGTTATCCAGCTTAGTGAGACCGCTCACCTCATCACAACAAATTCATTATTAGTTTTCATGTGAGTAATCCCGTTGTTCTTAAAAATAAAAAGTGCCATTATGTTCTCTTCAGTACATACAACATACTGTATATTATCAACATCATTACGGGGTTGAACATTAATATATTAAGCAATTATTTTTTTCGTTGTACGCACCCTAGCTTGCTGTAATTTCAATTTGACATACGAAACTCTGCAAATTTCGGTATCCATGAGCAAAATCAAAAGGCAGACGGAATCATTTCTACGAAGAACAGCACCGAAAGCTCGAAAATTAAATTAGAATACATGAGCAGATAGCAAGTCACATCACACAGCAAAGATAAAGAGAAAGAGGACTGTCACAGGAGTAGAGAGTGTATAGGTATATGTGCAAGACAGATAGAACAACATCCGTTTTTAGGATATGGATTTGACTTTTGGATGTACAGCAAAGAACCTCGTACTAAGCATGACGCGACGTTGTTGGCAGAGGAAAAGGACAAAGACGAAACAGAAATTTTAATGAACTCAAATTTAAATTCAAATTCAGTTGTTAAATTTAATTTTTCACAATTCATTCACTTGGAAAATGGAATGGATTCGCTGGTTAGCTAAACTAGAGAAACAAAGCAATCTCGCGAACCTTCATGGAAATGACTACTATTGGATCGGTCAAACCTCGCTGATAGATAAGACCTTAAATGTATCACACTGCAATGACTGCGCCATCGTTCAGTTACAATAACAATCAAAAGTTGGATATAATCTTCAGCGATAATACAAAATTGCAAAGAATTTTCCTCTCCGTTATGATACTGGCGATGACGAACCATTCTTCCGATTTGCCATTCCGCAGCATACAAAGTAGCATCTTCTTATGTTGTGTGCCGCACAGCAGTCAGTGCTCGCGTATCACACATATGACATGAGAAATTGCCAACGGCGTAAGCAAAATTAAAACGAAAATCAGAAAATAAATGAGAAAAGTTTTTTAATTTTTAATTCTATTCTTGCCATCATTGGCTCTGTCGAGTGCCAGGAGGATTTTCATGCCCACTCGCTGGCTTTTCTTGCATCTCTTGATGCGACGACCATCTTAATTTATAAAATTTGAAACTTTTACCACAATTTTTCACTTCTTGTATTTGTGAAGTACCTCGCGTCTCGGCCAAGCTATTTCTGGCAGCAAACTTTCTGTGTGTCCTTCTTTTTCGGCGGCTCGGCGCTTTACTCATTTCATCATTAAACTGTTTACCATAATTTTGCATAAATCTGATAATGCATAATTTTTAATTACATTTTCTCAATTATTAACTCCTGCGTAATAAAGTTCATTTAATTTTTCGCCATTTTCACGGAAGCGTAAAACCGAAAAGCAAGTTTATTCTCGTTTACACCGCAGACTGTTGGATGGGATTTTTATCGGGTAAATAAATCCCCGGGAGAAGACAACTCCACTACGACTGGTTGTTTTATTATTAGAATTATCATTTCTGCCATGTTCAAATTTGCATGGATTTATTGATGTTTCGACAAACCACTTTTCACTCGATTGTACCAAATTTTTGCCGTCATATTCTTCGCGATTACGCTCTTAAGGTGTTAAATTTGTCACTACTTGGCGGTTGAATTTGCACTTCATGTCGTGCATCCTGAGAAATTTTCTCTAGGGAACGGCGGGTGCACACCGGAGAGACGCCTTACGATACGGCTGATATGAGTTTCTAATTGAAACTTTACAAGTAGGGAAATTAAAGCCATTTAACACATCCCATCATACTCTGTGTCGCGTAGGCATGTACTTCAGGTAGCTAAGTGTGCTTAGGAGACGTATGTTACATGAAATCATGTGAGTAATGCTCACTTGCAACAGCTAGCGTGTAATTTATACAAGTTATCAAAAGCATCAATCTTATACGAAAGGGGTTGAAACGACTTTGATTAAAAATTAATAAGTTTTACATTCTATTAAGCTTGATCGAGTGAATGAGTATGGTAGTATGGATGCAACAAATATATGAAAATTATGTACTTAGCTTTGTGCTGGGTAACGTACCTATATTGTGGAAATATTGAATTCATATTTGTTTATTAGTTTATTCATTTCTTCCGCCTCATTTGAAGTAGCTGTTTTAATGAGGGTTACGGTGGGGGAAAGCCTTTTACGGTAAACCTACCTTCAGGTTCTCTCAAAAAAGCGACAAAACCACATATCTTTTCTCAATAACATATATAAATACATTGATATTACAGAATAAGTTATTACTAAAACAACAATTACCTAAAATATGTAATAATAGTCCGGTGATTAAAATAATATCCATGATGAGGCTGTTGTTAACACGTCACTGAGTGGTAGGCTGCCAAGGTACAGGTGCTATTTCAATTGGAGTTCTAATGAACGATTTTTCAGTCGGTTTTTGGATATCGATGCAGAAATAGTGTAATCGAACCACTCATATGCTTTGTTGAACTCCCGACATACCGCAGCTAATGGTTCATTTAGTCCGATTTAGCATTGATGTTCATTTTCTCCAGGGTACTTGCTGCGTCAACTTCGCCTAAGCACTGTGTCGTTAATTATAGGTACAGAGACAAACTGTGTTTTTTTAGCTGGTATTTCTTTTCCCGAGTGTAAGTTACAAAATAATGTTTCTTAGTTATACAATGATCAAATAACAGTAATATTTATTTAGTTATTCGTTGACTTCGCCAGGTCATGCACTTTCTTCTCAATGTTCCTCATTAGGGTTTTGGACAACTGTTCCATCGATGCTTCTGCTAACATTTACCCAATACTTTTTGAATTTGTCGACATCAGCGGCTTCTGTACCTAGGGGTTAAGGGGTCCTCCCTTAGCTCAGTTGATAACGACGCGGCTACAAAGCAACACCATGCTGGAGGTGGCTTGGTTCGATTCCCGGTCTGGTCTAGGGATTTCTCGACTCCCTGGGCATAGGGTATGATGGAACTTGTCACACAATCTTACTTATGCAAAAATGGTACCTGGCATCGAAAGCTCTTAATTAGTAACTGTGGAAGTGCATTTAGAACACTAAGTTGAGAGCAAGCAATATTTTTGTCCAAATCTGGTTTAGATGGACCAGGTTAACGACCATGATCAGGTAGATCCAACAAGTTATTATGTATCCCAAATTGTTTTGAACCGCATGAACGCTATCTCCGTTCTGCTTCGCCAATTCCCTCATCTATAAACTTGTTTCCCTACAGTATTTGGTCTTAATCGTTTTACGTTGCACTTGAGTAAAAAAATATAATTTCTGCTGCGTAATTCACTTGTTTACTATGCCGAGAACACGCGTAAAATGAACAGTTGTCAAATTAGGTTATAGTGTTTTTTGCAAAGCAACTTCAAGGTATGTATGTATGTATGTATGTATGTAAAGTAGCCGCCATCCCTTCTAAGACCTTGTCATGTATACAGCTCCACTTAATAGCAAGATGCACGATACTCTCACTGAAACTGTTGGAGTAGAATTCACAGCATCACAATCGAATCGGTAGGTTAAAAAAATGATACTGTTTGTTCCCTACTAGACGCCAGTTGTCATACCACTCGATTGTCCAATTCTAGCTTGAGTGATACCCTGATGCTCCCTCCCTTCCCAATATATATTAAATTTCATATAGTAATATTTAAAATATAGTGAATGAATATTAGAATGACAAATAATATAGTGAATGAATATAAGAATGATAATAACAATTCCATTTGTGGACCTGAAAGTTTAGACAATGTAGCTGCGAGAAAAAAATAATTTAAAATTATCTCATAAAACTTGGGATATCCATGGATGATCTGAAATTAAATAGCAATAGAACTTTTTTTTGTAAAGCCGTAAAAACCACTGCGATCAATTAGAGGAATATTGTGGTATGACCCATTTGATTTAGCAGACCAGTTTATCCATCACAATTGTGATGTCATGGGCAATGTCCCAGTTAGGTTCGACTTGCCTAATAAAGTCTATTACCTTACTGGGACTTAACTGCCAGACTTCATAGGGTTGTAGAAGCCCTTTTCCTAAAATTCGAAGCCGAATCCTTAATAAAAACACTACAATCACAGAGCAAATGTTCCGAAGTTTCGCTTTCTAGTTGGCAAAATCGGCATCGCGTGTTTTCAAGTTTACCCATTTTTTCCAAGTGGTATCTACTAGAGCAGTGGCCAGTGAATAAACCGGTTATCACCCTCAGATTATTTTTGTTTAATTTAAGTAGGTTTAGAGTGTTTTTCTCACTCGGTACTATGAATCTTTTTGCTTGTCGTGATGTATCTGTGGTATTCCAGTTTGCTTGTACCATAGACATTTCCCACTGCTTAAACTCCATCTTTAGAGAACAATCTGCAACTCCATAGAATGGCTCCGGACCTGTGAACGCAGCGTCGGAGCCCTTCCTGGCCAGACTATCCGCTGTTTCATTTCCCTCTATTCCGCAATGTCCGGGAACCCAGTACAAATTGACTTCGTCCCCACTGGCCAATTGCTTCAATAATAGGATGCACTCCCAAACTAACATTGACTGACATGTATATGCTTTAACTGCATTTAACGCTGCTAAGCTATCTGAACAAATACAAATATTTGCGAATGTATACTTTCTCTTAAGGCAGATATAAAAACATTCCATAATTGCGTAAATGTCCGCTTGGAATACTGTTGGATATTGTCCCATAGAAGTAAATTGTTTTATCCACGGACCAAACACTCCACATCCTGTTTTCTTGTTCATATTTGAATCATCTGTGAAAAACACAATAGAGCCCGGACGAAGGCTTGGCCCATCTTGTTCCCATAAGTAGCGACTTGTTGCGACCACTTTAAAGGGAATTTCATGGTTTGCTTTCATCGGCATCCAGTCTACTATTGAGTTTGTCGCTGGATAGCAATAGAATAGTAACCTAAAATTTCGATGTGCTGTTTCGTTTCCTTGCAATAATTTTTGTAGTGAGTCTCATCGGAAATAGTGATTTTAATGAAATGAATTTAAATGCAATTATGTCACATCATTTAATATCATAACATAAAATAATAAACTAACGTTATAATATAAAATAATAATACCAGCAGGGCAGTAAACTATAGTAGAATACATATATCCGCAACCAAGTCGACCATCCACTCATCGAAAGATATCCACTGTTGCAGTTTATATTGGATTAAGATCTAACCATCTAACAAACGTAGGTACAAGATATATCTGACATCTACTGGTATGTTACTGAAAATAAAAATCAGATGTGTATTAATATAATATTGGAGGAACTTAAAACAGCTTATAATAAGGCGAAATAAATTTCATATGAGTATGAAACCAAAAACTAAATCTTAATAAAACTAAGATAAAAAAAATTAAAAAATTGAATTTTTCGATAGCTCTTGTTCATCTGGACCCATAAATGATTCTTTATGTCTGTGAAATAGGAAATGAACGATTATAAACTGTTAGGTTTTGAATTAATATATATTTTTGATGAAGAAGGAAAGAGCTTTTTTTAAGTAGAATTTTTCGAATATGATCCTTTCTAAAAAAACATTAGAAATCTTCCTATCTTTTCAAATACATAACGTAGGTTAGATGAGCTATAACTGACAAGGATGCATAAGTGAGAAGCTGAAAATGACTTATAAAAAAGCATACAAAATGTAGTGAATGGATGTTATAATAAAAAATGATAATAATTTCATTACACATCTGCTGATTGTGGTCCTGCTGCAATTGTATACGGATCCGCGCATCCACCATGAACCTGAAAGCTTAAATAATGTATCATAGCCACGAGAAAAAAAAATTGATTTAGAATTATTTTATAAAATAATATTTTTTGGGATATCCATGGATGATCTGAAATTATATAGCATATAAAGAATAATGAACCTAAAATTTCGATGTGCTGCTCTGCTAATAAATGTGATATAACCACAATGGAACTGACTCTTAGCTTCGGGTCTTGATCCCTACTGAGCCCTTGCGGCACGTCAAGCCGGCAAGTTCAGCGCAAGGGTGCAAAGCAACTTCAAGGTATACCCATAAAAAACGATAAGGTCTTTAGCAATAGTTTGCCGGCAAATAACGCTTGGACAAAAGGTCAAACATTGGGCTGGACTACGTACGTTCAACGTCCAGAAGGCACCAAATCGTAATGAACAGCAGAATGTGGTATCAAAAACACGGATACGCAAATGCTGACGAAAAAACCCTGATGCATAATAAATGATGATACATTAAAGCGAACTTTCAGCAGATTCCAGGTCATCAATGAAAGCAAAAAATCTTGAAATTTTACAATAAATACATGGTTTGAAGTGCCAAGTGTACGTAAAAGAGTGACTCCTTCCGTTGCTGAGGTCGGCAAGATCCCACGATTTTTTTTTGTCTGACTTGGCGACACGCCACTACTCAAAACAGGTGCTAGAATGGTATAAGGAAAATAAGGTCAACTTCGTACCCAACGCTCCCAGATCGGATGGAATGTGGCTCTAAACCAAGGGATTCAAGAACATTTTCAGAAGTGTTTTGAAGAGATGTGTGGTCGATAGTCCGTTTTCAGACAGATGGAAAATACAGAAGCTAGTGTTGATTCCGAAACTAGAAAAACCACCCGGGATCCAGCATCGTAAAGGAACAATACCTGTTGGATACTCCCGGAATACTCTTGGAAATGATTATCCTCATCAAGCTAACAAAATGTACGAAGAGCGCTTATGGATTGTCGAAAAACCAATTCGTATTCCGAAAGTGGAAGTCTACCGTGGATGCAATTCGGGTAATGATTTAGAGAGCTGAAAGGTGGGAAATCGTTACTGCGCTGTATTATGTAACAATCGTCGCCAAAAATACATTCAAGCGTGACATCTACAGGGGATAGTCGAAATGATCGGGACAGGCAAATTTTTGATCAACTTTGTAGTGCTCTAACTTCATGAAATATTATCCGATTTGATTTCGCCAAGAAGCATTTGACTGGGAAATTAATCTATTTTTATATCTCGGTCACATAATTGGCCATGGCCCCCGGACACCGGGACACCAGTTGTGATGAGATTTTGTACAAGATGCCGTTGTCAAACATTTTTTTTTCACTAAACACACGTAAAGACAAAACTTTTTCCAAGCGAATGAAATGTTGATCACAGGAATCGGCCTTAAATTGACCGAGATATGACCATTTCCGTTAAACAGGTTCTGATGAAGGGTCCTGGATGCGGTTAACTCTTTATTATACATAAAACATGCCATGTTACAGCTCTTTCTTCTTGGTTTTTCATCACAAACCTTATCATAAACTTAAAGTAGATCCTTGACCATATTGGCCACTCCCAGAACCACCGGAACGTCCCCGGGGGAACCTGTAGTAGGGGCCAGTTAGGCATTTATCACAAAAAATGCCGTGCGGCAGCTCCATCTTTATGATTTTTCATAAATATGATATGTGTTTAGTGAATAAAATTGTTTGACAACGGCATCTTGTACAAAATCTCATCACAAATTCGACAAGTGAGATAGCCTCTTCGGCATCCCGGAACAACTCCGGTTTCCGGGGGCCATGACCAATTATGTTACCGAGGTATAAAAATAGATTAATTTCCCAGTCTAATGCTTCTTGGCGAAATCGAATCGAATATTTCAATGTTTCTTGAAGTTAGAGCACTACAAAGTTGATCAAAAATTTCCTGTCCCGATCATTTTGTCCAGCCCTTGTATACCCTGAGTAAGTATACGGGATTTTAAGGAGCTATTTTCAGAATTTGTGCTAGATCAGTCAGATTAGGGAGTTTGACAAGTTTTCAACACGCTGGAACAAAATGCGCACGGCAACGACAATGAATTATTACAAAGAAATTGAGATTGACGCCTTTGCTGATGAAGTCGTTTTAATTTTAATAAGAGATACGCCAAAAAAGGTAGAAATGAGCAGCTCTGACCAAAGTCTACGCTCCATAAAAAATTTCAAAAAAAATAAATGGAGAAAAGTTTGCGAGAGGGGAGGGTGGGGTCTGAGTTTTTCAAAAATGCGTCTACGTGGTTTATGAACCGGCCCAAACAGAACCGTCACCCAAATACTCTCGTCACTGTAGTGAAAGTTAAAGGGTTGATATGTAATGATGATGATAGCGAGCTCACAGAGATGACGAAAACCGAATCGACACAGTGTACTCTCGAAGTAATACCTAACAGTGGTCCCGGAAAGACGAGGGTTCGGAGAATAGGGTGGTTTTACTAGGTCGAACCTTCCCAATCCCACTCCCTGAGTTATCACTCAGGTGTCTGATGGAACGTCCGTAGTTAACATTCCCTTGAATAAAAACACAAAAACAAAGATGTCTCGCGATGGGCTGCAAAATGGTGAGTGGACAACTGTGATGAAGCGTGCGTCACCGCAACATAGCTCTGGTCCTCACAAGTGCCTACCTCATGCTTCTACGGGTCGAGAGATGACAAAGACCGCCAGCTAAGGGTTACGTACTTAGCTGGTAGTGCAGCCTGGGCACTGTTGTCCTTCTGACTTCAGCTAGATTGAGGAGGTGCGTGCCGGGCGTCTGTCCACCAAGGAGGTGCGGCTATTCTATGCTATGCTAAAACAAAGATGTCTCGCGATCTTTTTGAGATGAGTGGAAAGATAAAAGGCATTGAACTCCGCGTCTCGGAGTATGAATTACGGCCAAACCGTACATTAAACAAGTTAAAGTAATGTAGGTTTGCTGCCTTAAGAGTTTAATCAAAATAATGTTTTTAATTCTGTTTAAATAGGCTGATCAGTTGTTTGACAAATCATCCTTGTAATACCTGATACTATTATTTTTCAACTATTATTGCTATAATAAAAGCATTCTAGGGTTTAAGACCTTTTTTTGTCCCGAAATAAAAGGTATATAAAGTTAATTTTATCCCAAACCAGGTTTTGACAAACCCACATAAAATTGTAAAAATAGAGAATGAAATTGTTTACACCCATAGATCGTTCGTCTTAATCCAAGGCATTTCATCAACTTCTTTCCTTTATTTTTTCAATTTCAGCGCAACGAGTCGAATCTCGACGTCTCACTGTCAGTTCCACATTACAACGGCCAGCATGGGCAGCATTATAATATGAACGATCACGTAAGTATAATTTTTCCTTTTCCATAAATACAAAGCTATCTGCACTCTCTGATTCCATATTCCTCTCACATTTTCTTCCAATATTTAGACCTCAAGCCTAGACGAAACGTTTTTCAATCCCAGTTTACTGACTAGCTCTCCAAAAAAATCATTTTTCGATTCTGATTCAAGCTCTTCCCTCTCGATATGTTCCGTTAGAGATAGTTCCCAAAGTGAGACAAATCGCTTCCTCCAGTCTGCAAGCTATGATTCAATGGTTGTCTCCGATGAAGATTTTTTCGATGTACACTCGAGTACATCATCAAGCGAAGTTGATTCAGTTAAAAATATATTTTCTGATCATTCTGAACATGAAGACGAACAGTATCTAAATGAATCGGGTTTTGTTTCGGCTTCAACTCGGAGCTCCATGCCATTGGAAGCTGCCGGGAGTTCGAGTACAAGTCCGGTGCATTATGTTCATGACAATTTGGATATATCTTTTGATCAGGACATCTTGTATTGGAATGGGTTGATGAACAGTAACAGGGTGATATTTTCGAATCAGAAACAGGAAACACCTAAGAAAAACAGTATCAACAATACACAAACCACTGCGTTAGAATCGGAAAATCATTCGATTGTAAATGGATTCACAACTATTCGCAATTCAGTTGACAATCAAATAACTAATAAAAATAATAATATTTTGGTTTGTGAAGAAAAAGATTTTTCAAAAGATGTTAGAATCGATGAGCTTAAAAAGAACTGTGACACTCATTCAATACAACAGAAAAATTGTAATTTAAACCAGGATGGAGTTCAAGATAAGTCAGCATCAAATGCTGAACCAAAAAATGCGACCATCAACGAGCAAGAAACTACGGTATCTAATGCAGGATTGCCTCCATCTGAAGAGTTGGAGTATTTTGGAAAAATTCTACCCCCTCCTCCTGAAAATGCTTTATCAATGAATTCAAATCTCTTGTTTAGTCAAAATATGTCAACTCAAGATTCGGTTCGTAGCTTTGTAAATAATTCTATCATTCCGAATCTGAACCTGGAATATCTGTGCATTTCGAAAGATGTTCCAGCTCGTCAAAAGGAGATAATGTCGACGATTGTGAATATTTTCCAGCACTTATCTCAATTAGAACTAGAAGGAAGCAACATTTTCCTGCAAGTGCGCGCTCGAGCAACGTGGGATATTTGTTTCATGGAAAAAGATATGTATGTATCAATTTGGCATCTGCTATAGCACCATTTTCTTATTAATCTATCTCCAGTCTGGCAAGGCAGAATACAACGGCGGATAGCTTGAAAACCGTCAATTTTCATCACAAAAATGGAAAAAATCGCTTTGTTTTGATAGTATTCCTACTATCGGAGATTTTTAAACTTCTAGCTCATGGATCATGCTGCACAAAACGGGAGTTGTATTATCGTGATACTCAAATCACTCAGAATCAGCGAAATGTAGATGAAGCTTTGCGAGACGTGTGCTTCCTCCTGAAAGCAGATCTCTGGGAAATTAACGTTTTCTCTTCGTCTAAAGGACTCATCGCAGGGGCGATGAAGTTTCGTTCTAAGCACGAAGAAATGGTGGACTGCTTCAACTCGCTTGGAACGCAAATACCAGCCGATGTGAATGGGTTGATAGAAATCCAGGTCGATGCAGATATGATATTGATTGTTGAAAAGGATACTGTTTTTAGAAGGCTTCTGGATGACGGTGTTCTTTTCCGATTGCCGAAAAAGATCATCATGGTAACGGTATTGAGTTTGAATTGGATTTACTGATTTCTGGATACTCATAACCAATACTTTTTCATAGAGCAAAGGATACCCAGATGTTGGAACAAGGTTGTTGCTAAAAAGGATTTGGGATACGTACCGAACTCCAATGTATGCTCTTGTTGATGCTGATCCCTATGGAATCGAGATCTATTGTGTATACAAGTTCGGATCGTTGGTATGTTTCACATTCTATGTTTTTACGTATACCATAACCACCCAGGCATTTCTTCCCAAGGCGCTGTCCCATCAATCGACTCAACTGGCTGTTCCATCGGTTCGTTGGTTGGGACTCCGGCCTTCTCATATAGCGTTGTTGGATTTGAAACTAATTCCGCTCACCGCACGGGATCTGAGTCGCATCCAAGCACTGCTGATACGTCCCTACATTGGCGAAGCGGAGTGCGAGTTGCACCAGGAGTTGAAACTGCTTCAGGAAATCAACGGCAAAGCAGAGATCGAAAGTTTGGCTGATATATCGGTGGATTACTTGATTAGCGAGTATCTGCCAAATCAACTCCGGTTGGATAATGGAAGCAGAACATTTGATTAATGTATGTGTAGATTTATGATCCAATCCTCTTGTTTTGTTACTGAGTTTCTTTACTAGACTTAATATGCAAGCTAGGACAAAGAATTTAATTAAATACAATGCATAATAATAGATTTAATTAATTAATGCTACTTAATACTCATAGGGACGCATGGTGGCCTAGTTGTTTGAAAACGCATGAGAGCCATGGAGGAAAATATAAGGTATTGGTAAACTTAAAAAATCATAATTAAGAAACGGCTCGGTCAACATCGCTGATTTTTGGATGTGTTATAAAAAAATGATCAAATGCTTGGAAACCAAATATTTTCAGCTATAGCGTCAAACCATCAAAACAAAGGAAAAACAAACAAAATGGGGTGCGACCCCGGCGTTGTGGTGAGCATCCATATCTCTCACGTCAGAGTAACGAGTTCGAATCTCACCTCCGGACAAGTTACGAAAATACCCTAAAAGGTATCTGAGTGACTACGACGGGAGAAGAACCAGCCCCGGGCTGAAAATCTCGATAATCATGGAATTAAAAAAAAAAAAATAGCAAATGTATTTGATATTTTCAAATTAAAACTGATTTTCAAACAACAGTTTAAATTTTTTTCATAAACTAGATTTAATTTCCTTTCATTTGCGTACTTAATACAAGAAATCAGTTGAGAGGTTCAAGACATATGATTTTTTTTTAATGTCATTTTCACAAAACTTTGAATTGATTTTAGATGATTTTAGAACCCCCCTAACACTGATCCTAATTGAGAATACGAATAAAGAACAAAACTACTAATTATTATGAAATTCTGAGAGATTGTATATCTTTTTTATATAGAATTGCTGAAGTTGGGAAATTTTCGAAATTGGTAAACATTGAAAAGTCAATATCAATGCCAGTGAAACCAATTTTGACTGACAATAATTGCCATTCCACAATGGTAATGAAGTAATCAGATTAGATTAGATCAAAGATCTGGTTACAGTCAGTTTGAGTGCACAGAGAATACCTACCTTTAAATTTCGCATTACACGAGGCAAAGTCCAAACATTATTGTGTCATAGTGGTGTGTCAAGTCAGTGGCTTGACTGTTGGCAAAAGATTGGAAGTGCAAACATGTCACTTCACAATGGCAAACTCTATGAGTGATGGAGTATGACACCAAACACCGGTACGGTTCGATGATGGCAATTCAAGAAGTAATGCAATTCGATTCGATGTTCAAAAACATACATACGCTTGATTGGAATTGGAGAACGCACGCGCATCTAATGTAGGGACGTTGTATTACGGCCAACAAGGAATTTGTTTGAGCATTGAACAATAAGCAGCCATAATCCTTGGCTGAATTCCGGATAGTAACGTTCGTACTTCGTAGTTTAATACTGCTATCTACGAATTTGATTATTGGGTATGGAATCACATCGGCCTACAAAATCATACGTTCCCTAATCCGGTACCATCACGGTACTTCGGTTCAACCGTTGATGTTGTATGTTATTATGCTCATGTATTATGGCTGGAGTGAGCTGACCTAAATTGGATTGGATTTTTGTGATTAAGAAACAGTTGGAAAGAAAATGCTGATTGACAGTAGGATTATTTCGCAAAGGAAACATAGCTCTGCTTAGCTGGTCTCCTTCGCTCTTCTCGCGGGCTCCAGTCCGTCTCTCAATTGGGGCACTTTCCCTCCTTTGCTGACTGGATATGGCGCTCGCCGAGGAGTGCACACAGAACAAACGCGTATTGAAATTGAATTTACGAAACGAACCAGAGTTGAACCTCACCGATTCTCTTTCGCCACCTCTCGAATGGTACATAATACTTACTAATGCTCTTGGCTGGTGTGAATGATGTATGTTTGTGCACGTGAGAGTATAGATTGGGTACATGCAAGAAGAGAGTCAAAGTGATGACTTATTGTGCTTGCTAATGAACTCATTCAATTAGCGATGTCGCTATCTGTGATGGAGATTTTAAATGATACATTTGATTCGATTGAATAAGCTCTTTTTTTCGCGAGACGCACACCCTATCTATCGTTTGGAATCCATCCCGATTTTGGGTCCGACGCGAACGCGATTGACGTCGATTTTCAATCAACATGAAATTTGGATTAATTTTATTGTGTTGATCGATTTGATTTGGTGTATTTTAGATTATCGATAAGGCAGCCTGGCAGACAGCTATGTGGGCATAACGACGAATGAATATCAATGCGGTGTACAAAGCAAGTGACCGTTTAACATTCAGCATTCTATTTGCCAATTTTATTCTTCTCTTGTAAACGTTAAGTGCTTTAATAGTTTGAAAATTGTGCAATTGATGCATTTCTCGTTTGTTTATACACATATCGTTAGTAGACTTTTTTCCATATTATTTTTTGTAGCTCATCAATGCTCATCAACTATTTTTTTAATGTGCCGGTTATTGTGTTTTCTCGGAAACTGTTAACTATAAGATGAATTCACAATATAAAAAAACAAGAAAATCGAAAAGTTGAAGAAGAAAAACTCAAATTACCGTTAGGCCGCTTAACTTTGGAAATTTTAGTGAACAATTTTTAATGCATTGTGATTTTTTAAACTTCCTTCCTTTCTCGTATTGGGAAAATTTTAGATGAGACAATATTGACTATTCTTGGCAATCCATTTTTGGCTTCTTATTGAGTATATTCTTCTATCAAAATAGTTCACTGAATATATTCATACGAAAACGTGATTATTAATTTTTAACCTCTCAGCTACTGAACCACACGATGTCCTAATCTCGATTATTATCGAACTTTCATGTACCTCGGATTTTTCTTGGTAGAAAGATTCCAAATGTAATTAGAAATAGGAAAAGTGAAGGTAGAAACTATTTCATCGGCCATTTTTTGAGAAAATTCGTTTTTAGTTTCTAACCTTTTCCATGGAAGCGCCCTTGGTACTATCTAAAATAGAAGAAGCTTTTCATTTTGTTTTAAACAAGCCAAAAAATTATTTATAACAATCTGAATCTTAAAAATTATAAAGTAGATAAATAAAATAAACAAAAAAACTGTCAAGAATTCGACGGGATTTACTTAAAACTAAGTATGGAATACTTCAAAACCGTTTATTTCTCAGAAAATCGGCAGATACATTATGCTTCAACATGTAGACTATTGTTAGCAACAATGCAACTCAAAAGTTGGATAATATTATTTGGAGATAGGTTTCCCATTTTTTGAAAAAAAAAATCTTTGTGGACCGCTCCAGTTGTTTGCTCGGAGAAACTTCCTAAGCCTTTTTGTTTGTTGTTACAAAACTCTTCCACATGTTGATGAATTATGTGGAACTTGGGAGTAAAAGGAAGCTGAGCAATTTTCTCCGAAATCCTCTGACAAATTTGCTCCGAAACAAGCATCCACAACGTTCTGCAACGTTCCGAGATTATGATATACTTCAACATGGTTATATCATCGGCTTCCAGCATACTTCGTTTCACCAGGAGACTGCAACAGTGCCGTCCTGTGAAAGGCTAGACGCAGTGGCCCAAGATATGGCTAATTCGGGATTATAGTCTGAAATCTAGTTGTATATCGAATTAATCATGCCTAACAGGAGATGCAGAGATGGATGTGGGTAAATATCCCGGATCAAAGCTTCGTCGCCCCCATGGAGAAGAGGTTTATGGACGACAATTTCTTTGCGTCAGCCTTGATGGCTCTAAATGCAGTCCACGATGCGTTCTTTTCTTTAATGTCGCTGATTGTTCGCAATGCGCCACATCTCCCGAATCTTCGTTTTTCACTGTGCAAAAAGCACAAGGGAACGATGAACTATTGCTCATTACACGCTCGCTATGAGATTAATGATCTTGAGATCACCTATAAGAGTATAAGCAAATAAAAACTTATTAAATTAGCGTAAACAAATGTTGTACCTGTGATCACTGCGTTAACTTTCCCAAGTTTAGCTTTGATCAAATCTTGTTACCATTCTGATGGTTTTCCTGGACATTTTCTACTATTGCGAGGATGGAAGAACGTTTAACTCCAGAGTCCTCGTACTTTGAATGATCAGAAGCTTCTTGCTTATCCTCAATTATAAGGATAAATTTGAGCGAACCTTGGCCGCCATCGATTCCCACTAGCAAACGCTCATCCAGTATGTTGCGTCGCCCTTTCACGTAATCAATTCATGAACCAAATGATGATCTGTGTATTTTGTTACACTGCCACTGGATTTCATGAAACATGATTTCTCAACGAAAAAAAAAATCGCCAAGTTCATGCGCTGAGGATGTGAGCACATTTTCCAATCCAGGTTGGATGGAAGCAGCATTGGAATTACGTAGGGCTCGAGCAAATTTTGCAGTCTATAATAAAAACTAATTTAACCTATTTTGTAAACAATTAAAAAAAATCCTACCTTTCTGGTGCTAGCTGGTTTTTTTTATGTTCAGGATTTGGTGATGTATTTAACAGTTTCCTTTTATTCTCTGAGCACATCATGACCTTGACGTCGGTAGCCTTTCCTCTCAAATTCTCCAGAACTATGTCGCTTTCTTACAATCTCTAGAGCGCAGAGACCTTGGCATGTTTCGTACACCGGCGAGGTTTTCCCGGATGAATAATGGCAAAGCACTTAGAGCAAACTTTCACCACTTTTGGTTCGTGAGACGACAACTTGGCAATGATCCTTTCAAAGTGTTGGCCCGTTTACTCAAGGTCGTTAGTCCGAGCGACTGAACACATATTACAACTGTGATGGTTGGGCACGGGTTGTCTTCTCGTGGTAATCGAAACATCCATACTGTAATCGTGGACTTTAACAGTGCGATGTTTCAGACCTTATTCAAACAGGGGTATTGGTGATTTTGAGTTTAATAATAGGTAGAACATATTTGGATTACCTTTAGATCTTCGGTAAACGGTCAGATAACAACCTCCGCAAAGTGCTTTAGGATATTTGTTATCACGTTCGTTGTACGTCGATAAAAATCAAACACAATATGTAGTTTTATTCCATCGGTCGAGAATCTCTTTCGCCTTTTTAAACACAACGCGGAAACCAAATTGCGGCACTTCTCGTCTTGCTTCATGACTCTAAAAATGAAAAGTTACAAATGACGTGGCACTGAAACTAGCAAAAAATCTGTTGACAGATACAGTGCTTAAGTATTAGTGAAAGGTGAATAGATGTATGGATATGAGTAACGTTAAGCATACGCATACAAATATTGCATCATCATATGTATATAGAAGTCTCCAAGTAGATTCTCACGAACATTAATGTCGAACGCCCGTACACAGAAAAAGAAGAAGAATAAGAATGTTCAATCAAAAAAGACAACGATGTAACAAATACCTACACACTTTGAAAAAAATGTAAGTTTAAGTCTACTTAGATGCACATTAAAGGAGCGGCCCGTTAAACCCAAATTTGCGTCTGTTCTTAAATTTACAAGACCATACAAACTCGAAATGATATAACATGACGTTAACATAAGTTGAGGTACACAAAACGACATTTTCCAAATACTGCTTGATGCCAGTTCTGATCTGAAGGAGTGATATAGTTCTGGTTACCGTCAGAAAAAAAATCAAGATCCAGTAATGAATTTTAATAAAAAAAAAATTTAAGGCCAGAATTAGCTAAATGTAGGGTTCATTTTGTTCCTTCATCCCCAAATGCTTGAGAACATTTAAAATAACATTGCGCCAAACCCGTTAAAAAATATTTTAAGGATGCTAGAAGCTGTTCCCATGTTCAGATTAATGAATAGTATAAGCAAATGAACACCTTGCATTACGCTGCATTTAAACGTGTATCACTGAAAAAGTTTAATTTGAAAACATTTAGTTTTATTCCTATATCCCAAATTTTACTGGTTTCAAGACTGCACTTTTAATTTACGAGCATTACATTTATAAGCAATGACATTTTACTTTTATCCATGTCATGCAACATGAAGTAAATGTTTTAAATTCTATAACGGAAGAGAACGAATTTGAACTTGTGCCTAGTTGTGACGTAAAACCGACTGCGTTAAATATAGGTCTGATGTTGTTATATCACCAAAGACAAGGATCGTGTAAATTTAAGGCTTGCAAATCACAGTGTTTAGTCAAGTGGCTATTTTTAACGCTCTACGGAGTTAGATTTGAGGTAACCTTAACGGCTGTTATAAATGTACAATCCGGAACGCAACTTTGAGTATGTCAGTATTTATTGTTTTCGGTTTCAAATTAGGGTTTAACAACACATCAAAAAGAACACACAATTGATTTATGTTTATGTTTGAGCCCCAAAATATTTACGTGCAACAAGGATTACAGCACTCGTAATATTCATAATTTTGAAGAGTGTAAGAACAGTTCAGCCATTTCACGTTAACTGTTGTGCCTCTGGAGAACTCTATAGCTAGCGTCATCAGTGAAATGAACAAGACTAATCAGGATCAAACGTTCACATTTGTTTTATTCCCGTCAAATTCTTGAGAGCTCTTTGATTATTTTATTTATCTTTTTCTTAATTTTCAAGATTTAGATTGTTATAAATAATTTTTTTTTTTTTTTTAAAAAAAAAAAAAATTTTTTTTTTTTTTAAATAGTACCCGCCCCCCCCCCGGAAAAGAAATAAAACAAAAAACGGTTTTCCCCAAAAAAACCCCCAAAAAAAATTCTCTCCCCCCACATTTCTTATTTCTAATCACATTTGCAAGCATTCTACGAAGAAAAATTCGATGTACATGAATGTTGGATAATAATCAGGATTTGGACACCGTAAATAGAGATTTGGATACACTGAAACCGGCCAGTACCCATTAATGGGTAAAATATCACCCATTTCGAACTTAAGTGGGTTAACTCCTTTAATGGGTAAAACGTTTTTACCCATTAATGGGTAAAGAGCTTGTACGTCAGGCTATCGAGTATTTTTTACCCATTTTTCAAAACGTTTGTTTTTTGGAAATGAGTATGAAATACCCATTTTTCAAAATGTTTGTAATTTGAGAAATGGGTATGAAATACCCATTTTTTGTGATTTGTTTTTAATTGTGATATTGCATAATGAGAATTAGAACAAACATAATAGATCTCAATTACTGTATTTGTATTTGTATTTGTGAATTTATTCGTAACGACAACCTTTTAGTCAATCTTCAGCGCAGTATCCGGTATTCGGTATCCTACAAATGTAAAAGTCAATTAATTAAAAAATAAACAAGTATATCTTAAATATATGTTAACCTCAATCCATTGAATTATTGGAGCCGCCAAATCCTGCTCAAGAGACTTCTCCTAAGAAGCTTTTCGAATCCCTCACCTGGTTAGATGTACAAGTAATTTATATGGAAAGTAATTTTTAAGATTAGTTACTTTTGTTATTATATTAAATTATTTACGTACCTCCCAGATTTTGGAAGCTTTCGCTATCCAATTAAGCCTTCAGTTCCCCCTATACTACGCGATTTCGTAGACTGAATTACGACGCGAAGTTGATTTTTTTACTACTATACAAAGCGAGCCAGGAGAATGCTAAGATATTTTGTACCCATTAATGGGTGGAAAAATACCCATCTTTTGGTCTATCATTGTAAATAAAAAATGGGTAATTAGTATGCATTATTTTAATTTTAAAAGTACCCATTTTTTGACAGCTCCATATACTATCAAAAAATGGGTACATTTTTACCCATTAATGGGTACTGGCCGGTTACAGTGTACAATTAATAAAAAACAAAAAATACCCACCAAAAAAAAGGAACCCAACAAAAAAAAAATTGAATTTCCCCCGGGAAAAAATTTTTAAAAAAAAAGTTGGTTTTTTCCCCCCCCAAAACCCCCCCCCCACCCGCCCCGATTCCACTTTCCCGCCCCCCCCCCATATAAAAAAAAAAAAAAAAAAAAAAAGGAGAGGGGGAGGGGAGTCCAGAGAAATAAAATCTCTATATTCATAATTTATTTACTTATTTATTTGGAGAAGGGAAATTTCCGTTTGAACTCTTCTCAAATGGGCGCAAAACCTCCTCATTGTTTCATATCAGCAGAATTAAATTGATTTCAAACGATACATTCATAGTTGTACTTAATCTATGAACTATAAACAAAATTAACTATCCTGAGTACAGATTACCTATCGTGTGGTGCTGAGAGGGAGAATTGCACGAGAAAGGTGGAAATCAAACTCGCTGAAACAGCGGTTGAACTAAACGAGTAAAATCGGAATGCAAACAATAAAGACCACTCAAGGGTGTCACGAACTAAATTTGATCGAACGAGAATGCGTGTAAATTGATTAAATTTGAAGCTCCTTTGGTATAAAATTCTTAAAAACTATTCAGCCAAGCTTTCAGTTGACCGAATTTGAATTTTCGAGCCTTTTATTCAACTCCTGCCATAATATTCGGTACAGCCACTTTGTTAGCCGCAGAATGTCAGGTTGCCGTAAACTGCTTCTCGCTTCCAAAAGTTTCATATTTTGGGACTTCTTTAAGTTCCGCTTGACGATGGCCCAATATTTCTCGATTGCACGGAGCTCTGGTGGGTGAAGGATGCCAAAAACAGCACGGAGCACTCGTGTTGCTTCTGGGAAGATAGCAGAGGGTGTTCGAGACACTCGTTCACGTGAATTTTACTGGTTGACGGTTTCGGTTGAAATTAAAATTACGCTTTTCAAGTCACAGGTAACGCTGGTAGATCACCTTTACCTTGGTGCGTTACGGGGTATCAGATCTACCACCGAACCCTAGTCAGAATTAACTCAAACTAGGGAATATATTTGTTTTTGTAGGCAAAGGAACATATTTTAGTCCTTGTTACATTTCATGCCCTGTGAAAAGTGACAATACTCGGATTGTGCCACTGAGGATGAGCTTGGAACAAGGAAAACATGGTTACACACTTAGAAAATTTTACAGTATTCGGTAATGTTTTACCGAACTTTCAACAACTGAACGTTCGGTTATCCGATTTAACGGATTTCGGTAAAATTTGACAAGTTCCGGTAATTTTTTTACCGAAATACTGTAAAATTTCACCGAAATCCGGTAAATCGGATTACCGATCGTTCAGCTGTTGAAAGTTCGGTAAAAAATTACCGAATACTGTAAAATTTTCTAAGTGTGTAGTCTTCATTTATCTGAATGCTCATTTTCTATTTGATGTTCTATAGTTTTAATTAATTATGACTAGGGTTCTGATGCATGGTCAGTATCGGAGTCATAGTTTTTTTTTCTTTGCAATGAATTCTACTTTGACTGATAAAGGGGCGCGCTTTTGAAGAGTGCTCTCACTTCTCAAAGGGTTTAAATAGCGGAAACTTTCAATAGAAGTCGATTCATTGCCAATAAAACAAACAAAGACAACTGTAACAACACCGCATGCTACATCCTTTATCAATAGTGATGAAGTAACTCGACATGCACTAAACAAAGGATACGGGATATACTACAATAGATCAAATTACTGATCGCGGTGGTTTATGTCCCGAACAAAGGGAAAAAAAAGTCACAGATACAGATAGCCTGCCAAACCAGATTGCACTTAGCGAATGTTAGCAAGGTCAAATGATGATGTTCACTCCTTACATTAGTGGTACATCATCCTGAGAGAGCTAAAAAATAGGGGAGTGTATAACAATAAGTCAACAAAATATTGAATACGTCTTCCACCATTCCCTTGCATGTTGCCGTGCAGATGTTTTGCCAAGGAAGGTCTGCCTTGACGTAGGTTGCGTCGTCCATTACATGCAATCGAATTTTATGAGCGTTCTTAGGTACAGCTGGCGTCTTATTTTGTTTATCATCGAGATTTCCCAAGCAACACCAAACTATCATAATTAGTTGCAAGAACTTGATTGTGACCTAATTGAGTCACACTGAAGTAACTTTTACTGGTTTGCAATTTGAGTCACACTGAAGTAACTTTTACTGGTTTGCAACAAGTGTGCTACTAGGGTTGGAGTCACTACTTCCTGATATGTCCCCGGCTACTGTTGAGCTCTATATACGATTGAAGATGACACGCCCAGCTTGTTTACGACATCTCCGAATGGCAGAGTTCCACTTGAAACCGATGGCTACTCTTTTTGTCGTCGCTGTGGCTTCCAGTTTTCAATTCGACCCACCCCTGTCTTACCCAGGCGGCCTGGTTATCGACAAGGGTCGCAATGACTTAAAGTTAAAAACAAATAGGAATAGATTTGTTGATTGTTTGGAAGGTCAGTTAACCCTTCTATATTTCGACGTGATTCTTGAGTGTCATGGGTGTCATATTTAATAAATGGTTTCATTGCATACTGTTGTCTTTTGCATCCCCATGTGAAATGCTGAGCAGTAGTGAGAGCAGAGCTGCTAAATATCGACTATACACGATGATAGCGACAAAACAACTTGTTCGAAGTAAAGGTCATAGTCAAAACTTAGTATCATTTGCAATTTTTTCAACTGGCTTTATTTTTATAAAAAAAAAAAAAATAAAAAAAATAAAAGCAGGGGGCCGAAAAAAATTTTATTTCTTTCCTTACTTTATCTAATTTAATAAAAAGGAGGAAAAAAAAGTCTGGACATAAAAAATAATTTAATGTAACAAAAAAATACTAACTACAAAAAAATAAAAAAAAGCATGACTTGCTCAAAAAAAAAAAAAATTTTATTATTATGTGTTTTTTCAAAAAAAAAAAAAAAAATAATACTCTTTTTTTTTTAAAACGGTTATGCCTCTTACTTTATTCTTCAACTCTCAATACTTAGTGTGACCTCCTTATCCTTCAACACTGCTGTCAGTCGACGCGACAAACTTTCGACAAGCTTTTTGAGGTAAAGCCTGTCCACTTTAAATTTCGGACACCAAAAAAATAGCAGCCAAAAAAATTACACATAATTCAACAAAACCGATTGTTTATTTCACAATAATAGAGTTATATCTACATTAGAAACAGTTGATTAAGATGTTAATCCTTCTTTCTGTAAAATTCTAGAACTTTCTGTGGTACATCCGCCATCAAGTTCCGTACGGTATCCTCAGATACGCCCGCCGTGACGATTCTCCATCTTCTCTTGAAATCATCGGTACCATTGGCTTTCTTCTTAGTTTCGAAGAGTTTCCGCTTAACTAGAGCCCAGTACTTCTCTATTGGGCGAAGTTCTGGACAGTTTGATGGATTGGCTGTTTTTGGCACGTATTTGACCTCTTGTACCTTATACCATTCCAGGAATGATTTCGCATAGTGACAAGAGGCCAAAACAGAGCTGCAGAGTCGTGGCTTCTGATAAACGGTAGTAACCGCTCTTTCTCGTGCACATCCTTATTGATAGTGCCGGTAGAGACGAAACTTTTAGATTTTCGACTACAACTACATATGGCCTGCAAAATCAAATACTTCTTCGGGAATTTGGACACCTTCTTTGTCCGGAAATGCTCGGCAACGGCGTTCCTTTGCATTGCGGTGTATTAAGCCAGACCCGGAAGCTGTTTAAATTCTTCGAGTACGTATGTTTCGTCGTCCATTATGATACATGAAAATGTCTGCACAAAATTGGTGTAAAGCTCCTTAGCACGACTTTTTACAGTGCAATTTTGCTTGTCATCATGGTTGGGCACCTTTTTCACTTTATACGCCTTCAGTCCTTGCCTCTGCTTCACTTTTTGTACGTATGATTTTTATTTTTGTACGTACGGTTTTTATTTCCCAACTTTGCAAGCCACATTTCGCACAGAGAGATTGGGATTTTTCTCAATAATGGCTACCACCTTCTTGTCCATTTGTCGGGAGCATACTTTTCGATTGGTTCCACTTACAACCTTCCGATCCACAGTCAAGCGCTGGTCGAATGATTTGCAAACACAAAACACGGTACCTTTCGGTAGTTTTAGTTTCTTGGCAAGATCACGTACCGATAAACTCGGATTTTGCTGCCGTTCGTACAAAATGCGTTTGCGCACTTCCACTTGAATATATATATATATATATATATATATATATATATATATATATATATATATATATATATATATATATATATATATATATATATATATATATATATATATATATATATATATATATATATATATATATATATATATATATATATATATATATATATATATATATATATATATATATATATATATATATATATATATATATATATATATATATATATATATATATATATATATATATATATATACAGCAATTCCATGAAAAAAAGTTATACGATCTCTCAGAATTTTATAATATTCGGTAGGATTGTTCAACATCGAAAAATATTAGACCCGTATTTTTTTATTTCGTTATTAGACTGGACCTTTCTGCGTTAGACTGGTCCAAAAAATCGTGATTTTTCAAAATCTTCAATTTTCAAAAATTTATAACTCCTAAACCGTTTAACCGATTTTAGTCATTTTTGGCCATTGTATTGGTATTTTTTTGAATTTCCAAGCAAAAATACGAAACCTTTGAATATATCAATTTTTGTATGAAAAAATACAAAACAAATAGTTTTTCTTGAATTTGACTGCGAGGGGCCTCAACGACTCCTTGTTTTAGTATTTTTAAATGAAAGAGCATTCAATTTTACATAACATATCAAAAAATTGGAGATGTTCTGCGTGTCGTTTTGGAGATACAATTTTTTAAATAATAAATCATTACTCTTCATTTTATACATCACCCGCCTGTAGAAACGATGAAGATGCATGGTAGATTACCATGCGTCTCCATCCAATCAAACCTATGACTAATGAAATCTATGAGTAGGTCACAGAATGTCAAGTAAATATTATATAATAAATAATATTTACTTGACATAATTATATAATATTATAGCAACTAAGACTAATGAGACTTTAGGTAGATATTGACAATTTGATTACCTAACATTCTTTTCGTTACACAGAGGGGCATTGGTATTATTATTTAAAAGAAGAACCGTTGATACGTATTGACTACCTACTGTAGATGTAGAATGTTTATCGACCTGTGAGATTGAATTGAATTGTTTCTCGGCTGTAGCGATCAGGTCTACTCGCTGACGGGAGGGAGTAGAGTGGAATTTCTAAAGCGGAGAAGCAGCAGAGTGAACAACATCTCTTTCATTTCATACTCGTCGCTCGCTTGCGTTATCTGTTATTCTGTTGCTTTCTCGCTTTAGAAATTCCGCTCTACTCGCTCCCGTCTGCAAATAGACCTGATCGCTATAGCCGAGAAACAATTCAATACCTATTGTAGTCTAGGCTGCAGTTCACTTCACTTGATCGTAGGTACAATATAAACATCATATAAAACACGGAAATTTATGTAAGAAGTTACCAGTTGAAAACAAAGTATCATATCAGAACAGTTATATCAAAGAATATCGTAAAATGAAACGTAAGTGTTCAATTTGTAGTGTTTGGGTGTTGAGTTCGTGTTCCAGAAAAATCAACGCAAAATTGTACGACCATGCTGTGGAAAAAAAGGTTAAAATTGATGAGAGTAGCTCTTTCATTTGTCAAAGTTGCTACAAGAAATTGTATAAGCACATTGATACCATGACCGAAGAACCCATTACAGGACCATCCAGTATAGGCACTACAGGTATGTTATATAAAAGTTCATATAATTCTGTTTTAATTTGAATTCTTCTCTTGCAATTGTTACTGGAACATTTTTATTTTTACATTCTTTTAGAATCGTGCGAAGCAACCAGTCACGAAACAATTGCCCTTGCAGGACCGTCCGGCATTGTTCCTTTTCCCTACCAAAGTAAATAATAAAATAGAAATTATTTGCATGATTTCCAATCAATCAATTTTTAATCAATAATTTGTTATATTTATTTACAGGCTCATTGGAAACAACCAGCTATGAATCGATCGGTACCACCAATAACACGTTTTTGTCTGACGATAATGAAATGCTAACACAGCTTAAGGATAAATTTAAGGAAACAAAAGATAGCAATGAGCGGTATAGGATTTTAACCACACTGCCCAAAAGTTGGTCTACATATAGGATTATGCAAGAGTTTGATGTTTCCCAATATATGGCCAACCAAGTGAAAGTATTACAACAACAGGAGGGAATAATGTCAGTGCCTAAAAAGAGGATTAGTAGAGCTTCGTTAGGAGAGGAAACGCTAATGCGTGTTCGTAATTTTTATAATAGCGACGATATAAGTCGTGTGTGCCCGGGAAAAAGGGATTATTTGATATCCAACAATGAAGAAGGTAGGATCTACATACAAAGAAGGTTAGTTTTATGCAATTTGCAAGAGGCGTACTCCATATTTAAAAATACTCATCCTGATATTAAGATTGGATTTTCGATGTTCGCCAGTAACCGTCCAAAACACTGCATTTTGGCAGGAACAAGTGGCACGCATACGGTGTGCGTTTGCATTTACCACCAAAACGTTAAATTGATTTTTAAAACACTCCAAAGTAAACAATTACTTCCAGATGGTGTTCAGTCCTACCATGATATGTTTTCAAAAATAATTTGTCAAAATCCAAATGAGCATTGCTGGCAGCAATGTTGCGAAAATTGTCCGGGAATGCAAATTTTGGCGGTAGAACTTATGACCATTCTTAATAACGGTCACGTTGAATCATTACAATTTAAACAATGGCGTCAAGCAGAAAGATGCAGTTTGGACTTAGTTGAAATGGACACACAAGAATTTATTGATACTTTTTTAGAAAAATTACTCAATTTATTGCCACATAACTTTACAGCTGAGCGACAGGCAAACTATTTAAAACACGTGAAAAACAATTTAAAAGCTACTGAGTGTATCATAATCTGTGATTTTTCGGAGAATTATTCATTCGTTGTGCAGGATGCAGTTCAAGGCTTTCATTGGGCAAACGCTCAATGTACTATTCACCCTTGTGCTATTTATTTTAAAGATGAAGAATCAAATGATTTGAAGTTTACCAGTTTTATTGCAATTGCTGATTTCACTAAACATAATCATGTCGCAGTGCGTCTTTTTTTGACTCAATGCATAGCGTTCATAAAAAGTAAGTTATCAGGTTTAGAGAAAATTTATTTCTTCTCAGATGGATCTGGAAGCCAATACAAAAATAAAATGACCGCTTTTAATTTGTGCAACATGCAAAAAGATTTTGGCATAGATGCCGAGTGGAATTTTTTCGCTACTTGTCATGGAAAGGGCCCTTGTGATGCTTTGGGAGGCGTATTGAAACGAAATGCTGCGAAAGCCAGTTTGCAAGATCATCACATAACAACGGCCGAAGAACTTTATTCATGGGCTATTTCTAAGCCAGACTCGAAAATACACTATCAATTTTTTTCGGAATCCGACTATAATAAAATGGAAAGAAAATTAAAAAATCGTTACACACGTGTGAAGCAAATTTCAGGGACTCAGTCATTCCATAGTTTTAAGCCTCAAAACGAAGAGTATATTATTGTGAAACAAAATTCATTTTCAACGGAAGAAAAATGTATAAAATTGTTATGAAAAAACTTAATAAATAAAAATAAATGTATAAAAGTGTTTTTCTTATTTTTTAACATGTTCATCATGTCGCGCGGCTTTAAAGTGTTTTTTTCTTGGAACTTACACTAAGCAAAAATATTTGAAATTTTAAAGCCTTATTTATTTGAAAAGGTAATCGTCAAAAAATAGCAATTGGTCTGTGTGGTTAACGGAAAGCCTTAAAGACTGATTCGAATGTTATACTAAGTTTGTAAGTAACTCATAGATTTCATTAGTCATAGGTTTGATTGGATGGAGACGCATGGTAATCTACCATGCATCTTCATCGTTTCTACAGGCGGGTGATGTATAAAATGAAGAGTAATGATTTATTATTTAAAAAATTGTATCTCCAAAACGACACGCAGAACATCTCCAATTTTTTGATATGTTATGTAAAATTGAATGCTCTTTCATTTAAAAATACTAAAACAAGGAGTCGTTGAGGCCCCTCGCAGTCAAATTCAAGAAAAACTATTTGTTTTGTATTTTTTTCATACAAAAATTGATATATTCAAAGGTTTCGTATTTTTGCTTGGAAATTCAAAAAAATACCAATACAATGGCCAAAAATGACTAAAATCGGTTAAACGGTTTAGGAGTTATAAATTTTTGAAAATTGAAGATTTTGAAAAATCACGATTTTTTGGACCAGTCTAACGCAGAAAGGTCCAGTCTAATAACGAAATAAAAAAATACGGGTCTAATATTTTTCGATGTTGAACAATCCTACCGAATATTATAAAATTCTGAGAGATCGTATAACTTTTTTTCATGGAATTGCTGTATATATATATATATATATATATATATATATATATATATATATATATATATATATATATATATATATATATATATATATATATATATATGTATATATATATTCTTCTACAGTTCAACGTGACATTTACGAGATCCACTTAATCGTACGCCAAAGAGCGGACTTTTGATCTAACACTGCCCATTTGCTTCAGCACAGACTGTTTGCCAATGATTTTTGATACTTTTTTCCAGTCTGTTTGCGCAAATATGCCTTTGTCAGAGCCCAAAAAGTTGTAGGATTCATCTCATTGGGTACGAATTCTACTCTGCTGGCTTTGTGCAAGATCTGTTTGCGCTTTTCCAGGGAAATGCTTCGCATTTTCATGAAAAGTAAATGCACTAGCACTTGAGACTTACAGAGTTATAGATTGAAATGTAAACAATAATACACAGTAATGAACAGCTGTTAAACGTCATCTGGAAGCAACAGTGGCGCATCAAAATCATGCTGAGACTTTCTGGGACACCCTATAATAAATTTTAAAGCCAAGTGTATGATTTATTTTGTCGAGTACTGTACATTTTGTTCTTCAACTACTTGGATAAGAAGATCATTAAAAAAATGAAAATGAATGAAAATGTGAAATTTTTTTTTGAGTATAATTTTTCAAAGGAAAATGACAGAATGAAATATCGCACAAATTTTTGTCAACGACAATGATATAGCAAGAGATGTTTTGGGAATGCGTGATCTTCCCTACATGCAAGCGATTTACGAATTTCTTTGTTTGTCTGATCTAAGAGTGTAATGTCATCACCCCCCCCTTTCCCCTCCCTTTTCACTCTAGTAAATTCCCTGCCATTGTGTCCCAGTTATATTATCCTTTTGTTTCCGTGCTACTTGTACCTGCCCAGCAAGCTGGTCACCCATTTGCAGCTTAGTTCCTGTAAGGGACTACAGGGACCGAGGATCTGGTAGATGTCGCAACCATGAGCAGCAACAAATACCTGCATAGCCCCTTCCAAACAATAATGTGACCCATTAACCTCGAGCTAGCCACGAGTAATTGGCACCCCACTTTACTAAAACCGAAAAAGAAAAATTGTTAACTACAATATTGAATATCGGCTCCGCAAAGTGTTACACACGCCTGAGCCTAATAAAAAAAACGAACTGATTAAAAAAAAGACAATGATATAGCTCAGCACTAGATAAGGGCAATCGTCCACACTCAGTTTAAATTTTCCAGCTCGGTAATTTTTTACCAAACTCTCAACAGTGGGTCCAATTCGGCATGCTGAAATTACTGAAATTTAGTCGACGACTGAGACACGGTAAATTTTGATCACCGAATTCACCAAGCCAGCTATTGTAAATTCGGTAACTCATTACCGAGCCCCGTAATATAAATTAAGCGAGTCAGATTCATTATAAGAAGGTATTTTGAAACAAGAGAAAGTTGTTTCAACGAGCGTAAAATGCATTTATCATTTGAACATTACCGGAATCGTTTGAAGCACTTCCTGATTCTGTCCCTCATCCTATTTACTATGGTCTGTAATATACTGAGTAAAAGCAGACATGATGGCGGAACATTCACACAGCAGTACGCGCATCTAACTGCTTATCAATTTCATGTCACGTTTTGTTTATTTAATTAAATATTCTTGTGCTGTATGAATGGTGAATTTGTTAGAAGAATTTATTCGCTAACGGAGGGGCTTCACGATTCGTCGGAAAGTTGGTCAATCAGCCAAGAAGCTTTTACATGGTAAGTGGTGAGCAGTCCCTTCTTCTATTCCTCGCAGCGCTCCCGGGCTGCCCCTTGGAATGATAGATGCTGCCATACCATGGATGGACTGAATGAACATAAGACAAGAAAAACGGAACGACATCGATGAAGTAATCGTGATTCAACGAAGCAAAAGACCAAAGGAAAAGCGTAGTATTTGTGTTATTTGCACACTGATGTTTAATTTAATGAACTGTTTATATTAATGACAATAATGAAGCTAAATAAAATTAATAGTAGAGGAACAGAGAAAAATGGGGAAAAATGGAAAATAAATCCAAGGCGATAACAGTGTTTTTATTTTGCTGTTTTTTTCTCTTTCTTTTCGAGGTAAGTGGGTCATTCGGCCGCTGTGTAAAACCATATAATCGTTCCGTTAAACATATAAACATGCCTGTTTTGAGTGCGTTTTCGAGAATGCTTTCTACTTTGAAAAACAGACTTGTGTGTTGTACACAGTACTACTATTAAATGGCATCGCTTTTGAGGCTGACTAGCAAGCAGCTGGAACGGACGCAAAACCGAAGACGATTTGAGGCGCACGCGCTCTTCAAAATCGATTTGACGTAGCGATATCATTTTCATAGCGGAAGAGCTAAATGGTGATAAAAGGTATCAACAGAGTGTAAATTGGATGAATATATAATTTGTGACATCCTTCGCACGAGTAACGCCAGAAGACATCCATCAAATTTAGACAGGCGGTAATTTAACCGGTCAATATAAGGTGAATCGATAAATCCAGACGTTAAGTCTGTTTCGTCACTAAAAAATAATAAGTAAGAAACATGTATGCATGTTAATCCAATTGAATATTTGCAGTTTAATTAACAATTTGGTATTTTAAAAATATTTATAATACGTATTCACGCATGGAGATTTGTTTTCAATTAATCAATTTATTTCATTGTATACAAAAATCTGTTGAATCAATTTTTCATCCTTTTCTTTCTTTATTGGCATTTCAAGATTATTGCTCATCAAAATAAGCCTGCTCTCAATTTAGAGTCCTAAATCGACTTCCACAGTTATTAATTCAGAAGTTTCGATTTCAGTTCCGGTTTTGTAAGCTCAATCATAGCCCAGGGCGTCGTTGTCCCAGTTGTCCTTCGCGAAAAGTGACTAGACCAGACCGGGAATCGAACCCAGCCATCTCCAGCATGGCGTTGCTTCATAGCTGAGCCTTTATCGACTGAGCTAAGCGATGATACACCCGTTTCTTCGTTTTCAATGTTTCCCCTGTGAATAAAGTTGGACAATATTTGAGATTTGATTCCAAAATTGTGATAAGAAAAACAAATTTAATTTCAATCGATGGCGCTTTCGTTTCAACATGGACATCCCACGGAATCGAATCGATTGTTTTTTTTCCGGTATGAAGATTATTGAAAATCAAAATCATGAAGAATTATATATGCTATTTTCAATTACAATTCAGATTAAATCTTCAATATTATCAGCTTTGTAGAAGTGTGTTGCGAGCGCTGCTCAGGTGATTTTATTTATCACTCTTCGCGATAAGAACAGAACATCAAACAACTTAATATAGCATGGTTATCGATTAAATCAGTTGCGCAAAAGTATTGATATCATACAAAATTCGTATTTATATAGATGATTCATAAGCTAAGCCTTCTGTTGGGCCTTTTTAAAAATACAGGCAATTCAATATTGAAAATTTGTTGTTTTTGAAGAAGGAAAAAAAAACACAAATGCTCTAGTGTTTGGTGCCACCGGTCCATCGAAGGTCGGAATGATTCAGTTTAGCCGATAAAATTCTTGATCCAACAGAGTCATTGTGATCCATCGTCCAAAAGGCATATAAACGTGGGTGGTATGCGTACGAAGACCAATGACTTTTTCTTGACGGCAGCATCTAGTGATTACGGCTGCGCTGTGACGTGAGCAATTTCGAATTGGCTACAAATCACAACATTAACCGCTGTGACCGCAACCCCGCTACCAGTCAACTTCTACGACGCGGAGGGATTCTCATTGCAGTAAAATCCTGTTTACAAAGAGTTCCCGTTCGACTTAATGGAGGCGGGTCACTTGAGCAGGTCGCTGTGAAAGTTTCTCTTGCAGATCGATCAGTCTTCGTGTGTGGTATATATATCGGCATTCCGAAGGTTTATTGTTTTTATTCGTCAAAACTGTGCCGTTTTCCGCGATATTCACGCACTGTCACAGTTCCTGTACCGTTCTTTGGTGCGCAGTATCCTTGAATATGGAGTTCAAGTATGGGCTCCCTATCATGCTGTACACGCTGACCGGCATAGAAAGACCCACTCTGACTGCTTTCAAATGAACACCGATGTCAACTTATAACCCTAGAGCCTCTTCACCAGCGGAGGATTTACTTGCAGAGATTGTTTATATTTGATGTATTGAAAAACCGCATAGACTGCACACATCTTTTGCAATAAATAAACTTTTATGTTCCTCCTCGCAGTTCCCGAAAACGACAGCTTCTGTGGATTCCGAGGCACCGAACAGTCTTCGGTGAAAATCATCCACTGCAAAGATGATTCTGAAGATTCGATGAAGTATGCCATGATTTTGATTACAATATGACGAGAAATAAGTTTAAAACTCTTGTTAGATAGGGTAGGTTATTTTATTCAGTCTGTACAGCTTAGCTGAAGATGTTGACAAAATAAATAAAAAATGTCTGAACAGTAACATTTTCTCTATGCTAAATTACCGGCAGGTACCGAAACAGAACAGTATTTAAACTGATTGGTGTGTATTGCACCCTTGTGCTGAGTGAACATGAGAATTTTGTGAAGTGGTATTTGATGCAATTTGCTGGGATTTTCTGTCGTTGTGAAGTAGTTCATGGTGATTAACAGCCATTTTTTTCGCATGGTTTCGATTCGCACCTCCCATCGTGGCGTCGTAGTACTATTGCCAGGTTGACCGAATAGCAATCTAAGCGTATCCATCACACCTGGCACGTTAGATGGATGCATTAATCGGCTCTTAACCGCTTCGTAGACTTTCCCTTTGAGACTTTTTTGCAGCCGTTTGACATTCTCCTCACTTGAATATCCACACGTCGAGGTAGAGCTATTGAATATTGAAACGAAGATAGGCCATTCTTCATGGCTGCCGAAGAACGTAGGTGAGTCTCTTGGTACTGCTTGCCTAGCGGCTAGTTGACTTCTCGTCGGCGAAAAGGAGTCTTCTTCAATTGAAGACCGACAAGGCAATTGTTGTGGGTGTGAAGAAAAAGGCGTTCCGTGTGGCACATCACCGTGAAGATTTCTCGCTGCAGAATAGTGATTATCGTGCATTCTGTTGGAAAGCGGAGTTGGCTCGTTATTGCGCATTTCAGTTGTATTTCTAATACTCCGACCAAAGTATTCTGCGACGACGATTAAAGGACTTCTATCGCCATATAACGGCGTGCTGTTTGGTATGCAATGATTACGTTGGTGGTTCTATTAAGATTGGTCGATGAGCGGTAGGATTTGTGGTAGAATTTCTTGGGGGATTGAAACTCTCTCTCACACTACCGGGACATCCTTCTTCGTGAAAGACAGCGTTGATGTCGTGGATCCATCTTCTTACTCTGATGCCGGTGTCACTGCAGCTTGTTTCTGATTGGTTAGACATCTGTTCGAGTAGTCTATACTTTTCCTTCAGATATTCTCGGCATTACGCCGCTTCCGCTTATTCGAACGCCCGTCCTTTCTCTAACTTCAACAGTTGCAGCTTAAGCAGTGACTGGGAAGACTTCGACGATCGGAACTTACTCGATTGAGCATCGAACACAGAATGGATTTAAATCAAAGGTATGTTAAGGCTTTCAGCTTGTTGGCGTTGTAATTTGTCAGCTTGTTCTGCATCGGCCTTCTCTGAGTCCTCGAATGCTTTCTGTTGCCTTAGTTGACTTGAAGATGATCGTGCTGGCTGGGTTATCTTGGCAGAAAGGCATTTTAGGCAAATCCAGCTCTGCTCCTTCATCTCTTCAGTGACACCCACACACGTATAGTGGGAACACTTGTCACACTTGTCGCACTGCTTCGGAACTTCCGCATACTTGACATGCATCCCCACATGAGTCGCGACCGGTATGATGCTTTCGATGCTCAGCTGTGACCACCACCACACTATCATCATTGCTTGCTTTTTTTTACCACCTTTTGGCCTTGCACTCTTCGACGACTTACCACCAACATCGGAGATACCACGGTTTTACATCGCTATTATTGTATTCGTAAACGAAAATTATAACTGACTATACTTATCGCGACTTGCAGCACATTAGAAGGGGGATTGCTTCCGTGATTATAAAACTCAATCCAATATTGTTCAGGTATATGGAGCTTTATAATCTTCCTGCAATTCATTTTATGAACAATTCACGTTATTATGTTTGTTTGACCATATAGCTCAAAGTTTAGATAGCTTGTTTAGATGATATTTTGTACTCACGTTAAGTTCCACTTAAAGTTGTTCATCAAATCAATTTAGGTTAAGTTATTCATTAAATTCACTTTTGTGTATTTCTAGAACCTAGGTTTAATAGGTGCTTATTAGTTGCATTGGTTTTTCATAAGTGTTATTACTTCAGTATTTTTTTTTTAAAAGGGCTTAAAAGACTTTTATGGGTTTATTAGTAGAACGATTGTAATTGTATATTTATATCACTGCCTATAGCACTGGATTATTTTAATTAAACGGTTTGATCAAGGTTGCATTGTGGTAAATGTTTCATCATGTCCCTGTATGAAGGGCCAAAAACGTATTGTGAGCCCGTAAGCAGATACACTTACGCGCAACCCAGAGCTACAGGGGTCTAAAGAGAATCTCCTTCCAGAAACAAGTTCGCAGAAATCACAACAAAACCGAGCCCCCGCCTGGTAAAAAGTCCCACTAGATGCTAGGTGGGGAGAAGAGCCCGCCCTTTATTCACGAAATGTTAACAACAGGAAGTTGGCAGTCCCACTCTTCCTATCCAAATCGCTTCAATCGGGTGCTCTGATGGTCCCTCCCTCTATCCCAGCATATGGTGTTATATAAATATATGCAAAATTTAGAAAAATAATATGATTTTCTTTCCTTGATTTTGAAATCATCTTACCTTGAAGCTTGTGTTAGAAAATTTTGCTGGTAAAATTGGTTAGGGTTATATACCATTCCCCACTTACTGCTTTAACCTCCCTTTGCTGTAGGGTCGTCTCAATGTTTCTGCTTTTGAAGAGCTGACTTCAGTAGCGCATATCGAGACTCACAATGTGTCATATGCCACCGCTCGCGGCCATGGGATAGGGAAGAGAATTGGAGAAAGGAGAGAAGCATTAAAAATTGGTAACATGACATGCGCATGTGAGCTTTTCATGGTGATATTCTCACAACGGCCGTTCAGAATGGTTCGACGGAAGCATATGAGCATCCGATGAGTTTCCACTAGTTTACTCCATTCCATAACGTTTAGTCATAGAAGACAAGAAACGTTTTACTACGTGCTATATTGGAGAATACCAGGGCAATGATCCCTCATCGCATCTTCAAGTGATCGTTACAAGCTGTCCATTTGGTTCAGGCACTTTTAAACGTTGATGTGGCAGCTCATTCACACATAAAATCTGCCGCGACCAACTCGGCAGAACGTGCCCATACCCCTTTCTGAACCAAAGGGCAGGGATTTATATCACTAGACGTTTATTCCAAAACTATGATCGCATCATTTATCAATGTCAATCCTGCTTCAACGGACCATGGCCTATTTATAAAACCTCACTCCTGCAAGTTTTGTGGAGACGACGCTTAAAAAAAATACGCTAATTTTCCTTCCTTATTCCCATCTAATTGCAAGGACGTGGCCGGTGACTTTATTTATCATTATAATATGAAATCATTGAAACTTATACAATGAGAATGGACGGTCAATCCCAGCCCCATTCAATTGATTCATTGTACAATTTCTCTAATTCTGATGAATTAAAGAGTAGCATCAATTTGATTTGTACAGTCAGCCTAAGCTTAGTTAAGCTATCAGTTCTCAATATGTGCTTATAATCCGTCCCAAACTGCCTCAATGCGGTCTCTCTAGTTCTCGAGAGTTTTCAAATTTTCTATTCCATTTGTTTTAGGTACTTGTATTTTGCCTGCTTGTTTGTATGTAAATTCACGAAATGCATCGATATGAAATGCATGTCGATAACGGTAAGATATTCAGGACACATCGATATAGGCAGGAAAAGGCCTGGTTATTCACTTTTTCCTGCTGACTGATATTCGATTTAATTAGATTAGATGCAACGTGAAATTAAAATGCCATACAATTTATTTAGTCGTCCTAAAAAGGACGGTGGTCATAATACGTTTTTTTTAAATTAATTTCGTTTCCCGGTTCACTTGGGCAGCACGAAGCCACCATGTGCTATAATCACGCCGGAAAGTAGTTCACTAAACATTTCGGGATATATACATGAGAAGAATCTGGTAATCCAGTTATCACAAGCATCGTTTCCTTCCCGCAATGGTTATTAATGGCCCGCAATGCCATCACTGCAGTGGGTAGATATGGAAATCGGCACCTACCCAATTAGTCGGTCTGGCTTTGTCTCCCATATCACAACTGGGTAGACTGTAGCGGGTGGGCAATTCCTCTTCCAAACCACCAGCTCATGTCGAACACTGAAATCTCCCCAATATTGGCATGAAATATTCATATAAATATTTATATATTTATGTGAGAGAAAAATCTACGTACCTATTACATATGATCTTCAGTTTGTTGATCCTGAAATATAAACATATTAACCTTTTTATCCCACACAACATTACCTTACACTATGTCTGTTCGCTTGAAAAATACACTGAAAATTAATTTTAGTTTATATTACAAAATCAAAGGTAGCACTTACGAAACTGATTTGTACGTTCTATGAAGCTTCCTTCGTAATTAATGCCACACGCGCTACTGTCAAAAGCACGAAGCATTTGTTGAAACAGAAAGAACATTCGTTCATTGCACAAAAACAATACAAAGAGCTACGAATATTTTACTACAAATTAAAAAGAAACGTCTCTCTGGTGGGTGCAAGAAGGACGGACAGATCTCCTTTATTGACTCGAAATGTAATTGAAAAAAAAACGCAACCGCGAGGAGTTCTCCTGCGTTTTTTTAAATGTTGCAGGCAAGGCATTTGATCTAAATTTTTTAAAGAGCTGTTGTTGAATCCATGGTTGATCTCACTAGGCCATGGTGACACATGAGAAGATCCTTGATTAATGAATACGAAGTTATAACTCTCGGCAGCGCTTTAATTTTGTTGTTGGGATAAATAAATTATTCCCGCCCATCCCAGCAGCAAGACCAACAGAGAAGCAGCGATTGGCTGGTCTTCACGAAATCCATTTCGTGCATTCTACAAAAAGGTGTTATGATAGCATTTCACCAGATAAAAAGCAATATGAATGTTTCATACAAAATACGAAACATTTGTTCTATGTACAAAATCCATGTTTACGAAACGAATGAAAACTTTTTTACGTAAATAAATTTTCAGTGTATAGTAGAAAGTCATTTTTATATTCTTATATGAACTTTAATTATACTGAAGTGTAATTGTCGTGAGTCGAAGTGACGTTTGTCACTTGATGAAGTGAGAAAAGTCACCTGCAGTGCCGTGACTCTCCTGGGTAAATTAAATGGAGAGTCACGTCGGAATAGCCCTCATTGTGTTTACTTTTAAGCAATACAGGCACATGCAGGATTATGTTGGGGTAAGGGCTTTGTAGTATTCCTGGATTGCGATGGTCGCATTGCTACAAAATGATCTGAAATGTTTAACTTGTTTATAATTTGAAATTTTAGTGAATGTTATATTATATTATACTCTCTTAAGAAAGAAATATTGTGAGTTATATAGTTTTAATTTCATATATACTTACTTAGGACTGATGATACATCTCTTTATGTTCTACCTCTGATTCTTTTGAAGCAGCTCCATAGCTATGTTGTCCTGAAATTGATATGAATAATACCTCTTTGTCTTTTCAAGTACTTACCACCAAAACCGTATGCAGGGCAGGGCTGAGCGGGTTTCTCCGTCTCTCCCTTGAACCGATCCTTATTTTCACCGCCGCACTTTCCAATGAAGGTTAAAGAGAAAGAGAGAAGAGAAAGACGGCATATTCGATTAAATGCAGGGTGCATGTAAGAGATTACTTGTGAAATTCTCACAACGACTTTTCGTTGCTCAGACTAAGAGTTTCACATCCTTCTGATCTAACCAAACATAATTAGCACCAACCAGAAACCGTACTTGTACTTGGCATTAAACGTAAGCGAACGTTTTACGAAACACAAAAACAAATCAAATAAGGGGATTGGGGGATTGATATAATTGATACGATTAATGAACAATGGATCCATATTAAAGAAAACGACTAACGTGACACTATAACTGATATAAACTACATGTAAAGGTCCATTCTACTGCTACAAATGATGTCTTCTAAGCGCAACTTATGAGGAAATGAAAGGCAATCTCCCTAACATGACCATTTTGTATGAAAATCAGGCTTTGGTCTTATTGAGGGTTATTCCGAGAGTCGAAGTGACGTTTGTCACTTGGTGAAGTGAGAAAAGTCACCTGAAGTGACGTGACTCTTCTGGGTAAATCAAATGGAGAGTTACGTCACTTCGACTCTCGGAATAACCCTCATTGTATTGTCCGTCACTGTATGTAGTACTTTAACTACTGGTCAAATTCTTGGTCTCACATGCAGGTCTATAGCATGAGACAAGCCTTCTTACCATCGACAAGGTGAAAAATTTACCTATGAGAGAAAAAAACATTTTTTTTTTGGATTAAGATGTAATAACATTAAGTCATTTAGTGATTCCATGACAAGAAATTTAAATATTTTATCAATTACAGCTCATGTAATTTCCATTATTTTTAAGTGTGTATGTGTATATGTGAATATGCACCAGCAATCTCGCATTGACTGCCTATGCTTTTATGGAAGAAACTTGTCTGCACTTATTTGATGAATAATTTTTTATCATCATTATCCATTTTTATTTACGTAGTCTTGGAGAATGAAAGTTACAGCGCTATTACACATTCAATGACCCATTTCAAGAATGTTTGATTTTACACGTACATACTGAGGTCATTTCCATGCACAATAAGCCACGCATGCATATTTCGCATATAAAATGGATATTTGAAGATTATTTATTCTTCGAGATTTAAAAATCTACACTCTTGATCTGGCATGTATATAATCACAGCATATATTTTCTTAGGTTGGAAGGATTACACCAAAATTCCTTGACTAATATAGAAAAGCTACTCACGCAGGAAAAGTCGACACCCCATTTCAGTGGTCAAGAATGCGCCTTATAAACATACCGGAATGCAAAAACCAGCAAACTTCGCGTCTTGTTTAGGAAAATGCTCGTGTTTTTTGCCATCCTCTATAGCATACTCGTTCTGAAAAAACGCAATAGTCACACAATTTGAAGAGAAAAAAAATCGATTACACTCACGTGTATGTCCCTCAAGGAACACGTAAAATTTTAAATGTTACCTTAGTTGAGCTGAATAACTGATAATGTTTGGATTTGTTCGCGAAATCGGCGTAGAAAAAGCAAATGATTTGATTCAAACCAAATTTGAGTTCATTTGAGTTTTCATTTGAGATTACATAAAATGTAGGTTAGTCATAAATGGATTATAATTGAAGGAGTTAGAAGCCAAGGGATGTAAGTGACAAACTGGTCAAACTAAGTTATGTATGCCAAAATTGATGATGATTTGACCACCCTGAGTCATTCTACAGCGAACAGAAAACCACACTTTTTTAATGCTCCATGAAATTTGTATAAGCTCGAAAACTACACACCAAATTTGTAGATTGTTTCTTGAAATAAATGTTTCGTTAACACCCCTTGACTAACCTCACCTTTCCACACAAGTGAGGAAAGAATTTTCAAATTTAACTATGACTGATAAAAACGAGACGACTAATATATTCTCTCAGTGTTCGGAATATCAAACTCAAAGCTCACTCAACACGCAACAGAAAACATTTAAGATAAATGAAAGATAGTTGAACATTGTAATGCATCAACAACAACACCAACTATCTTGGAGATTCCTTTATGTTAGAAATACATCGAATCAAATTATTCCTATGCTTATTTGTTCTCAATGAAAATTAGTTTTCCTTATAATGATGAGAATGCCAATCCAAGCTTTAGAGTAAAACACAATTGTCTAATTTATCATAATTGCAGTCAATCAATTAAATGCAATTCAATTAAATGTGATTTATGGCTGCGGCACAAAACCATTCATGAGTGATATTATATATAGCCTAAAGATAGCTCCAAGGTATACGGGTCATTCACAAGCTGTTTGAAGTATTGTTCACATTCAATACATTCAGACTAGAGTCCGTGTTATTCTCCAAACAGTTGAATTTAGAGCGGATTTTACCTACTCCATTGGCAGCTACTCAACTGCGATAAATCAATGCAAAATGTACCCCCAAAGCACCAAAAACCTGCATTTGCACCCGAATAACAATGTATTCCATCCAATAAAAATAAATTATTCCCTTCGCACATTGCAGACCTTTCATACGCCATCGTTTGGCGACGAGGAATTTGACATTCCTACAATGAACTCACATCTTCATCCTCAACAGCAGCAACAACATCAACAACAACAGCAGCAGCAGCAGCAGCAGCAGCAGCACCAGCAGCAGCAGCAACAGCAGCAGCAACAACAGCAGCAACATCCACATCAAACGCATCAGATGGAACAGCACCAGTATCAAATGCACAATAATGGCCAACCGCCGCCCCATATGGGAATGCTAAATGACCAGCAACAGCCACAACAGCAGCAACAGCAACAATACAATCAATGGCATCAGGAATCACATTTAACTCACCACAGGTATGTGTGTCCCTTTACCTACTACTTCAGCTCGACCTATAGCTCCTATCGCACTAGGTGATGATGACAACAACGACAACGTCTACTCTCGCTGACAGCAATTCAGGTTGGCTGTGGGCCAAAAAGATAACTCAACTATTCAGTTTTTTGAAAATTAACATCACTTATGCACTTCATCAGCGATCTGTAGCTGTAATGCAAAAGCCAAATATACCTAAGGCCTAACAACAAACAACCCAACGTTTTCTCCTAAGTGTAATTTTTGACAAATCTAACAAGTTAGTGCGAGCTCATATGACGAATATTAGTTTCAAATGTCTTCGCGAGTTTCACTTTAAATTAACGCCATAGGAGCTTGTATTTTCCAATTGTAAGCCCACAGTGAACATGAGACAAGGCGGAAGCACTCCATTGATATAGTTGTTAAACTCTTCGGAAGAATAAAAAACATTCGACAGGAATCCTCCGATCAGCGCGGTAGGTTGTGCCGTCCATCCACTGCAATTGTGTAGCTAGTATTGCTAATTACCTTATCATAACCAGAAAATTACTTACAGACAGTCTAGAAATTTTGTTGGATAGATCGCACTACCAATTACGCTATTCGGAGAATTTCTGTATTTTTCTCTGTAATTTTTTTTGTGTTTGCTGTTTTATTCTCACTCTCTAACATTCTTTTGTTGCTTTCTACTACTCTCTTCAGTTCGTACTCAATGCCGTCACCAAATCAGCCCACATATCACCAACTAAATAGCCCTAGTCCAAATAATCCGAACGCAACCTTGCACGTGATGCAACCACCACAGCAGTCGCCTCAGATTCCACCGCAAATGTCACCGCAGCTGGGCTCCGGTGCACCCGGTGGGACAGTTCCCGGCGGTTATATGGGCAGGTCCCCTCCTCAGCCGGGAGGTGGTGGAGGTCATCATATAAACAATAACGAACCCGGCACGACCAGCGAGGATAGCGACGATGCCATTCCGGTAATTAGTTTGAATTTATTCATTCGGAAGTGTCCAACGAAACCGATGGGATTTTCAACAAAATGCCATCGGCTTACGCCTATACATGTGCCGCCCTAACAGTACTGATACCCGCGTTTTTTTGTCACCATACACATTGTAATCAACAGGCCAACACGCTGAAACGGCCGTCGCCAGAACCCGTGTACGATGGGGATTCTAACAATTCCAAAACATCTGCTGGTGCTTCACTAGCGAAAAAACCAAAGGTAGCCAAAAAGAAGAAAAAACGGGATCCCAACGAGCCGCAAAAGTAAGTATACATTTGATTATATATTCCTGATATTGACTAACACACATGCGCGTATTAAAAGTAGATCTAACATATTTTCAAATACTGATTGATTAGAAATGCCGTCTAAGTGGTTCATATGATGTGATAATATGGATAAATTGCGAATTACCGTAGTTCATAATGGAATTTGAAATTTGATCAGTGTTGTCCTTAGTACCTTAGTATAACCACTAGCATTTGACACGGACATATGAAAAACATAATTCGGTCCACTTTGATTTTTGGGAGCCTTCTGGGTCCTTCCTTTGGGTGCTAAATTTCAACTCGATCAGTGAAACCATATTTTAGCACCAGCAGTTTTAATTTTACATAGGATTTTTCATGGAAAAACTTACTTTTACAAAGGAAAATCTGGCGAGGAGTTCCATTGTCCTCAAAAAATAAACCAACCCAATCAATTTTCCAAGGAAACTTCTTCAAAGATCGTCAAGCAATCCAAAAAAAATGGAAAAAGTTATTCTGCTTAAACTGATTGTAATTCAAACGAACGGCTTATTGGACTGTTTTTTCTAGCAGCATTAATACTGCGTGACAAAATGTCGTGCTATGTACCAGGAACAGAAATGGGCGAGACACCAATTATTCTATTTAAAGGTTTCAAATTATGAAAGCTTTACGGGAACTATTGATTTATACGGACTCCATGGACATTAGGCAACTACGGCGACAATCTTCGAACCATCAACGCTCTATAGTACACAGCAGTTCAAACCTGAAAAACCAACCGATCGACCAATCAACATTTCACCATAACATTGACCCGCTTAACCTTGACGACACTGATGATCCTATCAATTGTTCGAGATCCTGTGATGAAACATCTTTCTTCGAAGTACTGGTGAATACTACACCGGCACACCAACCCGACAGGCTTGTTGTAGGAAATTTGTGTGTTCAAACCGTACGAAATCAGCATTCCAGTACTACTACCGCAGCGACAGTGATCTTCTACCGGTCAGTCAGAACGAAACCGATAGTACCCAGCAGTGAAAACAACCCTGGCAGTAGCACCTTAAGGCCTAGTACTAGATCGTTGAGCGTCGCTAAATTTGGCCGGCCCTCTGACGTTGCAGCAGCTTTTTTTGTATCCCCTTTCACCCCAGATCAGAAAGCAGTTGATGTTAAGCAGAACCTCCACGATATTGCTAATGTTGCTTCTTCACCGGTGAAGGTCGTTAAACTAGTTCCTCGTGGAAAGAGCTTGGAAGACGTCTCGTTCGTGTGTTCTATCATAACAAACAAAAAACGGCTCTGTTGCATCTCGCTCGGACCAGCCGTGATGTCAACCAAGAACGTTCATCCAGCATGCCCCATATCATCAACTCCATTCAACATTGAGGTTATCCCGGGACGCATTCAAAGAGGCCCTATGGACAGCCCTTATCCTTTCGGCACAGTCGAGGCATATGTCATCAGTTCCAGTCCTTGTCGTCCCGACTCTGTATTCAAAGTCAGAGGCAAGACTGCCCAGCTTGTATTGTCAGAAAAGTACAATTTTGATGCGTAACCAGTGCTAACTCACGTATGTTTGGATTTTAGCAACTCATACAAAAACAATTTTCGAAATCATCA
Organism: Aedes koreicus; assembly: GCA_024533555.2. Classification (NCBI taxonomy): domain Eukaryota; kingdom Metazoa; phylum Arthropoda; class Insecta; order Diptera; family Culicidae; genus Aedes; species Aedes koreicus. The sequence continues at coordinate 442,787 of JAHHFK020001131.1, read as the reverse complement.
AGCGCCATCGAAGTGCCGACGCAGTTATAGTCCTGTGTCTGTGGCTATGGACGAAGGCTTCCAGTTACATGATCCGCTATTCTCTCATCATTATAAGCAACAGATCGCCATCTCAACCGGCTGAGGACGCACGTCACAAATAAATACGGAAGTCTTAGACCCACCTAGCTCAGCTGGGCCCGCTGCTGGTTTCATTTCTTTACAACCCGCATGTTCCCGCCATCCTAGTCGTGTCCCGGTCCTGTGTCTAGTGTTGGGGACAGGGCTGTCGAAACCGCCCTCCACGTCCTGCTGTACTATCAGAATGTTGGCTGTGTCAATAGTTCCCTCGCCGAGTATCAGCTTGCATGCAGCGATAGTTATGTCTTCACAGAAACCAGGCTTCACAACAACACTTTGTTAAAGCACCTGTTTGACGATACATATTCCTTCTACCGATTAGATCGATCGTATCTGAACAGCAACAAGAGCCCAGATGGAGGGGTTTTGTTGGCCGTTCGTCTCTTAAATGGGAGCTAATGGTTTCTCAATGTCAGCACCATACCATATAACTTCTGTTCAAATATGAATGAGACTGGTTAAATAAAAAGCAAACGGTTAATTATTCTTCAATATTTATTTTGTCTCCTTCAAAATAATCACCATCGGAGGTGATACACATATGCCAACGTTTTTTCCATTCCTTATAGCACTTTTCATACGCCTCTTTTGGAATCGCCTTAAACTCCCTCTTCGAATTCTCTTTTATGACTTCAATCGTCTGAAAATGTTTACCACGAAGTGGCAATTTGAGTTTAGGGAAAAGGAAAAAGTCACATGGTGCCATATCAGGTGAATACGGCGCTTGAGGAACGATGTTAACGTTGTTTTTGGATAAAGCTGGTGCATTATCGTTATGCATAGACTATGGCTTGTAGTCCCACAATTTCCTTTTGAGACGAATATTCTCACGCAAATACTTCATAACGCCCAAATAATATTCAGCATTGACCGATTGACCTTCCGGAAGGAATTCCGAGTGCACCACACCTTGGCTATCGAAGAAAACAGTCAGCATAACCTTGATTTTCGATCGACTTTGACGCGGTTTTTTGGGTTTCGGCTCGTTTTGGAAGCGCCATTCCGATGATTGCTGTAGTCGTAGACCCAAGTCTCGTCACCAGTTATGAGGTGCTGGTTGTCTGTATCACTCATTGTGAGCATTTCCTTAGCGACAGTTTTGCGTTGCTCTTTTTAAAGAAAATTCAACAAGACGCGTGGACACACGTCTCATGTCCAAAACATCGTGTATAATACTATGAGCGGATCTATTTGATATGTTGAGCTCATCAGCTATTTCTCTCTCGGTCACACGGCGATCTTACAGCACAATTTTCTTCAATTTTTCGATGTTTTTTTCGTTTATTGATGTTGCTGGACGACGATCATGAGGCAGATTTTCAACTGATGTACGACCCTCTTTGAACGACTTATACCAATCAAACACACGGGCACGCGATAGAGCAGATTCCCCATAGGCTTTCGGCAACATTTTCAATGCATCCGAAGCACTTATTCCGTTGGAATAACAAAAATTTCAAACCAACTCTTTGCTCAACCTTTGATTCCATAGTAAAATTCGAAAGACACACTGGAGGTTTATAGTGCCGTAAAAAAAAGCTTCGAGACAGATCGTGCTCAAATTTGACATGTAAACGTAAAACAGTCCTACCAATCTAAGAATTTTTTTTTTTTTTGACGATATGTCATCCGCGGACCGTTTTATTCATAAAGTCTCGTTCATATTTGAGCAGAAATCTCAACACCATATCGTGGATAAGCGATACAAACGGGCTGAGCTTTCCCAATAATTCCCGTTCGTCGTTCAGACCAGCATAGCTCACCTTGCTAGACGCGTACTCCATGGCAATACTTTGACAAGTAAATAGCATTTTAAATGCAAACAACTGTTTACTTGAATTTTGCTTTATCTGTGAAGAATAGGACGGAGCTGTTCCATTCTCCAAGCACCGTATCATCCACCTCTTCTCGTTAAGCTGGAGTTCATACCTGAGCAAAGCTTCAAAGACTACACTACAGCTTCATAAATACGCTAACGGATGTGCGTGGTGTTGACATTCTGTCAGTTGTTGATCGTTTGTTACGCACGATGAAAGAGTATCGGGACATCGTAACTAAGCGTTTTTTGAACGGTGACCGCCCCGGCGATATATTCCGCCTGCTGAAATCGCATGGGGTGCTTACTTTATCTACACGACCATCAGGCAATACCAGGAAACGTCCTCGACCAATGCTGGAGTGGACTTGAATGAGATGCTCGGTAACGGTGATGTAAACTTGACTGCTTCAACTAACGCTGGCTCCTCATCGCTCCTGTCCGCTCAATGACAGTCGACCGAATGAAGCATGTGCACTAACCTGGGACAAAATGTAAATTCCAGTTCCCTTATGATTTTTGGAAGACTTTTGAAAAAAAAAAACAGTCCAGTCAGTTGTAGCTGATTTTTTTTCCATAAGCGTCGGATCGGTTAACGGTATTGGAGGAAAAGTTTCCTTGAATAATTTCCCGGGGTTTGATTGGATTGGTTTAGTTTTAGAGGACAAAGGGACATCCTGGGCAGATTTTCCTTTGTAAAAGGAAAAGTTTCCCCATGAAAAATCCTATGTAAAATCGAAAGTTTTAACGAGAATTGTATGAGTTATTATTGTTCAAAAGCTGACAATTTTCGTGATGCTCCCAATTTGAGATTTTCTAATTTGTACCCTCATATATTACCTAAGGATGTTATCCAACATCAAAAATAATACTGCGCTCATTTTTTTTTATAAACTGGTTTGAGCTACACTGAAAAAATGTTTCACTTAGCTACTACTGAAAACAAACGTAGATATTTTCCAATACTAAAATGATTTACTTTTACATGAATATCATAGAAAAATAATTTCTACTTGACTAATCATTTACGTTTCACTGGACACATAAGATTCACTTGATTTTTCAGAGCATTTTCCACTTCCTGAATCACATGAAAGTTAAGTGAATTTCTAGTGGATATTTTCCACTGATTATGTGAATTTTTTTTTGGTGTATCAAAAAGCTAAAAACGAAACCAATTTTTGCATCTGAAAAACGGCTGTCCACTATTGAAATTTAACGCCTCAACAACTAAAATTTATCGCCTTAGAAATTGCCATAATTTTACGAAAATGATCTGAAAACAATGAAAACGATTCCGGGGCATACAATGCTGCAGTAGTGGAAAACCGCGAACAAAACACAATAATAATTCATGGGTTTCTTCATACTGTTCACAATTCAGCTGAGCAAATTTTGTCCACGATTGCTTGAATAATATCGTTTGATTCATTTCGCTAAGGCTGGGTCACGAACCATCATTTGTCGAATCAATCAAATACAAATGGTTCGATTTTAATCTGTATGCGTGACTTTTATGTATGGTGCTAAGCATATCACTACTACACACGAGCGAACTACTGTATGATTCATGCTGTCCATCGTGAAGGTAGCTTTACCTTTAAAAAAAATATGTTTCATTGCTCATTAACCAAGAAAAAATAATCTACTCGTAAGCGATAGGATCGCGATGAATCAAAATTTCGAGAAATCATGGGAGTGGAACAATGCGTATGTAAACATTGCGAGTGATTTTTGCTTACGATAGTGGTGCATGCTTACTACAGTGCTGTGCTTTTTAAATGTCTTATATGGCCTTATCAGAAGAATGGTCTTAAAATTCAATTCTAGAAAGATATGCATCGCCGGATGTCATAAAAATCATCTTAGCAACTCATGACTCACAAAACTGATATCGGAATACCTAGATCCATGCGACATGTCAGAATCTCACAAATTCAAAATAAAGTTTCTGTAAAGTTGATTTGTACACGTACAAACAAATAAACATATTGAAAAAAAAATGCAGCAGAGGACCTCATTTCTATAGAAAACACTGACATTCTTTTATTTTTAATTTATGTTTTTCTTAATATAATTCAACCAGCGAATCTAAGCAAATTCCATACTAAAGCAAACCAAGCTGAATTATTTAGGCATGATATACAATTTGCATCGTTAATGAATAACAAATTTTGATAACATTAGGCGATTGATATTCTGCGACCTATCAAATGGGTAGCGACACACATGTAGATTGAAGAATGATGCCATATAGCAAAACTTAATCATCATCAAAACAAAATTTGTCACCATTTAACTAGTTCGAAGAAGGAACAGAAAAAAATAACACTTACTCATCGACAACAACAAACTGCGCCAAAGGCAAGGCAATTTCTTGTGTCGGTCTTTGAATGTGCACCGATTGTTTGTTTAAAGACCTTTTTCCCCATTTCCCCTTCGTTACAACACCGACTGTCCTAAGTGGGCCTCTGTTCGTTCGTCCTTGATATGGAAAACTGTTTCCGCAACAAAACTGTTTTCCGTTTGATAGCAGTAGTCCCGCATGCCGACTTTGTAGGTTTCTTTTTACTTTCTTCCTCTTCTTTTTAAAGCAATTTTCGTTCCAATTTGTTTATGTTTATCTTTGGAATAGTTTGAAGCTCGTAGCGCTCCCTACATTATCCTGTCGTTTTCATAAGTAAATATTTTAGGGAAATTAGATACGGCAAAGTATTCTTGTGTATGATTGACAAAGTTGAACAAATAAAGCCGCGTCGTTTTTATCCCGCAGTCGGTCTGCGAATGTTATTAAAATATGAGCCATCTGACTGACTATTCAGTTTAAAGTAAACCTAGTATAGGCAATCTGTGACTAGAAAAATATAAACAACATTATGAGTGGAATGATCCGTAAAGTGGATCATATATATCCTATAAACGAAGCAAACCATGCGATGTTTCCATACACTGTGAATAAATTTCAAGAAAAAAAAAATCATCATCAAATGATTCAGCACCTTATTTTCATACACGGTTTAGCGTTTTATTTGGATTTAAAACACAACACTTTCGGAAGCGTATAACAAACAACATTGCTTCAATGCTTGCATCAGTGGCCAACTCGAGCTTTCAGTACGCGTGTACTGGTCTCACTATATTCCAACATCAATATTCTGATTTTCTCGCTAATAATAAAAGTCAATGAATTGGAAGTGAAAAATGGGGTTCAATATCTCTCCAGAACAGAAAATAAATGGCCAGCTAGCAAGCTCCTTTTAGTATGATTTTAGATGCTTGCTATTCTCAGTCGCTCGCTGCCTGATGTTCACTTTGTCAAGATTTAGTTTTGAGCTTTTCAACATCAGTGGAAAGCTCTTTTCAGAGCAAACTTTAACTTGCGCTCGTAGAGTCTCATTAAAGACATCGACCGGATAATGATCGGAAAATCATTATCTCAAAATTTATAGATTGCGCATATTTCTCATGTTGAGCATTTGCCCACGGCGACAATTTGAGTGTGTAGTACAAAGGCTGAACTTTTCCTTTTCCGATTTAGTGCGATCGACAATTTATCACTATTATCTCTCGAAACTTGCCGCCAGCCAGATATGGACAGGCTCCACGTAACTGGATTGTTGCAAGCATTTCTGTTTCCTTTTTTTGTGAGACTGCTGTCAGAAAGCGAAACAGTTCATTCTGATAGCATTTCTCGCAGAGTTCTTGTTTTGTGAAAAGATATTTTAATTTGACCATTTATGTCATTAAGTTTATTTATTGCTCCAGCAACGGTTGTAAATCAAATTTTATTATTACATATCTCTTTGTGCAAGATAGCACGCCGTGGAGAGTTGAATGGATGAAATTGGCGGGGATAGATAGATACAGAATGTGGCGGAGGTTGTTTCCGTTAGTATTACGACACAAGTGCAGGGAATTGTAAGGAAAATATGAGCATATGCTCATAGATTATAACCTTCCCGAGGCTTTATTCTGATACGCACAGGCAAGTTTTCTCACCTGTTATGAAAATGAATCTCTTTCTTATTTTGAACGTTTCAAAGAACTGAAATCTTGCCACCATTGGGTTCAATTTTTGCATTTGCTCAAAGAGATTGTTTTTAATGCACCCAACCGGCGTATGCTAGATTATATTACAATTTTGTTAGATATCTCCCCTGGGCACTGGCAAAACCTTGAGGTAGTTTAACTTCAACTACCAGGTCCCAGGGCTGGTCTGGTTCTTTACAATCTTGGAAAGAAACACACTAGTGTTGCCAGATCAGTGGTAATGCAGCTCAAAAGTGCTTCTGAAATTTCTCCAATAGTTCTTATCGATGAACATTATTATTTGGAGATGGTAATCAATGTGTTCGGGAGTAACATCACCCTACCCTATGTTCGGGAGTAACATCACCCTACCCTCGCTACGCCACTGCCGGACGAGAGGGTTCTCTCCAACGATCATTCCACCGAATCAAGACGGTATTCTCCCTACCACATCGACCGATAGCGACAACGATCACAGGCGATCGTTATCGGTGACGTCACCGCTTAGGATCTTCTGCTTGTTGGATAGTGGACGATCTGGTGTGCAATAATATAGTCGTGTCGGCTCTGACTCTCAGGAAGGATGGATGGGAGCAGAGCCACAATGGAAATGGAATGTTCTGTGTTAATTGTTTGTGTTGAGTGTCTGTAATGTAGCAAATGTAAATACTGTAAATAAAATGTGTGTTGCGGACGAAATATGTGTGCTGCGTGATAGTTGTACGAATGTGTAATGTGATGTGTGGAAAAGGTTGAAAGGAACTGCAAAAGAAACACCAAACCCATCAATTTACAGTCCACTTTATGAAGGCGCCCAAAATATTCCACCCCACTGGCAGTGCAATAAATTACCCCCCAATCGGTGTTGGTTAGGGTCCGGTAACCCAACACAATGGTTAAGTACAGTATTTGCAAATAGTTGAAATGTTGTTTACTATCACAAATCAGCACACTTTTGGAAGGCATTACCACCTAGGGAAGCTGTTCCATTATTCATCTCATGATCCATTTTTTTTCCTTATTATTATGATAAAACCCACACACAAACACTCACACACATGCTCTCGTCTGGGAACATATTGATCTGGAATGCCTCAAAAAGCATGTCGAAAGTATGCCGACTGAAGAAGTTACGAAATGCCCACTTGAACTTGTAAACGTAACACTGACTGAGTAATTAAATAACATAAAGAGACACAACGACCTCCCAGACTCATTTAAAGGAAACTTCTCTCACAGGAGTTCCATCAGTAAACTATTAAAATGATACTGTTGGGACTCCTGAGACGTGTAACATCAGACATTACTAAAACTGGTAGAATGCAAATATCTCGACGTCATAATTACAACTTATTTTTGATTCGAGAAAACTGCTCAAAAAGACTTTCAAAGCACATACACGATGAACTAAACTACAAAAGACTGAAGAAAACACAATGACAAACTAAATAACAAAAAGACGAAACGTCACCATACAAAACAGTAGACTTGAACATGACTGAGAGAAAGGGGAAGCAAACTTGAAAATGTACCACCCTTTGAGGCAGTGTCAACAGCGTCTCTATGGACGACATGATCCTTGCACGGCTGGTGAAATGCTTCAAAAAGGAATTAAGTTATATCATTCTAACGCACAAGAAACAATACAATAGCTTCTTACTTTTGGTTCGAGAAAACTGCTTCGGGAGACTCTCATAGCACATAAATGATACACTTCACGGACTGAACTACAAAACACTGAGAAAATTATGAAACGCCGTATTTAACTTGCAACCGTAACACTGACTAACAAAAAGACAATTGAAAAGCACAGACGAAATATGGTCAAAATTCTCAAACGTGGCTCCTTCCGAGTCATTTCTCAGCGTCTTCTTGGACGACATGTTCCGTGTACGGCTGGCAAAATGATTCGAAAGGATTTACGCAACGATATCATCAAAGGTCTGGCGTAGAGGTTTCTACTCTATTCAGAGTCCCGCCAGTAAACCTTCACAAAAAAAAATTTTGTTAGATATCTCAACATTGGACTATTTCACCAACGACCATTGTTAGTGGAAGACCGTATGAACAGAGGATTAAGTTCTGCCGTCCAATGTAAGAAAAAGGAAAACACGATTTTCTAACGAATTTGTTTACAAAACAAACAAAAAATAAAAATAAACCAGTCAGCGTGGGACTCGAATCACGTCATTTGCTATGCATGAATTAAAAAGCTTACCTGTTTAAGTAAATAAGAAAACCCGATGGAAAATGGCAAAAATTTATTGTAAGTTATATAAATATATGAAAAATTCAGATAAATTAATACCATTTTCTTATCTTGAGTTTGAAATCATCTTACCTTAAAGCTTGTGTTAGAAGACTTGGATGAATGTAAAAAATGTTAGGGTTATAAACCGTTCTTTACTTATTGCTTCAATTTTCTTTTGATGTAGGGTTCAGGTTGTCGTCTTGGTGTTTCTGCTCTTGAAGAGCTGACTTCAGTAGCGCATATCCAGACTCACGATGTGTCATATGGTATTGCTCGCGGTCATGGGATAGGGAAGAGAACTGGAGAAAGGAGAGAAGCATTAGTAATTGGTAACATGCTATGCGTATATGAGATTTTCATGGTGATATTCTCACAAAATGGAATGGTTGCATATGAGAGGTCATTTTTGATGAGTTTCCACTTGTTTACTCAATTCCATCACGTTTAGTTATAGAAGACAAGAAACTTTTTACTACTTGCTACATTTGGGAATATCAGGGCAATAATCCCCCATCGCATCTTCAAGTGATCATTACAAGCTGTCCATTTGGTACTTTTGAGCGTTGATGTGGCAGCATGTTTACACATAAAATCTGCCGTGACCAAGTCGACAGAACGCGCCCATACTCCTTTCTGAACCGAAGAGCAGGGATTCACTTGCTCGAACAATATGACAAAAATACCAAAACATTGTTGAAGATACCATACATCTAAGTCTAGGTGCCCACTGATGTGGCGGAGATGTGACATCTGCAAGAATTCAAGGACGTTCACCTCACGCCACAAGACATTGGCTCATCAGTGGGCGCTGCGACTTAGACTAGCTCAAGCGCTATTATTTTTACTTCATTAATACCGCCTTGGGATCAGAGTTTTGCAGAGGGGTCTTACTAAAAAGAATTGAATGAAAAATGAACCAGTCACCCGACCACCAATTGACTTAAAATTCCCACAAGCGGTGGTGATTGATATGTGTAAAAGTAATTTTCCCTTAATGAATGCCAATTAAAGCTGAAACCTCGAATGCAAAATATAGTTTCTCTGATTGTCATGAGATTTTGCATAGTTGCCATAGGACCGAAAGAAAGCTAAAAAGATAAACAGAGCTGTATGTATGCGTATGATATGCAGGATTGTTATCTACCACTTATTGCAATGCTCTATGAGTTTGAACTGTAACAAAAACATGTATTTAACAGATTTCTAGATAACGTTCTCGTAACATTTCGAAATTAGCAGCAATTTTAGCATTGAGAGTTTTTTTTATGAGTTTTGAAATAAATCGTATGTCTAACCACAGTACAAATATTTTAATGTAACACTATATTGCCTATAACCGCGTTCCACTATCCTTGACCGCCCGAGGTTGCTACTCCGTTATTGTCAGATCAGCTGTTATTACACAGAGAATCAACAGACGTTGCTTGGGACTAACATACATCCTCAATGTGTAATAACTAGTGATCCAGTTACAAAGTATGATGGTGGGTTTTTCATTGGGAAAACAAGGTAATTTATTTCAAAGCTTGAGAGCCAATTTGGATCGATTTATATCAACAGTAAGGATGCTTTTGGATCCAATCACACAATGGGATTGTGGTTTACCTGTTCCAAGATATGGCGGCCCGGCGAGTATGGCGGAGGAATAATATTGATCACAATTAATCATGATCCCCACCACCGGCCCACGACACCCACGACTACCACATCTCAGAGGGAAGCAGCTTTAATGCTTTTTTTTTTCTGTGCTCACCCGATCACCTCGAACCACCGAACAATACGTAGCCGAAACAATAGAAAACGCGATATGCCCGATAACAAAATATTGCGCAACACAGCCTTGACACAGCCATTCACAGCCGATGCCCGACGTAGGCTGTTTGTTTTTCGTAAACTTTCAATTTGTTCAACTACACTGATAGGCAAAATAAAGTGTCCACTTCATCATTTTTTGAATTTCTCTCATTTATTTGGTTCAAATTAAAGTAAACATACTGTAGTCTTTTTTGATATCCTATTTTTTATGTTCTTTTTAAGTTTGACTTTTGGAATAGTAATAAAAACAAAGTTCGACATGAAGAAAAAAAATTAATTCGTGTAGAAAATAAAAACAGTGGCAAAAAAAGTGCCCACTTCATTTTGGCTCCCGGGAAGATAAATTTAAGTGAAGGAAAAGCATTTTAATAATTTATGTCTCCTTTGGCCTTCATGATCAGCTGCAGGCGCTTCGGCATGCTCTCCACCAGGTTCCTTAGGTGCTGTGGATAGAGCTCTTCCCAGGCGCCCTTCAGGGCTTCAAAATAGTTGAATTTATTGGTAACACCAGTTTTGTCAACCATGGCATCTAGAATCGCCCACAAATTCTCAATAGGGTTGAGGTCCGGGCTTTGTGGAGGCCATTGATCCGCGGTTTGATCCGACAAGACCAGAAGAAAGACTTGGTCTTCTTGGCAGCATGCTTTGGGTCGTTGTCCTGCTGAAATACGAACTTCTTTTCAAGACACGTGTGGATCAGCGAAACCTCCAGGTTTCCTCGCAGGATGTTGATGTAGGAATCTGTCGTCATTATCCCGCCGATTTTCACGAGGCTACCAACTCCACTCCACGAAAAACACCCCCAGACCATCACATTTCCTCCTCCATGCTTCACCGTGCCTTGGATGTGGCGCTCCTGAAGCTCGTCACCCGATCTGCACCGCACACGAACCCGCCGCTTTCGATTAAAAAGCTCGAATTTTGATTCGTCCGCCCAGAGAACCGTTTTCCAGAACTCTACAAGCTTATCAGAATGGTCAATAGCAAACCTGAGCCTTTTGGCTTTGTTTGCCTTGCTGATAAATGGACGCTTCCAGGCAAGTTTGTTAATCAGCCCCTGTGCTACAAGACGGCGACGAACAGTTCGACCAGAAACTGATAGCTGAAGGGTTTCCTGGATCACAGACAGTTACTTCTGGGTTTTTCTTGACTTCGCGCATGATCTTGGTGTCCGTTCGTGTATCCGTTTTACGTTTTCTGCCTCTGCCTGGGCGATCCACCACTAATTCGAACGTTTTTTTTGCTTCAGTAGAGTTTTCCCAACCGCTGCCTTGCTAATACTGTACTTCTTAGCGACAGCCCGGTGCGGTTTACCGTTTTGCACATCACTAACCATCAATTTTCGGATACACAAGGGAATTTCTTTCGAAATTACTACGTTGTCCATTTTTTTTTTCAACTGAATCAAACGCGATCACGTGTACAAATGCACCTGGTCAAGCCGTTTGCTTCAAATCACGTCAAAATATCAAAACATAAACAATCGAAGGGTCTTTCGACGGAAACTAATCGAAAACATATCGATTTTTGAAGTGGGCAATTTTTATTATTCCATAAGTGAAACTTAAAAAGAAAAATAGGATATCGAAAAAGACTACAGTGTGTTTACTTTAAATTGAACCAAATAAATGAGAGAAATTCAAAAAATGATGAGGTGGGCACTTTATTTTGCCTATCAGTTTACATTCTACAAACTATTTTACAACTGAAACTTATATCTGCAACAAGCTAGTGGAACGTCCCAAAGAGCAATCTACACCTTAAATAACTTGTAGAGTACACTTGGATTTCCCGGCACGTATCTTGATGATATTTGCTGCAATCCGGCGAACGCTCGCAGCATCGATGGAAATCCAGCGAACGGCATACTTGTCCTGGTGCAAAGATGGCGATCCAGCGGTGGCGACGGACACTAGAATGACGGTTGACGATGGGCTGGAATTTCGGGATGTGTATAAAACGGTCCTAGACTACAGGGGCTCCCTTCAAACGAAGTCGGTCGACGGTCTTGCCGCCCTTTTTCGAACCTAGAAGGGAATTTCGCCTTGGCGGGTTCACTGCCTGAGAGCGTTGTCCTCCATGGTGATTATGGTCTGAAGAAATGAGAAATGAGCACCTTACAGATGTCCAAATCTAAATGCGGGTCTCACTTCGCCAATCGGAAGGCTCACTATTTTCCCGGAAAACTTTCTCAGCCACTGGAAATATTCTGTAGCATGTCTGATCTACACGCTCGCCTGTTTAAAACTACTCGATGGCCGCTCACTGCAAGTCCTTCAAGCTTTCAGCCCGTCACCCATGTTCCGTGATGTCAGCATGCTGTGACTCTCTTCACGCCATGTTTAGCTGTTGTTGGTTGTAGCCCAGTGGTTTTCTATCGGCTAAAGTTTGGTAACTGATTTGAATGTTCGATTCACATGGCGCATTCCAAAAATTACTTTGAGTGTATGTAACAACGGTTACAACAAAGACATCTAGTAAATTATTATTTATACATTGAACCGAGTTTCGATTTGGAACGGTTTATACAAATAGTACAAATAGTTACAAAATGGTTCAATTTTAAACCAACAGTAAGGATGCTGTTGGGCCACTAAGTAAAGTGTGATAATAGTTTTTCGTTGGGAAAACTAGTTAATTTCTAATAATGCTTGAGAGCCGATTTGGATCGATTTAAATCAACAGTAAGGATACTACTGCTATTGAGATCACTCGAAAAGTGAGATGGTGGTTTTTCAATGGGAAAAAAATTATAGGACGCCTGGGAGCCACTTTGGGTTTATTTAAACCAACAGTAAGGATGCTGTAGGTGTCATAAAGTGTGATCGTGGTTTTTCATTGCGAAAAGAATTTCAATTTTTACAGCTATATTCTGCAGCATTTCGGCCTTTTGGCAACCAAAACTCATCTGTTTTGTACCAACCGGGGGAATACTTGATCCTATACCTAATTAATTCGTTTTCTCGAATCCGCTCAACCAATCGCTATGTTTTGTGATATGGTGGGTGACATTATAATTTGACAGATCGACAGGTGGGTATCGCATAGCAAGATGGTAAAAAGCGGACTGGAAGATTCGATGAGCTGCCTCCCCCAATATGCATATCGTTACGCATAGTATAAACACTTACATTTATTGTGCCCAAAATCTACTTTTATTTTTTTTTGCCACCACAACCATTTTTATACCTGATACGACACTTTTATTTCATTTTAAGCATTTGAAATATAACACAAATTTTATCTCTTACAATTACAGGCCCGTATCCGCATATGCACTATTCTTCCGTGACACTCAAGCTGCCATCAAGGGCCAATCTCCGAATGCATCGTTCGGAGAAGTGTCCAAAATTGTTGCATCAATGTGGGACGTGTTAGCGACAGAGCACAAAAACGTAAGTACATGCCTTCACAGCTTTTCTAAATCGTTAAAAAATAAGATATTTAAGCAGGCATTTTAGCAGAAGCAGCAACAAAGTGACAAAACATTCCACACCTCTCCACATAAGGAAAATGTTTATTATCGGTTATGAATGATTCCGGCAACTGATTAATCTAGGAAAAAGATAAAATAAATACGTTCATTATGTGCCACATGCATATCAAACCGCACATCAAAACCGGCACATTCTACTGCCCTAATTTCGTTTCCACAAATCGAAACGCTTGGGTAGCACAGTGCAAGCAAGTTTTCCCATTAAGTGTGAGCATGTTGTTTTTGTTTTTCGCCTTTTTCGCTGTTTGTTACCGGGACTCATTTTTCCTCGTTTCTTTAGGTATTGTTTTATGCTCAGCGACTTTAAGTCATGAATAATTCAATCATGATTTTTTTTCCTTTTATACGCTTTGGACTTAAACTTCTTTGTGCAAACCAAACCATTTGCGCCGTTGGTCCGCTGTTATTATTATAATTCTGATTCTAATCGGATTTTATCTTTAATTTTCCACTTTTGTTTTACATGAATCTATCTCATCTGCGTTTGTTTGGCGAAATATCTCCGCCGTCGCTCACAGTGCATCGATATTTCACATTTATGCCCTCTTGTACATACCCTGGTAAATTGTAACCACACTTCTCGATCTAACGAACACCAAAGACTGTGTATCGGCAACTGAATAATGTGACTTTCTCCCATTTCAAATGGTTTTGCGATGTTTGTTTATTTTCCTATCGTGCGCTTTAGTGCTTCTTCGACATTAGCCAACAGCGCGGAAATGAATAATTCAAAGAAGATTTCCGTAATGTAAATCGAAACGGCGAGGGAAAAATAAATAAAAAGGATGTTTTAAATGGGTTTACCGTCCACAGCCAACCATTGTCGTGTTTGGATTCCGTCGAAATTGTGTCATAAATGTGAACGGTGATTTGGTGTGTATCAACACAGAGAGTGGAATAAATTTACTGTTTATGTAACATCTAGGGTTCAATTGGTTTCATTATTTGAGATCTCAAGTGTTTAGAGCGTACTGCAGAAAAAAATAGTTCTTCAATATATGTTTATATGTATTTTATTGATGACTTGAAAACGAATCAACGTCAACTGGTGACTAGTTATTTTTTTTTTAATTTTTCAACATTGAAAACACCTTCAATATTTGTATATTTTGTTGATATCTCATCTGTCTACTTGAGGTATTTATGAAAAATATGATTTTGGATGGAGAAAAGAAAGAAACTCTTCATCTTTTCAGAATAAATTATACAAATTAGTTACTTCAATGCAGGAGCTGCAATATAATTTATTAAAGTGTGAAATTCAAGAATGTTTGAAGGTTGAAAAACAAAAGATACATGCCTGCCGTATCCCGTTTTTTTTTTTCAATACTTTGTAAGCCACCAAGCTTTTCAATGTATTTTCGATCAAACGAAATCAATTTGCCGATAAAAAGAGGTGTCGAGCTTTTTTGACAAGTTAACAGCAATTGTTACTCCAAGATTAATCAGAATATGCGTAAAGAAAGGTGAATAAATTTGGAACTATCGGTATCAGAAAAAAAATCATTTTTGGTTAGATCTGTTGAAGAGAACATGGCATAGGTCAACTTCTTCTAGCCAGGCCCACTACACCAAGAACCGGATTTGAAACTTTATGATATGTGAACTGAGTATTTTATCTAAAGCGCGGGTTTGGCACAAAAGCCCTGTGTAGTGGGTTTAAGGTATTAAAGTTAAAGACTTCTGTAACAACACTGCCACTCTCGGAGACCCGTGTCAGTAGTAAATGAATGTAATGAAAGAATTTCACTATCATCAAATTAATCTAAATATTAACTATCCTAAGCTAGATTACCGATTCAATAAAAAATTGTTTTAGAATTTCATCTTCCACCAAGGTACAGATTTTAAAAATAGTCCTAATTAAAAGCACAATAGCTATCAAATGTATGACCATCAGAGTTTGTATCTTCAAATCTAAATCAATCAACTTTTAGATCCATGTTTAAACATCTTCCATATAGTGGTGGCGTAAAAACAACATCGCAACATGCAAGCAATCATTTCCAAATCTGCTCTGCATCCAGCTAATACCACTCTGCTGTGTGTGGATATCATGCTTTCATCGTTGGCTTTTTTTTTATTTTGTAGCACATGGCACTCGTAAAACTGCTCCATTATAAATTGAATATAAATTGAAAATGAATTGAATTTTTCATTTTAATATATTACATTATTATATATGTTTATCTTTCCACCGACCCTCGTTTACTTTTGAAGGTTCCCTTTCTCCAGATCCCTAATAGCGACGGCGACGACGACGATAACAGCGATGAGGATATGCCGAGTTTGGCGAGAATCCTTCTTCGCTGTAGATACTACACGCGCCGCGCAGGATATGCACATACGATGCCATCATCATCTACATCCCCCTCACTAGCGGGTGGCACACACTCACACACCAATTGTAAATCTTTATGTGTGTGGAAAGCAATGCTTTTTTCACTTTCAGTTTACTGCAATATTTCGTTTCACTCACAACTCGCAAAATGTTTTATTTTCGCGATGAAATCTATGTTGCTATATCCACAAAATACACATAGACTCCATCACCACCGGCTACCACTCCTCATCAAACTCAATTTGGATAAAGGATTTCAAAACAATATTGTTGATGCATTCTCGTACCTATTGCAGAACTTCCTATTTCTCGATACTTTGAAATGCTGGTGTTTCTCTTCGAGGGCACCTTTGCCGAGGAAGATTGATAACTTATTTGTCGTTCCGTGGCTATCGATGACGGCACCGGTTGCGATGTAGCGGTAAGTGCGAATACTTCTCACGCCAGTGTGTCTTCCGAGCGAGGTCGTTGGGATTTTTCTCAGGCGTTGACTACTTTAAAAAGGAAAGTGAACCCCTTTTGTTCCGGCCCATGTGTTCATGGGTTCGATATTTATTGAGAACAAGGAGAAGTGACTATCGATAGAAATTGGCTGACAAAAGAAGTCAATAATATATTCAAAATTTTCATTTGGATAAACCTTAAAAATCTTGGAAGATTTTTCCAGTTCAAATAATATCCTCAATATAAAAGTATGTGTAAAAATATTGGAAATTAATGGTTTAAAGTCGTCCAAATATGGTACTATGGGAGATTTTTGAGTTACATTAAATACCTTCTAACTTATAAAATAAATTACGTGTAAATTGATTATTATTTTCTTTTTGAAGTTCAATAAATATAACATACAGGGGGCTCCATTTAACTCCTGCCATCAGATTCAGTACAGCTGCCTTGTTCACTTTGTTCACCGCAGAACGCCAGTTTGTCTTAAACTGCCCCGGGTTTCCAACAGTTGTTTGGGTTTTCTTCAGGTTCCGCTCGACGATTGGCCAATATTTCTCGATTGGGGGGAGCACTAGTGTTGGGAGGGCTCTTATCTTTGGGAGGGTTCTTATCTTTGGGCACCACCTGCATGTTGTTACCGGCATTCCATTCCATGGTCTTTTTTCTGCAATGACAGGTTGACAAATTCGGTCAAAACAGCACGGAACAATCGTGTTACTTAACGTAAAGCAGCAGCCATTTTTTCTAGACATTCTTTCACGTAAATTTCTTAGTTGACGGTTCCGGTTGCAAGAAAAACGTCGCTTTTCTAGCGATAGATACAGTACGGAACAATCGTGTTACATCAGAAACGGAGAAGACGTTTTTTCATACACTCGTTCACGTAAATTACCTGGTTGACGGTCTCGGTTGCTCTGAGAATGTCGCTTTTCATGTCACAGTCTGGTCACTGAATCAGATATTTCTTAGCGAACTTCGATGGTTTCATATGTTTTAAAAAGTCTGTCACATTTCCTCTTATGGATATCGTATAAAACTTGTTCCCAGGAAGATGTTAGAGGTCTGCCTTAACGTAGGTTTTGTCGTTCATTACCACTCAATCAAACTTCGTCAGCATTCATTCGTCGTGATTTGGAATCGTACCAAAAAGTGAGCAAAAGATTCGGCAAATTAAAACTCTTCTTCGACAGCCGTAAACGCTCGCATCATAGCTGTTAGTGGTTCGTTGTTACCGAACACCTTCGGTGAAATCGTGTTCGGAGAAGAGTACCGCTCCGTAAAGCTGAGTGAGATCGTTTCTATATATTTCTATAAATTTTCACTTATTACTCTAAAAAAGTTTACAGACATATACATATTTACTAAACACATTTGAGCCTGGTCATATCAGTTATGGTGAATTCTAGACCATTTTCTATCCAAAAATTTAACTTATTCTCATCTATGAGGTCGTCAGTGAGTCGCTGGCCTGTCGTTAAGTAGATTATATCACCGTTATCCTTCCCTTTTCTCGTAATGGAGTAGATGGGCGTGCCCGGCAATGAACCTCTGGTTGCAGAACTGTAACTTCACATATTACTAGCCATTAGCAACCGTGGTAAGGGTAATAAAGTAAGGCAGCCTCCAGTATGCATTCTACGAAATACTTCATTACCAACGTAACGCGACGCAACTGCGCCAGTTTCCACAATCAAAGCATCATTGATAATTTAAGAAATAGGAAATATAACTGCTGTTCAACTGAAGCTTTCAAAGCACAGACTGCTGCCGAAAAAATAGTAAATTTTCCTGTTTTCAATAGTGCTATCCATTGTTTGTAGAAAAAGTTGTTCATTTTGTATAAAAACTAGGGCACTCAGATATTCAAATGGAACCATTCCGATAGCGGATTTTCCAAATCTGAACTGTCAGGTTCCACATCTTCCATCAATTTTTTTACCTCTGTTATTTATGCTGAACGCCAATTTTCTTTGATGTGTTTTTTCGATTCCAACTGCACTGTTGCGCTCAAGGACTTTTTATAGCTCCTGAGTTTGGATGCTTTTTGTCCTTACGACTAACACCGTTCCTAAGCCATTTTGCCGGAAGCGAAGTCAACAAGCGTTTTCGCAAACATTCGTTGCCGCGAAAATTTGCCAAATTAATTTTTTTTCGGGATATTTGACAAATGTATCAGCTTAAACATATTTAGAACCTTTTTTTCCGGTAGTCATGCTAAACTCTTGGGCATTGAGGCCTGCTTGAAATCCGCCTTGACCGTCTTTTTCGTCGTGCATTATGACGCAATCAAATTCGGTGAACATCCTTTCTTAGCATTTCAAGGTTATTGCTTTCACAATTATCTTATTGCTTGCTCACAACTTAGCGTTCTAATTGATTCATTTTATGTTGACAGTGCGGTTCGTTTCACGATTCTTTGCACTGTTGCGTGTGATATTCCCATTTTGTTTCCGACATTTCTGATGAGAAGATTGGGATTGCGTTTGAAAACTCTGGCCACTCTTCTTCTGATCGCTGTGACATACTGGTTCCGGTTTCTTCCTAATTCTGGCTTTCTAGCAGTCGTCAGACGTTCACCGAATACTTCAATAAAGGTTGTCACATTTGATACGGCCACTTTCAGTGATTTTGCCATTTTGACTTGGAAATAATTGAGATTATTAATAAGAATATAAGAAAATACGCTTGGAACGTTAAGCCGTTACTGAGCACTGTCTTTAGAAAGTTTACCCAGTTTCACTAAAGGAGGTACTCCACGCTGGGTAAATGGTTCTTTCCGTGTACGCTGTTCCTCTTGTTTCGATTCCACAACTTGTCAACTGAGTGGAAAATTAGAAAAACAAAATAGAAGCTACACTTCGTATGCACAGATCCACAAAATTGTTCAAGTTTTTTAAACGCACGATTAAAAAATACGACAAATTTCACAAATGCTAAGACGCCCTGCCAGGTGGCTTTACGGCAGTTGACTGAAATCTTAGCCATTGCCGATGAAAAGATGGATTTCGGCATGTTCTTCAGCTCTTTCGTGGCCCTGGTGATCCGTTTGGCGTCCTCCGTTTTGGCCACGAAATTATTGGTGTAGATCCTCCGTTTGAGGTTTCAATTAATAGGTAGTAACTTGGGGACGTTGGGAGGGTTGGCGGTCTTCGGTCCAACGTTTGTCTTCAGCCGATTCATCTCGTCCAGTGATCTCTTGGCATAATGGGCCGAGGCCATTTCCGGTCAAAATACTACATCCTCTTTCGCGTGATACTTCATGATAAAAACGGTGAATTCCAGCGGGCACTTGGTAAGGTATATCTTCTCGGTCACCGCAAGTTCCGCAGAAAAGAACAGCGGCCTAGACGTTCCCTTCTCGCTGATCATCAGCCATAGAAGTTCTGCTTCGAGAACTTAGTGTGGGAGATATATTTGACGTCAACGCTTACCTCCTTGGCGGGGAACGTATAGTACCCGGTCCCGTGCCAGTCGTTGCTGTCCAATGTCAAGAAAACCTTGTCATGCATTATGACCACGACGTCTCGCTTTGCCGAAAAGTTGTTTTTCACCAGCACCTTCAGCCACTCCTTCTCGGTAATCATCTGCTGCTCGGATACGGTCGGCTTCGGCTGAAGTTTCTGCATAACAATGTCCATCTTGCCCAGGTACTTTTTCACCGTTCCACCAAAATTAGGGCCAAAGCGCGGAACGATGAGGCCACCTTGCCCTCGGTTTTCCTCTTCAACTTCTGCTGCACATTACGGCCGAGCAGCATTGTCGGGCGACTGGAACCAAGATTCTTTTCAACACTCTCGTCTTTCTCCAGATGAGCGCGGATGTTGTAAATGTTGGGTCGGCTATATCCAGTGGACACTAAATGCCCCATGATGTCCAAAATCGCTCAGGGATGGAGCTGGCAGTATCCATATAACTACAAAAATTGTCAATTCAATTCAACCCCAAACAAAATGTACACATAAAAAATTTCGCAGTTCATGTTTTTTTTTTTTTTTTTTTTTGTTTTTGTTTCAGAAAGCGCTCAATTGAAAATGATTGGCGTTCTCCTTATAACCCTAAACTACAAAGCTGTACGAGCGCAGTGATGGTTCGTGCACTCAAGGTTACCCACAGTATCAAAGCTACTCCATTTTACAGTACAATAATTCATTGAATTACCTTTTGGAATTGTTTACCGATTTCGATAGTGGTTAACATTTCAGAATAACCTGTGAATGTCGGAACATAGTAAAACAACGAGCAACGCTGACATAGACTCTGAAAAGAGTTTTTTTTTATTCACTAACAAATAATCTTACTGTTTACAATCATCTTTACTACCATTTTGCCTACAGCGCAAGCACCTTCATCCCCGGCACAAGATCAACCAATCTAACTAAGACGTACACGTGTCAGTTGATTGCAGACAAAGAAAGGCACATCATCACAATTTCATCCTGGCGAGGTCTTCTTGGTGCAATTCATGTTTCCCATACTCTTGCCTTTCCTTTGCTATTGTCCATATTTTCACGACTTGAATTTCGCACACGCGGAAGTAGGATAAAGTGAATTGTTGGAGCTTCCTGGTTTTCCTTCAACGTTTGGCTATCGGCAGAGTCAGAGGGAACAAAAAAGGAGTTAACGGCTGCCACACAAAGTCAATGCCAATTCTGCGAATTAAAAATTCAAATTTCTATTAATATAAAAGTGTTGCTTGAATAAAAGATTTTTAATTATTGTTTTATGCTCAGCAGTTTCAATTTAATAACTTTCCATCGTTGCAGATGTTGGTACCGTCGCGGGAATTTCTGAGCAGTGGCTTTGATGAATTTATATGTGATGTTAATTCAACCGTTGAAAAATCTTGCTTTTTTCAAAGCGTTGTGGTGCTCATCGGATACACTTTATTAAATTACCCAAATAGTTAAAAAATTTATGATAGATATATTCGTCAGAAATAAAATCAATTTCAAATCAGCTAAGTTCAAGTATTTAACAGACTCATTGGTTGACTATGAGGAATATGTCAGAATAAGGCCATAATACGAGGAGTTGGTAGGCACTGATGCCAAGCCTCACAGCCTGCCACGCAAACAATTCTGGAAACCCATCCGATGTTGTTCTAT
Source organism: Aedes koreicus (assembly GCA_024533555.2). Taxonomy (NCBI): domain Eukaryota; kingdom Metazoa; phylum Arthropoda; class Insecta; order Diptera; family Culicidae; genus Aedes; species Aedes koreicus. The sequence continues at coordinate 421,367 of JAHHFK020001131.1, read as the reverse complement.
TAAGTATTCGTGGTCTACTCTTTCTATCAGTCTGGTGAATTTGGTGATCGAAGTCATTGTTTACCCCCTTCTAACGTATTGCTCTTGTTCAAAACTCGCCTTTGTTCCACTCAAGTTTTTTTTTTCAATTGGATGAGTCTGAACTCTGAACCACAATTATAAAATGTAAAAAAGGAGAATTTATCTTTTCTCGGATATCTATGCAGAATCTAGCATTTTATGAGTAATTTGCAGTGTTGTGCACACATCTGACGTTTTTATTTGTTTATATTTGTTCCTTGCCCCTCTATCTTCTATCGCGATTCGGCAAGCGCTGCAGAAATGTAGCGAATATAACATGCCCATACATAATCTTTTCATTGATTTCAAATCAGGTTACGCAAAATCGTTCGAGCCCACATATGGCAGATTATACACTAATGTAATATTTCTAAAAACTGACGCGGTTGGTTGGACGATGCAACGAGTGATGTGTATCTTCCGAGTCTCAGGCGGATACAGCATCCATATGGTCAATCTACAAATCGTGATTCGCAGCCATCGCCATCAGGTATTGAATACTGAATACTTCACCACTGGAGCGTAAACTTCATCGAAATCAATGCCTGGTCTCCGGGAACATGCCTTGACAACCAAGCGGATCATGTACCGCTCAATCTATTCCTCTCCAGGGCTCCGATCTCCTCTTTCATGGCTTCGATCCATTGGCCACGGTCCGGTCGCTTCAGTACCTCACTGTACGAAGTGGATCGTCCATCGGCTGGTTTCCACGGTTGCGATTTGTCTGTTGGGAAACGATTGCGCAAGTGCGTATTGTACTAAACGAAATCACCTTGGCCGTTGCGCATCAACTCGTGCCTCGGATTAGCTATTTGTATTGTTTGCGGTGGCAGCGCAACTTCGTTGTCATTGTTGGCGTTTTTAACCCCACTGTTGGGTGAGCTGCTTTCAGATGACTCCACCAGTGCGATTGCTCCGCCAGTGCGAGTGAAAATCAGTCAGTACCTCCGGCTCTTCCGGAGTACGTTCTGGAACCCTCGCTGGTACCTCTTCGATCCACTCGGTAGTTTCAATCTTCACGAAGTCAACTCTGGGCTCCGAATTCGCTGCGCTCCTCTTCGACAATGATGACGTCACGACTAATGACGATTATGCCCGTTCGTCTGGGCCCATAACCTAGCGGACTTGAAAGACGTCTTGATAGGCTGAGTAACGATAGTGAAATGACAAAAAAAAATTTCACATCTAATTATCATGGCATACTTCAAAAGGAATACTTCGATCCCAACCAAATCTATATTTTAAATTTTGAGGAAATCAATCCTTATAAATCACTTTATTTTTGTTGTTAAAAATTCTAGATAAAATTCTTATTTCCTTATGTTTTGGCCTAATTTTGAGCAAATTAAAACACAATTTTCGCACAACAGTTTTGACAAAAATGCATTTAGAATAAAAATCTTTCATAGTGTACTGATGGAACGAATCATTCAATAGACATTTTGAGAATGACACAGAGCATTGCTTAGCTGAAAATTTAGATCTATTTTTCAAAGGCACATTTCTGATTTTGTAAACAAAGATTCAAAGTTATCTGGAATCCAAGTCGCACGCAAACCAACACCACTTTCTTAAATTAGAAATATATTTCTTTATGTATACAGTATGCGTCAAAAAATAATGGGACCCAAGCATTTTTAATTTCATTCGAGCTTAGTATCTTTATTATCAACTTTAAACATGACCTGCATTAACATAGAATGATCGTTGAAGATTGTTGAACTTGTTATTCTACAGTGCTCTCGAAGGAGCTATTCGGAGAGCTGCCGGAATTGACCGTCGAGCCGTGGAAGAGGCATTCGTGCCTTTTAAAAGGGAGACAGCGCAAATTGGTCTCAAAATTAATACAAGCACTACGTCATGATCGCCGTTAGACAACGTGTGGCCAGTAGTGATATGGGTAGCGAAGTGGTGTTGGGTTGTGACAAATTTGAAGAATTTGTGTATCTTGGAACTCTAGTGACGTGCGATAATAATGTTACCCGCGAGGTAAAAAGGCGTCTTGCAGCTGCGAATAGATCGTTTTACGGTCTTCGGAATCAGCTGAAATCCCGTTAATTGCAGACGGAGACAAAATTCACGTTGCGTAAGACTCCATGAAACCTGAACGCTAAATGAAGTTTGTAGTTGAGAAGGAACCTAAGGGCCCTTAACGTCCAGGGGGACTGGAGGTGATTGGCTCGGTTCAGATCCATTTGGCATAGATTAAACAGGAGGAGTCGTAGCCCATCGAGTAAGTAGTAGATCGTTGAAGATTACGCGCTATTTTCACTCAATATTCATGTATGCCATTTGCATTTACGAGCGCTTCCAGATGAGCCTAAAGCATTTGCAGACCTTGACAATATAGTCAGAAGACGTTTTTGGATGTTCTATTATTTATTTATTTATATATTTCGTCAACCGATTGTAGACTACGCTTAGTTCTATCTTCTTAAAGATCGCCTAGAAATAAAATAATGTCTTAGGTTACTACGTGACATTGTTAAGTCAATTGATTCACAATGCAGGTTATAGAGAGACATCATTCGGTTAATTGGTCCAAATTTCGCATAGTTTGTCCGATTGGTATTTAACGCAAACAAGTTCCGATTCCTCAAATGCCGCGAGGGGTTGAAGAAATTTAGACTACATAATAAGCTAGGGGAGGAAATGCGATGTGATACAATATCGTTAACAAAAGAGATCATGGCAAATTCTCTTCGTTCTTTAAGAGTTTGAATGTCAATAAGCATACAGCGTGCTTCGTAAGACGGAAGTGGAAATGCTGTCCAGCCTAATTTACGGAGAGCATACAAGAGAAACTGTTTTTGTACTGATTCCAATCGTTCTTCATGTGTTTTCATAAAAGCCCATATAATACTACAATACTCTAGAATAGACCTGACATATGCAACGTACAATGTGTTGATCGTATAAGGGTCATGAAAGTTTTGACCAAAACGATTAAGGAAACCTAGCATATTGGTTGCTTTATGGATAATTGTGTTGTAATGGTCGATAAAATTAGGCTTAGAATCTACAATAACACCTAAATCTCTGACTCTCTCGCATTTTTCTACAATTTCAGTTCCTAAAGAAACAGTAATTTGTGGTGTATTCCGTTTTCTACTGAGAGTAATTAAGTAACATTTCTTAACATTTATTTCTAGTAAGCTTTTTTTGCACCATATGTCAAATAATAATATTTCGTTTTTATAAGTTACATGATCTTGGTCATTCTTAATTTCCATAAATAGTTTCATGTCGTCTGCATAGATGAGAATTCTGACCTGCTTAAGAATGTAAGAAATATCATTGACAAACAAAATAAAAAGTAGAGGTCCTAGATGCGAGCCTTGGAGAACTCCAGATAATATATGAACAGGGTGTGACTTTTTCCAATTGAAACTGACTATCTGTTGTCGATTTATTAAATACGAATGTATCCATTTAAGAAATTTATCCTCAAATCCTATTTTCCCTAACTTGTAGAGTAACAGAGGAATGTCAATACGGTCAAAAAATCAAAATCAGTGTACAGCGCTTCGACAGGTGACCATGTTGTCCATTGCGTTTAATGAATAGTTCACGAATTCTAACAAGTTTGTGGCAGTTGAGCGTCCTTTGAAAAATCCATGCTGCGAATTTGTTATAACATTTTGTACTTGGCTAAACAGTTTTCTATTGACGATAGCTTCAAAAAGCTTTGGGATGCTAGACATAATAGCAATTCCACGGTAATTGCGAATATCGGATTTTTTTTCCTGACTTATAAATAGGTATTAAGTAATTTTAGGGAACGGACCTGAATCAAGTGACAAATTGAAGAGCCAAAATAAAGGCGAAGTTAGCTCAAATGCAAGATTTTTCATAAATGCAGGAGGAATTCCATCAGGTCTCGCACCTTTCGCAACATCAAGATTATTCAAACCAGCAAAAATGTCTTGAACATGTACCTGACTAACTCTTATGTCATTTGAAGATGCAGGAAAGAATGAAAAATAATCTAGATTGCGATCATCATCCGAAAGAAAATGTCGTGTAAATTTCTTGGAAAAACTTTTCAAACAAGTCACAAATCTCACCAGGGCTTCCAGCGTTTTTGTCATCAAGATGCATTTTTGAAGGGAAGTTGTTTGATTTTAATTTTGTTCTGACATACTTGAAAAACTGTTTGGGACATGATTTGATTTTGCTCTCTGTTCTGAAATTATACTCTTCCAATTTGGAACTGATTGCTGAATTAACAGATATTCAGATAATGTTGCAGATTGAAACTAGAGTTGTATTTTTTGTAAATTGTGTGAGCCTTTTGCTTCCAATGCTTTGTTATAGAGGTCCGCCTTGCTTGAACACAATATTCGCATCCTTGCTGTAGGTAGATGTAATTCAAGGCAAAACTTGATCTTCGAGGATTCCCAAGTACACATCTGTGTTCACTTTAAGGCCTTCTCAGATAAAAACGGGGTCTATTTGTTTGCCATCGGAAGCAATCTATCCGAACACCATCAACGCTTCTAGATGCTTGGTCCACAACGTTCTCAGGTAACATGTACATGATGTTCCCAGGTACATAAGATTATTTCTTCGAACCTATATACATACCGGTTGGTGCAACAGTACACACTGCCGACAGTAAACAGCGTCTCATCCGTGAACAGAATGACGATGGACCTCTTCTTCAGTTCACTAAGCAGTTTCTTGATTCGTACCACTCTAGCTACTTTAATTCTGTCAGTAAGCTTGAGTCACTTGAGCTCTGGATTTTCTTTTTAAGTCATATTTCAACACTCTTCTTACCATTGCTTCTGATACGTAATCCGAACGAGATAACGAGTTATTTTCATCTGTATGGACTATATCAACGCTGGTTCTTACAGACGGTTTCCAACCACTTCCAGGATATCTTAATACTGTTGGGAGTCCAATTGATGCCTTGACTCAAAATACAGTAGCTCTTGAACATTTTACAAGAGCCATGATATCCGATACTGACTTCTGGGCGTGAAGAACTCTGAGGATTTCATTCTTGTCGTACATTAAAAAAAATATATTCCTTAAGTCCAACAAGTTCAAATAAACCAATCTATTTGTAAACAATAACTGACGCCTGGAGCAAAATTGTGTACAACTAGGTTGAATGTCTTGAGTGGTAAGATAGTATTAGTGACAGTCTCGAAATTGTCTTACGCATACTGTAATTAAATACAACAGCCACAAGATGTATGATTTGCTAACAATTCTGTAAGATTTCTTACCCAAGGATGTTACACACTTCCATCTTCAAAACTCGCAGCTATGTGGTTGTTATCGATTTTTTACAGCATTCGCTTCATCTTCTTTGCTATAATTATAATAGGTCGAGTGGAATAAGTCGATTTCCTCTGCATTGTTTTATCCAACCGTTGAACATGCACATCTACTGAAAACTATAAAATCAAAAGCTTGATTCTTGAACAGATCAAAATAAAAGGAAAGAATTGGGGGCGACCCCGGCGTAGTGGTTAACGTCCATATCTCTCACGCCAAAGTCACTAGCTCGAATCTCACCCCCGGACAAGTTACGAAAATACCCGAAAATACCGAAAATACACCAGGGCTGAAAATCTCGTTAATAAAGGAAACAACAAAAAAGGAAAACCAAAAATATTCAAACTTATGCTCATTTTCTCAACTTTCACTGCAATGATGGTCAACAGAAAATGAAAGTAAATGTATTTTAGATTTATAGTTATGAACTTTAGGCTATATTGTCTGCCATCTACAAATCACTTTAAAATCTATATTTTTTTTGTACAGATCTACCTCTCCTCCAATGTAGGTTAATCTGTTATACGAATTTCCAAGACCAGCAATTCGACTCGACCTTTCCGAAAGCCATATCACAAATCTAGTTTAAATTGCTAGCATAAATCATTGTCACGGAAACAAGTTCCAAAGGCAGGGTGAATGGTGTTGCGCGCAGTACGCTATTGTGTTAACTTCGCTTACAGTTTCGATTTCTGATAATAAAACTATCAATATACATCATAATAACCAACCAACATCCATACACTCCATTTAGGATTGAGTGGAATAACCGTTGTCGCCACGGCCAAACCGAATGGAATGAACGAAAGATGCATGAGATCTATTAAAATTTCAAAACAAAATCAATATTTTATAATTTCCGCTACAAAATTCCACGATATGTATAGTTGTGGTTCCGGTTTGCCATTGTCGTAGTTGTTATGTGCCACTCGCAGGGCGATATACACCACTGTATAAAAATGAATGCAAAATAAATGTTCTCCTATTTTGCAGTTAACTACCAATTAAAATATTTCGTTACATCGATTAACTGGAGCAATCTTCCGTTTAGTGCATACCGGCCGTTTCGAGGTTCTTACACAATCGCGGATTCAATATAAACGAGACATGCCACATAAGATAAGGGTTTCTCGTTTGGCTCTCTGGCGTGGGAGTGGGAGTGAGTTGTATGCACAGTAAACCGGTGAATTGTGAAAGGATGGTGGTTGGAGCCAGGGAGTGGGTGCAACTATATTCCTTCAACCGCGAATGTATCTAGATATGTATCTGTTTATAAGCTATTTCAGCAATATCGAGGTTGAATCGCAGCTGTTATTGCTGAGAATTTCTGTACGGATAATTCACATACGAGGCACAACAATTCTACAAATTTGTCAACGTATGATTGACTGATAGCAATTTCGTTTGTGATGCAGCACAAGGTTTAACATGATAAAAGGGTGTTTACTCATTGTAATTTGATTTTATTACATAAATTGGAATACGTGAATACAGTTATCATCTCATATCTTCTGGCGATAATAAGATAGATATCAATATGTTAGGAAAACTTATTTTTTTATTATTGAAACTGAGAGCCAGTTAATTTGGGTCTTCCCTTAACTCAGTTGGTAAAGAGGCTGTTTTTAAGGCAAGGTGGCTGGTTTCGATTCCTTGTCTCTACCATCGGCATTGGAAACTCGGCTGTCCTGCAACCAATTGAGCTGATATCTTGTATGTAGCTAGGGTCAATGGTAAACTTGGTGTAAGCAGCCGAGAAATAAGAATGGGTGAATGATACCACACACCGTACTATAGGAGACCCGACTTTATCATGCAAGAAAATAAATGCTAGTTGTAAGTAAATATTCCAATCCAAATCTATTGAGGACAAACTTGGTGGTTTGAGAGAATAAACCCGCAAAAGTTACACATAAGGGCCATGGAAAAACAATAATTGTAGTGTCAATCTTGAATCTTTTCAATTTTGAATAAATCTTTGATACTCATTCGTAAACTCTGGCAAATAATTTTAAGAACTTCATAAAGCACAACTCATAAACGACAGTTGAAAATTAAAGCAGCTTAACTTATGAACAGTTAATATTTCTGTCTTAAACAAAAAGCGACGAGTGGTCAAGACAATGAACTCGTAACATCAACGTCCATGGTTCGATGCACGGTTACTTCACTTTTTTTTCAACATCATAAGGCTACTTAATAAAAGAAATTCATATTGACAATAATAATAATAATTATAGGAAATAAAAACCTGAAACACTTTTTCGAACTATCACAAGTAAACGCGAGCAAAATCCTATACATTTCACTAGAAAAGGCGTATCCTATGACACATAGGCCTATTTTGTCGGCGACTTACAGACTTCTTCAGTGTCGATTGCTCGGTGATGTCTTCTGCAAAATTGATCATAGAAAAGTTGGCGATGTTTAGGTTACAGCCTTGTAGTTCAAAATTTCACCGCTAAGATGTCGATGTTGCTAACATTTTAGGGATGCTAGAAGGATAAAGTCGAAGGCTAGTTTGTAGTAACTTCGCTGACAACATCATTTATCTAGCCCTTCATTTTACCATTTTAGAGCTATTTATCAGCTTTTTAATCAGCATGTGCCTGAAAAAACAGTGTTTTAATTCTTACTCTTTTATTTCAAATGTTTCTAAAAAGTCGTCTTCAGATGAGATTTTTTAAGAAACATAGTATTTGGGTATGACTTAAAATGATGATATGATTATATGAACTACCACTCAATGTAACACGGAAACTAAGTCCGACAGCCATAGGCTTCTTGTACCGATCTCCTCTCTATTTTACTTTATCAAGCTTTAATAACCACTGATTGTCCAAATTATGTAATTGAGTGAGGGGCCAACATCGAGTTGGATGGATCGATAGACAACATCACCTATACGTATCTACGAGATTATAAAGAGTCTCCTTCTAACAACAAGATTGGACATTTGGTCATTTTGCGAGCTATCGAACAAGAGGGTCTCAATGAGTGGGGAGAAGAGCCTGCCCCTTATCCACGAACTGGTAGCAACGGAGAGTTAGCATTGTTACTGTCCCATCCAATTCGCTTCAATTGGGTGCCCTGGTGGTCCCTCCCATATCCCGTTTTTATGAATTTAAACGTAAGAGAATATAATATATGTATGCACAAAATATATCTGACATCCACTGGTTTGTTCCTGAAAAGAAATATTAGGTATGTATTATTATTTAAGAGGTCCTGGAAGAGCTGCAAAGCAACAAATTATCCTATACAAAATGTTTTCAAAACTTTTCATTAAACCGTTCAAGTGACATTTCAAAGATAATAATTTGTGTATTTGAAATTTTCTGAACTAAATGGAATATATAATCTTAAAAAATTCAGGAGTGCAATTGTAACGTAAATTTTATGCTGAACTGCTGAAAAACAAATTAAAACCTTTAATGCTTTTCATGCTGCTCCATGCTCTTTAGATGAATGGTTTTGGAATGCAAAGATGATCCTAAAGCGAGGTGAAAATATTAATGAAATAAGAACGGAAAATATACAATGCGATTTCCAGGTACACAATCTTCAGTTGCACACCCTCTCTTCACTTTTGTCAAATTGACAATATCTCCCAGACTACGCCAACCAGCCTTACCATATTTCAGCTGACAGTCTCTTGTGATCATATGACTGGTGGAGCCGTGAGATAGGAACTTATGAGTACAGGAGATCAAAGCTTTTGTTTCAATTAGTTATAAGGAGGAATGGGTATAGGAACGGGGAGTGCATATAATCTGACATGTTAAAAGTACTCCTTCGTTTTACCCAAAAACACTGTTCGGCGAAAATGCCTCATAATTTTCTCGGCATTTCTCCGGAAGGTTACTCTTCCGTAGCGTTGATAACAGCAAAGATAAAACAACAAAAATGGATTTTTGGGGTCTAGCGAAAACGATTTTTTGGCACAGTTTAACAGTTTTTTAGTTCAATGTGCCGCACTATTGCCGCTCTCTTGCTATATTTCCAAAGAAGTAAGATAGAAGGGTAGGCTCAAAGGCTAACTAGTAAAGTACATAATTTGAAGCAGTTTTGCCCAAGATTATACTTATCTGACTCTTTTTTTAGCCATTCTATGGTCTGTATCCACAATAATCGGGCACCTTCAACTCACTGTAACATTTAAAATATTGCACGTTGGAGTGAAAAATTTCGCTTTGATGAAAAAGCCTATGATTGGTGTTTACATTCCATGTTTAGTGTTCAAGATGGCGACGACTGAAAATGATGTAAGCGAGCGGATTTTGTACGGACGGACGTAAGGCAATGTGTTCAATGTGTGCTTAAGCCAATTTCGGATCGTTTGACGGACGCGAGGAAACCGAGAAGTGATAAAAGCATTGGACGTGCTGATCCCCATATATACTTGATGTTATGGACTGAAAGGTGCAGAGGATTTTGAAGGAAAACCCGAATCTCTCTGTGCAAACGATGGCTCGTAAAATAGGAATTTCACCTGGTTTTGTCCAAAAATTAAAACAGCGTTTGAGGCTGAAGTCGTACAAGCAGTTTTCATGGAGTTCAGCAGTTTCTTATGGACTATGAAACTCTGGAAGATTTCAAGCAGCCTTCAGGGCTGGTTTTCTTTTTTTTTTTTCTATGCCTTGAAATGCTACAGCTGAGCATTGCAGAAGAAGAAGGCATCGAAATTTTCCAAAAAATACCTTGTTTGGCAAGCATATGCACGTGTGGCAGAAAAAGTAAATATTTCGTCACTACAGGCACAATCAACAAGGAGATATACCAGTGATAGTGCCTGCAGAAGTGATTGCTACCTTCATCAGAAACCACAAAGCAAAACACCTTTGTTCTGACCCGATTTGACATCATGCTATTATGCTAAAACTGTGGTGGAGTGGAACGAAGAAAATCAAGTGAATATTGTACCAAAAACCGCAAATCCGGCAAATTTGTCCAAAGCAACGTTCAATCGGCTCTGATGAAGCGGAAGCTTTCTGGAAAGAAACAAAGAATCAAACATATCAAACACTTCCAACAAATTTGGACAAAAACGGCCACCACGGTACCTGAAGAGCCTTTACAAACCCTAATGGGTGCATTTTATGGAAATAAGAAATAACTATGTTTTGACTTCGTGTATTGTTAAATCACATTACATGAATCTGAAATAAACAACTACCATTGAAATATAATGCGAATTATAATGCATTGAATACCATTGAAATGTAATACGAAATATTTGTGTTTTGCTTAAGTTTTAAAGGGTCCGGATTATTGTGGATACAGACCTTAAAACTATTTCTTTACTTCAAAAACAGTGACCCAAAAAAAAGTTTTTTATTCTATAATTATGTTTTTAAAATGCTGCGAAAAAATAGTCTTCAGACAAAGTTCTGCGAAAACTATGATGCACATTTATGTTAAACAATGTATTTCCATATTACTCTTTATGGTTTTCAGGGCAGTTCTCGCCTAAAATAATCACTTGATCAAAATATACATTTATAAAATGAACATGAACAATGTCATGTTTTATGTTTAAATTTACAGCTTACTTTTGTACGATAACTGATACCTAAATATTTTGGTCGACAAAAATATACGTCATAATATTTCCTGCATTTCATCTGAAAATGACTTTTTCGAAACACTTCAAACAAAGTGTGAAAATTGATATTTTCGGAGGCACCCTTATTGAATGCAGAAAAATTGCTCTAATTTTTTTTACAAACTATCCTTTAATTCTACCCTACTATTTTGCCTACTTAGAAACATTTTCAGTATTCAGTATAATTCCCCAAAAATGTCACCTATTTAATCTCGGGTAAACCGCGAATAAACGGCCCGAGTCATAATAATCCTAGTATTAAGTACATTATGAAAAAGTAATGAATTATCGTCTTCGTAAAGCAAATTTAGCCTCCCAAATAAATTAACTAGCTAAAAAAAAGTATTCGGTATTTTTGACCGAAATCAGAACAGCTAAACTGTTTAATGAAATATGGGCATTTCAGTTTAGTTGTTTCTGAGCTAGTTTTCAGGTTATTTCCTACTACGACTACAACATGTGATTATTTCTAATTTGTTGAAATGAAATAAGTTTTAGCAAAAACCCTTAAATTTAAAGTCAAAGTTTTACCAAATGTTCAGATTTCGGTGAAAATTACCAAAAACGGAGATAATTGCTCAGTTTGTGCTTCTCTGGAAAATTAGCAACAGCGCCATCCTAGCTGTGGAGTTTTGAACGAAGCTGTCAACGAAAAATGGCCAACTTTTGTATGAACAACTTTGCAAAAATACCATGTTTATATGTCTATGCAACCACCAGGAGTTATTCATTTCGGCTTGAAAAAAAAGGATTTTTCAATCACTGGTGCCGTAATCATCGAAATATAAGAATCTTCAGTAACGTTTCGTGACGTGTCGTTTCTGTGTTTTTGAATTTTTGCAACAGGTCAACCAATAAAGTAATTATTGAAATTATTGAATTTCAGTTACCATCAAGTAAATCAAAATATCAAAAACATGTTGATATATTTATCCCAAGATTTACCCTTCCTATGCGATCAAATGTTTGTAGCAACGGTATGTTTAGATTGTTAACAGTATCTATTTACAAGAAATACTTTATTTGTTCCGTAGGCATCCCAGTATTGGTCCGCTGTCAAGTTGGGCACTCAACATTTAGATCCAATGAAGAATCTAATGTCAATCTGTTTGCTTCATCTGCTTGCATTTTTATCAGGTTGTTTTTTTTTTTTATTTGCAACAAAGTTTACAAGAATCCCACTCGAAATAGGATTAAGGTTATTTGACATTCACATGGTAAACTAATTCAAATCTATTTATGTGCGCACAGTACGACTCAGACAACTCAAACGGATTGAGTTTAGTTGATGGTTTATTTTAAATTTTTCACCTTATCAGACACGGGTTTGAATTTATAAGAAGTCTCCGGAAAACTATAGTTACTTCCACGAATATACCATAAAACTGTATAGTTCCTTTTGTATGATTCATTTGAGATCAGAACTTATTTTTGGTTCAGGTGAAAGTTCAATGTTTTTACTTCATAATGACAATTGAACTCTTTTAATCTAATCTATCTAAACTCACACTAACGCAACCAAATCTTGAAAGCATCCTGGAAAATGACGACTTCTTGAATGCATCATTTTTCTTGTCACCGGTCAGGCCAACTGCGTAACATGTGTCGCAGAGAGGACTCCAAGCAATAGAGCGATTCCTGAAAGAGTGTCTGATATCGCGTTGACCTCCCGTACCAAACGCTTCCATATAGAGTTAAATAATGTGAAAATTTGTATTTTATTGTCTGGGGGCATAGATGCTAGAAAGATTAGTTTATGCTCCTTTTGCCTGTGGATGGAATTTTGGCATTTGAACCAAAAGTCTGGCAATAATTTTCCAAGATTATAGCGCCTTATCTCGCTCACTGAAATTGAAATTGAAATTTAAAATTTAATTATGTGTTGTAATCCACGCTAATCCATCCAAAACTAAGATTGAAGGACCTGGTAAAAATAAGAGTCCGTAGTTATATTTCGTGCCTTCTGGCAACCTTGCTTCTTTTGATGTCCAAGCTCATCGATTTCGCACCACCCGGGGGAGACTTGGTCCTATACCCAATGATTTCATTATCTCCAATCTGCTCAACAATTCGCAAAGTTTTGTGATATAGTGGACGGATTATTATAATTTGAGATAACTCAATGCAGACGTCTTCCAAATTTGGCAGATCGACAGGCAATCGGTGGCTTATAGAACTACCTGGTGCCTTATAGAACTAATTCCTAGCCTGGAAGATTTGATGAGCTACCTCCCCCCTCATAATAACAATTGAACTCTTCATGATATTATTGAATTTTGTAATGAGAATCCAGGAATGCAGCAACCATGTCTTAATGTGTTCTAGGTATGTTATGAGCATAAAATCATCAGTGTCCAATTCGAAAATCGTTCGTTCGGCAACTATTTTATTTTACTTTCATGGCAGTCCTGGGCGCACTAACAAGGCGATAGCTCAGCTGCCCCTAACATGAAGAACAGACGCTGCTTTGAGCCATCTCTGACCTGGAAACAGATGCTCGATTGTAGTTCATTTAGCGTTACCCAGGTTACACCACTACCTTACAGCTCGACAACTATATAGATCGTATTATATCTTTTGCATATATTAATGTTGAACACGAAAAAATTTGCTTTTTATTTTTCATAGTTCAATGTAACAGGTATGCAGAAGGTTTGTGAGACCATTGCTCCAATCTTCCTTCGTACCATAGGCAATTGTTCGAATTTTTCTTCGTACACGTTTCATCATCTTTTGCACGAGCTCTATTCCTTGTTCCCACTTGTTTGGCTACCAAGTTCTATTTCCGTTTGAAGTATCTTTCAGGTCAATTTCAGCTCCCTTTTCTTTAGTGTGTGCTTTACAATTGACCAGTATTCCTTAACTTAGGAGTATTGGTTGGATTCTTCTCTTTGCGAACCGCTGTGGCACTATTTTCACTGCACCACTGATTGGTGGAATTACTAAGTCCGACCAGGAGTGCCAAGTCCGACCAGAATTGTCAATCCACCTTCCGAAAAGGCTGTTCATTAGGCACTTCTCCTGGTAAATTAACTGGTTTATTGTGTCAGATGTAATGAAGTTTCGTTGTTCAGCTCACAACTGCAGACTGCAGAACTTTTTGTCGTCCATAATCAGGCAATCGTATTTTGTATACAAAATTTCGTACAGTTCCCTCGAGCGCTTCTTTGTCTTCAAATTCTTCTTTACATTCCGATCCGGCACAATCTGAGCCTTAAGACTTCTTAATTCAGACTATTTTCGCCGCTTCAATCGATGAAAGTTTCCGGATTCTGCTTGAAAAGATCCAGCCCTTTTGCTTGTGGATTTCGGATTCCGGATGTCCGGGCGAGAAGGTCAGATTTTTGCCGTACCGTTTCATAATGTAACACACCAAAAATTAATAGTTTTTCTAACTAGTGTTTCACACGACCAGGATTGAAGTGCGACAAGATTGCTCTGGTGAATACTCCTAGCTGTATTCAGTCAAATTTTCAAAACATTTTTTCAAAAAATGCCTTAAATAATAGAAGCGTTTTTATATATATAAGGGAAGCGATCAATATATATATATAAGGGAAGACAGAATGCTTAAAATAACGAAGTAGTACTTGCTGGAATAATTTTGATGACGAAATCTGGTTAGCTCTATCTAATAATTAATATTTCCAAATCCCACTAAAACTTTCTAGATTTTGAAATTTCTCGATCTGATCCCGGATGTTCGTTTTCATTATCATTAGCCCAATGATAATGGAATATTACTATTGTATGTCAAAATGACCTCGGAACGTAGGCATTCTTAAATCGATTGTAATTTTAAAGAAAACAAAACCAAATATCTTTTCTGCCCCCAGCTTTTTTTTTTTTTTTTAAAAGGGTTAATTAATACCAGTAACCTTTTTTGCCTGATAGCCAGAAAAGGCTGCCCAAGTAAACACCATTCGTATGTTTCGCCATTATCACAATATAACGGGTGGCAACAAAAAGAAGACAAACATACTTGAAGAAGATCTGATGTATTGAAATTAAAGATACATTGTCCATTGTTGAAAAAAATTAATGAACATTTGAAAATGGTCCATAGTCGGCTGTTCGGCGAAGCTCCCGTTTGATGTCGAAACAGGAGCGTTGTACGGCCTTCATGTCAACTTTGCGAATGCTTCTCTTGATTCTACCAATCAACTGTTAGCAATTCGTGGCTCTCCAGTTATTTTTGTACACCAAGGAACTCAAAATCCCGAAGAAATCTTCGATTGGGCGATTGGGCTGAGGCAGATTTGTCGGGTTGTGGTTTTTGGGTACAAATGGGATCGAATGGGTATTCAGGAACGATTGTATTTTTTTTGCGTAATGCGATGACGCTATATCCGGCCAAAATACGTATTGTCCATTTGCATGTTGTTTTTGTAGAAACGAGATCAACATTTTCTTCAAACATTCGTTCTGGTACACATCTTGATTGATTGCTAGAGAGGGCTAGAACCATGGTTTAGTAATACCTCTCTCGGAAATGGCAATGTACAGCATCACTTTCTGTTCAAACTTATATTTTATGATCGGAGATGCAGTAGAACTATCCATGGAATATTATCGATCGTTTTCGGGAATGTACGACTTCGAAAGAGGGAATTAACTTTCGTCGTCCAAAACAAAACATTTGCTGGACATTTTTTTTATCAACCAGTGGCATTGGGATTTCTGCGTCGATTTGTTTCTCGGTGTATTTCGAGGCTCTTGGCTTTCGGCACTTTATTCCGATTCTTTTCAATGATTTGCAGATGTGCTGGTGAGAACAGTTGAACTTTTTTGTAGCATCCCGTTGGCTCAGCGAATTCTTGTAGTTGGAGGCACAAGATAGAGAACGAAGTCCTTTTGCGTCCATAATTTTGGCTGGTCTTCCACTACCTTGCTTGTGAGTTGTTGTTGGGGATCTTAGGATATGGTAAACAGTCGAAGCCGCAACATTTTCGCTTTTAAAATTTCGTACCGTATACTTTTTGCCGAGATTTCTGTGCAGTTTGAAGAACTGTACAACGCGCTCGCGAAATGCATCTTGTTTCGATGGCATTTTGAGCAAAACTGAGCAAGCATAAACAAAAAAAAAAAACTAGCAGAAGGAGGATAGAGAGAGCTAACACATACACACTCTCATTTCTCTCGGAGCTCTCTGAGTTTGTTGCTGAGCATAGCCTCACCTCGATATTGCCACGAAAAAATGCCAAAATATTAGTTGCCACCCGTTATATTAGATTTAACTACTCGGTCGTGTCTTCCGCATATTCGAGCAGTCAGTGGTTTCACAGAATTTGTAAGTAACTTTATGAATTGAAAATAACATCATCTTGATCATTCTATAACTAAAACTGTTCACGAACTAAAAAAACCTTCACGAACAAATCATCAAAGCAAAAGGTTTTGTTGCCATTTCTGCTTTGAATTCTGATGGTTCAAACGACTATAGTAGTATTAGATCATGTGAGAATGTTACGAATTTCGAAAAATGGACTTGAATTCGTTGTTTACAAAATCACATTTGCCGCTTTAAAAATTCATAGTAGGTTTCCTATGAAATTTTTTACTATCCTTGACACATATTTGTTGTCGAACGATTCTGCAGCACGAATGAAGAGAGAATAGAGAGAGATATTTTGCTATTTTTGAACGATCTCTGTGGGCGACCCCGGCGTAGTGGTACCTCTTACGCATATATCACGAGTTCAAATATCACCCCGAACAAGTAACATAGAATACCCAAACTGTTAAGTGATTACGATTGAAGATAAACCAGCTCGAAGCTGCAAATCTCGATAGTAAAGAAGAAGAAAAGAAAAGAAGAGGAACCAAGTCTCACGATGAACTTCCGTATTTTGTTCTCGATGCTTCTAGATCAAGTTTCGGATTTTCTTCGGGTAATCGATTCAATTATAGTCTAATAAAGAAAACAAGATTGAAAATTATCAATGAAATCAAAGAAGGTGTGAATTTAAATTACCTTCAACATATTTTTTTAAATTGGAAATGACTCACCGCGTTTTGATGTTATTTAACTTCTTCATTTTCCCTTTGCAAATCGTGCGCTCAAAATTTGTACTCGTTCGAAGGATTAGTTTCAGTATGTTTTTAATTTTTTTTAATGCATCTTGCTGCAGTGACTTTGTGGAACATTCTTGGGTTTTGCCGTGCAATAAAATAATTATATTTACCCAATTGAGTGCAGTCTTTTTGGAAATTGAACTGTTTCAAAAACTGAATTTTTGCTGCCAATTTTTTGTTGTCCAATGTTTTGATTATAAACAGACTTATTTGGTGTCCATATGATGAAAATGAAAATATCTTTCCGACGCTAATTTGTCTTCTTGCATAGTTTCGCAACATATTAAAATCCAAAGCAGACACTGAATCAGTCCTGCATTCGTCCCGCAGACGGTTATCCTGATTGCAACGCTGAGGAGCGAGGTATTCCTCAAGAGACGAGTGCGAGTCAGGAGTTAGATATCGGCGATTAGTGAACATCAGTCTATTTGATCAACCAACAGATTAGCGACGATAACTGACTTTGTCGCCTCACGAAGTTTCTAAGGAGTAAGGCATTTCGTAACGCAGAAGTTTGAAATCGGCTCTTCAATGCAATTTACAAAGAGCATAAAGGATAAAACGGCGTTGAATTGGCACGCTATCTTCGACGCAATTTGGAAATGGGGGTTCCAGAAAAGGGAGCGTTGGAGTTCACCAACGAATAGTACAGGTAGAAATAGTCTTGAAACTCTTTTGTCAAACAAAAAAGGAAGCCAAGATTTCAAGAAGCTTAATACAGGACGTGTGTGGTACAAATCTGCTATAAGTTTATCGTCGAGTATCACATTAACTCGACATCAACATTGGATACCTCTCTGCAGTGGAGTACCAACCAAGGAACAACCGAACTCTTGCAGATTTACGAGCATGCAGTTCACCTAGCTCCTCCTTTGTACTGTTTCTAGATCTTCCAATAGCTGTGTGGCATATCATTGCAAATTCACGCGAAAATAGATTTTGAAGTCCTTAGTGAAGTCCAACCATTTCAGGAACAGGTTGACATCTTCAAAGTACAAGAGTAAGATTAGCGGAAGGAGACCTACCTTGAGGAATGCTAGGCAAGGTGAGGAACGGAGCAGACACCTCATCGGAAATTTTAAGATTAAGAGCTAAAAAAGCTAACCCATAAATATATGATCTGAACCAGATAAGCAATGAGCAACCGAAGCCAAGCCTTCCCAGTTGTGCCATAGCGATGTTACGGCTGATTCGGTTGAAAACAGCAGATAATTGCTGTAGATACTGTGCGTTTGTGATCCATTTTAGAATCTATCAATGATGAAGTTATTGTTTGATAGAAGGTCTTGTGGTCATTGGACGTTCGGCATATATTCAGATGGCTTTCACGAATTGCAGAACGATCATTTGAAATAGACTCACAAGCCAGAACTCACGTTTTATGCTCGCTTTCTTCCATAGCGATTAAAACTCACCGTTCGTTAATGATAGACCATAGATGTCGCTTAATGGTGTGGCGTGTTGGATTTCTTCAATTTGATTTCAACAGCAACGATACCTGCGTTGTAATGTCGGTCAGGCAAAGGAATTTGTTTTTGGCAGCAGGACACAGGTATGGAAACATAGGCAAACTTGCCGGAGAACAGGTGATAGTCAAAAAACGGAATCAGCGACAACCTCAAGATGGAGGAAGGCAGACCGTTCTCCATGCGTTGTTCATTAATGTGTCTCTAGAACACCTTCTGATTTAGCTTCTGTTTACTTCGGAAGTTGCGTTTGATAGCAAGAGTAGTAGCGCCACGCTTGCCGCTTGTATCGATGGTTGAGTGTCACGCACTCAACGCAACCGTCCAATGTTTTGAAAACCTACATATAACGGCCCATCGCACTATTGTACTTTTCTTGAGATTGGATAGATTGTCGTTGGAACATATCTGTCGATCAAATAGCTAAAGGTGTTGGAGACAGTTGAAGTGGCATTATCGACGTCGTTTATGTCAAGGGGATCGTTTCCAATTTATACTGCTACACCCAAAAGTTGAAAAGGTGGCAAAAAATGCTATTGTAGATTTGGCAATCATATCATGAGAAATCCGCATGATTTATGAAAGGCAATTTTGCCCAACTTGATCCACAAAGCGTTTTATGGTACAAACGAAGCCATGCAAGTGTGTACAAGCGGATGGCAGACAAAAATAGCTCGAAACTAATTTATCGTTGTAGAGAATTTGTTCAATCATCACCAACATTTCAATGTGGTTGATTCGATACCACAAAATGCCGAAACGCTATTGGCCACTGTTGGAACTCCGCCGTCAAGTGTTCTATTTTTTTTTAATCTTTATTTTACGTCGGCCTATTTCCTCCAATGGTGACAATCACCGACGCCAGGAAGACGACTCCACCACCTGGACCCTACCTAACGACTCATGAATATGAACCGGGACCAACGGCTTTACTTCCCATCCGAAGGAAGACGTGACCAGATTTTTTCGCCTCAGAAAAACCACCGACGTCGACTGGGATTGAACCCAGACCCACTGGGGTGCCAAGTAGCAGTCACGCTTTACCACTACACCACCGACGCCGGCAAGTGTTCTATTTTTGTTTTCACTGATCATCGACAAAGCGTTTTACGAAATAAACAAAGCCATGCAAGTGTGTGTGCTAGCGGCAAACTGCACACAGCTTGGTGAAAAATATATCCATTTGCTTCATTGCTGTAGCCTGAGTGCCGCGCCAGGCGAACCAACTGTAGGATTTCTATTCCGATTTTCTCAACCTGTTAAAGTGGCTGAAAAGTTGCCAGCAAGAGCCCTCACGCTGACGGCCACGGTTCGAATTCCGGTCCCGCATCATACACTTTTTATTTTTGTGAGCCATCTAACTTTCGGACTCACACTTATCAACTAATACCACTGCACAATCTCACGCACATGTTTAATTTATCAAAACAAATTGCTTTTTGCCCACAGACTCATATCGAATTCGTTTTTGAACCTAGGTTGGAATTAGTTCCAACCTGCGATACCCGAACTTATTGTCAGTGCAAACCTCAATCCGATACGATTCACAAAAGAAAACATACACACTGACGTTTAGCACAGAACAAGCCGACCCAATTTTGATACCCGATCCAGTTTGGAACTGGATCAAAAACGAATTCGCTATCAGTAAACAGAAAATCGTATATGATCGCGCATATGAGTGCAAAGTGGAGGTGATATACGTACATTCGTTCATTTGACTCAATGCAAAATGTACGCATATCGCCTTCACTTTGTACTCATATCCGCTAACATATGCGATATTGTGTTCACTAGGGAAGAAGTGGTGGATGGTGAGGCTGATGTTTGATGAAGTGTCGGCATGAATCGAAGCACAGGTATAGAGATAGTCCATTTTCATTTGTTGTAAATCTGTGTTAGATTGCAAACGAATAATGATCAACTGATTGATAGGAGTTAAAATAAAAGAAGCTGTTTGAACTATGTTGATATTTGACACCAGGGAGGTTAATATCGCCGATTGACATGATTTCGTCTCTAAAGAAGGTATTCCCAGAATTGTGTGCAACAGACTGAAGATGCACGTTAACGAGATCACCGTCGCGAATACTGTAAGTGGGAAAGTAAGCGTCCGTGTAGAATAACTCCGCGGTATCCTATAATTCGTCTTCACCAATGTGCGCTTCGAGGCCGTTACGTTCAGCAACCAAAACGTCTCCATCCAAAGCTTTTCGACTGTTCAGTGCACTGTGGTGCCTCCGAAATAACTCGTAGAACAAACCAAGGCAGCTTTGGAGAGGTCAATAATCGGACGCGACAAAAAAAAATGACACGTACAAGTAAGGCTTTTGTCACCGGTAGGTGGATTAATAGAGTCCTTAGAATGATTGAGGCAATAACTCAATCAAGATTTACGTGTGGCTTGATTTTCTATTCAACCAAACCCAAATTTCCTTATTCGTCATCAAATTATTCTCCTTGGCAGAATGCTAATATAACTTGCCATGTTCCGGGGAGTTATTACTCATTTCAAGAATTCTCATCATCGCCTAATTGCCTCTCATTCTCACTAAACTATATTGTTGATCAAGCTCCACAAAACTCTTCAAACTTGTACCCGGCAGTCCGGATCCTGTTAGACAACAAATAGGATACCACCCTGACTTAAAGTGAATAAATTTTCATGAAAACAAACAGAACAGAGCCAAGGGGAACAACTGGCTGGGATGAAGCGGCCGCGCGAAGTGGAATTGGAATGATTTTGAATCTCGAAAATTAAATTGAAAAACTTTTCTAATGTTTCTTTTCTTCCGCAAATGCATTGGTATATCTACTTCTATACACAGTAGTACACATGTACCGTCGTCAGTACACATGAACGCGACTACAAGTACACACAGCTGGGCACAACTACACGTGTCTGTATACTCGTGGTACGATTGGGGTTTTCTCTCCCATATCCAAAGGAACAGACATAGTGGGTGGTTGGGTTGTGTATTTTGCTTCTTCCGTACAACTGTCATGTACCTACCCCCAATCATCAAAACATACACAAAAACCCACAGAGAGCGAGAGAAGAAGAGATCTACTAGTAGGAGCACATATATTCCTACTAGGAGGAATCGTATTATGTAAGCGCATGCTTATTTTTCGCGATCTTATCCTGCCACAGCGAGAGAGGAGTCGTTGCTTTTCGAAGCGGGACCAGCTCCGGTGGATTTTCGGAAAGGCTGCCACGGGAACTATACACATGACCGTCGTCTGTACGTTGTTTAACCAAATTGAAGCAAACACTTTGACAGTATGTATGTGCACACTGGTGAACAAAAAATCGGATGTATTTTAAGAATGGAGTAGTTTAACATCATCGTATAAAATGTCATTCAAACGACTTTTTGGAGCCAATTTTATGACATTTTTGATGTCATATCTCATAGTCAAGAAAAGCTGACATTTAACTAAAATGCCATGTTTTTGCTCGACAGTGTAGTAAGTAAAAATGGATAAAACCGGCGACAGAAATCTATTCCGAAAGCAATAACTCAAAAAAGCTTTCCCCTCCTGCCTCTGCCCAAATAGAGGGGGTTCAGTAATTGAAATTCGTTCCCTTCTAGGAAAAATAGATAACCTAGCATTTCATCATCCCCTCCCGGAAACCCCACAAACGTTAATGAAAGATACTCTCTTATCAACCCGAAATATGTTCACACAGGTGTCATCTGCTGATTTTACTCATTACAATTTGTGTTTCTATTAGATGCTACACATGTAACAACATATCCCTGTTTGGTCTTCCTGGAATTGCTTTTTAAGAGAAAATTTCGCGTTTAAACCCAGCTCATTCCTTCCGACCCTGGCATGCCCGCACTGATAATTCGACAGCAAGTACGTATGTATCAATGTATATTTATGTATGTGTGCAAGTCGATTTTCCTATTTCCACTCATTCTATCTATTCTGTCTGTTTGAAGCATCGCTTTCTGCTGGAGAGAGTTGCTCTTGCACAACACGATGCTATCATTTCATTTTATCTGCCAATTTGTGATCGTTAGATTTTATGTCTGACAAGGGTACTATTTTTCAGAAAATGATTTCTCTTGATAATGGGTTGCGACTATGAGTGAATAAAGGTACCGAAACCGAACCTTGCCAAACATTTGAATGAATGTAAGATTTATGAGCATGGTTTTAATATTCGGGAGCTTCGAATAGAACAGCACGGCATAGTCGGTCAGGATTAAAATTCACATGGACATAATTAATTGCTGGTTGGTTCCCAGAAATATTAAAACATGTTACTCGTATGTTGTTTGCGATATTCCTCTATGAGCTATACAATGAGATGCTAGAAATATGCACCAATGTGCCCACCATATGTTTGACATGAATTTGTTTAATCATCAGTGTCCACATTATAGAACTATAACTTCTTTCTGTATGTGTTCGTTCATATGGCAAACGATTCGTTTCAGCTTCTCTAATGATGGTTCCAGAGATCAATATAAATTAGCATCCTCACATGAATACTACCACGTCGTGATAAAGACTTCCGTTAAATGAAAAAGTTTTCCAAAAGTATCAGTTTTAAATCTTATTTGTTACTAATATTTATATAGGTTATATTCAAACCATGAGTCTTGAAGTGCTGGCTGGCATGTTGCCACTCTCGGATCGGTTTACAGAATTATCTCTTCGGCTTCTCACCAGGTGTGAAGTTATGAACCCCCAGGTAATCGAAAACTTTGAGAAGCTTCTCGAGTTGAATGCTCAAACTAGCTGCATGACTTTGTACTATTTGTACCTAACACAG
Organism: Aedes koreicus; assembly: GCA_024533555.2. Lineage (NCBI taxonomy): Eukaryota > Metazoa > Arthropoda > Insecta > Diptera > Culicidae > Aedes > Aedes koreicus. The sequence continues at coordinate 398,077 of JAHHFK020001131.1, read as the reverse complement.
GATGTCAGCCCTTCGCCGAATATTTCCAATCGTGTTTGCTTCTCCGACTTCGATAATTCGGTTCATTTTGATTTATCCAAGAAGCTTGAGCTGAATTAGCGGCACTTTACGCTAGAAATTGTTGCCTCACTAACGCCGGATCAGTATTACATTTTCACGAATAGTCTCAGTTCTATAGAGGCTCCTTGAGGCCGGTAAAGCACTCCTCGTATTTTCTCATGAAAATACAGGAGCTTCTAAGTGCTTTATCTTCGCGTTATTTTATCATCACCTTTGTATGGGTACCATCTCATTGTTCAATGCAGGGCAATGAGAGAGCGGACTCGCTTGCAAAGGTGGGCGCTATAGAAGGCGATATTTTCGATCGACAAATCGCCTTTAATGATTTTTTTTTACTATTTTTCGTCAACAGTCACTCGTCAGCTGGCAGTTTAAATGGGCAGAGGAGATTTGAGGCGATGGCAATATTCTATCATCCCAAAGGTATCGTAGAAATCTTGGTTTGGGGGGATGGATGTGGGTCGAGACTTCATTCGTGTGATGACTCGCCTCATGTCCAATCATTATTCTTTGGACGCTCATTTATACTGAGTTGGGCTGAGCGACAGCAACCTCTCTGAATGTGGAAAAGGTTACCAGGACGCAGATCACATTATTTGGTCATGTGCTGAGCATCATGTTGTCAGATCTGAGCGTTATGATTCCCTTCGGGCTCGAGGTAGACAACCCAATGTACCGGTTCGAGATATTTTGGCTGTACGTGATCTGGAGTTTATGAAATTCATTTATGTGTTTTTGGCTAACATTAGCCTTAGATTGTAGTTAGTTTAACCTTATGTTTACTATAAGTTCTTTTTTATCTGTGTTTGTGTGTGTGTGTTTTTTTTTCTTTCTAAAAAATGTTCAAGTCAAAAGAAAACCAAAAGTTGTATAGTTATAAGTTTTTAGCCAATTCCGAATTTAAAGTTGAATAAAATATATGGCACACAAATAAATTATTAAATAAAAAAAAATTCAAACACTATTTTCTGAAAAGTAGACATGGAAATCGCCGGTACGATTTTTAAACTCACATCCGCTCGGCTTGAAAAAAGGAAGATAGCTAATGAGGTTTCGTGAACCCAAAACAAAGTTTTTAATATGGTTCAAATTTCGCAATCAATACATAAGCGGATTTGTTATTTCATTTTTCTACCATAACAATCCGCAGAATTTATTCAAATTATTCTTGTGTCTCTTAGCTGAACTCTTATTAGGCTACGACGAAGAAAACGCATTGTGTTAGATTATTATTAACTGCGGCCAGACGAATGAGTTTTGCCATCAACGGTTGAAAATCAAGTTTACTTCTATTGTGTTCGTGCTCAAACGTTGCTAGAAATGGCCGGCGTTGCTGTTGACTCTTACGAGTCCGCCCCTGATAAATACCTTACCGAGAGCAATGCCATTGCCCACTACGTCTAAAATGAGTAGCTCCGTGGTCAGACTTATATCGAGAAGTCTGAAGTCCTGTCATCCCGGGACGACAATGAACTGTTGTCAGCGGTTCACGCTTGGGTCTTTCCCATAATCGGAATCATCCAGTTTCAGATGAACAACGTCGAACGTGCCAAGCAAGATCTGAAGGCTCATTCGACGTTGTTTGATTCATCAGACATTCCTGGTTGCCCAACGTCTAACGCTGGTCGATGTCGTTGTCTTTGCTACTCTGCAGAGTGCTTACGAACATGTTCTGGACTCTTGTGTTCCGTTCGGAAGTGTGACTAGTTGGTTCACAATGTCCTTAAAACAGCCGCATGTTAAGGTCATTGTTAAGAACTTCACCATGTGCGCTATGGTAGCTGAATTTGTTGCGAAGGAAGAAATGGCAAAGAAAAAGCAAAAGAAGGCCAAGCCAGTCCGGTTAAGGAAAAAAGAAGGAATCGGTTAACGAAATGGATACCGCTGAATTGGCTCTGGCCGAAGAACCCAAGTCCAAGGATACGTTTGATGCTATGCCAAAAGGTAATTCAATGTTATAACTTCAAGTTTCTATTTCTATTCTAATCAAGGTGTTCATGAGCTGTAACCTAATCACGGGAATGTTACAGCGATTGGATAAGATGTGGAGCAGCCCTTCGCTTCCGTGTGCCTTCTCGGTGAAAACAACAATAGCGCAATTTCCTGCGTTTGGGTCTGGCGTGGTCTTGCTTTCACCCTGTCACACGATTGGCAGGGAGACTACGAAGTGTATGACTGGATGAAACTTGATGCCAGTTCGGAGGAAATCAAGGCACTTGTAAAGCAGTGCTTCAGCTAAGTCAGTGCCGATGCCGGGCCGCATTTCAACCAGGTCAAGATCTTCAAGTAAATTACCATCCAGTTCCCATGCCCTTAAGCAACATGCTCTGTAGAATTAATACCCTTGTACCCTTGAACGATAAAAACGGAGTAGTTTTAAAAGTGACTATTGATGAGCTAACACTAACTCGATAATCTGTCTCTTTCTCTTTGCTGGTATCGTACATAAATGCAAAAGTCAGATACCAGCAGGTAAAATATCAACATCAGGAAATACTTTGATGATAAAATACACACACTCCCATGATAACGTAAACTGTATTTGGTTACGTTTAATAACAAATACAAACATAAAAAACCAATCCAGTCACGCTTCAATCCTTTCAGTTCGAGTAGAAGGATTTGTGTTGAGATGCTAGTATCGAGTATGTATGTTCGAGTAGGATGATTGCGTTAAGATATAACCCAAAGAATGGACTAAATGGAATGCTAAAATTATGGAGAGTGTGAGCTGTTCAGTGGAATACCTGTAACTAGAAAATAAGAAGAATGATTAGTAATTTCCATTTAATTCCAACTACCTTTATTGCTTATCTTGACAGATACGCGTATTTCGTCTACAATGTGCAGACTTCTTCAGTGTCGTGTACTAATACTCGACTCGAGTATTAGTACACGACACTAAAGAAGTCTGCACATTGTAGACAAAATACGCGTATCTGTCAAGATAAGCAATAAAGGTAGTTTGAATTAATCGAAATTACTAATCATTCTTCTTATGCTAAAATTGCTGAGAATGTTTAAATTCCTCTATTCGATACAGTGTTGTTTCCATTAAGGGCAAAAAATGAATAATAGAAAGCATGAAGGCAATATCATAAAGGCAATCTAATTATAAAAGTAATAACTAAACAAATGAATAACATAGAAATATGACAGATATCATTGCCTTTCTGAGCTCGAATATTTTGTTTGAATTGTCCAAGAACTTTAAAATATTGAAACTCTGTGTCAGCCACACATCGTCGCTTATAACAACTTAACAGCACAAAGTTTGAACGAATTTATAAAACGACAAATACAAATCATTTATACGGTTGTGTCGTTATCTCACCGAATGGTTTGATTTATTAAATATTCTGCTCCGACTAATGTATAGTTGCTGATCAAAACCAGTTAATGGATATTAAAACACCCGTTTCGAATAGCCTTTTGATCTGGATCTGAATTTCAAACTTACAAAATGGGTAAAGGGTGTCCACGATGAAATTGCCACACACAAAATTGATTCGCAAAATTCGAGTTTTCATCCGATTGCCATCAAATTTTCAGGGATTGAGAAATAACTATTAAACTTCATTTTACCATTTTATTCGTATTTTATTTACAGTCCATACGCAAATGCCCGCACCTTGGCCTTAACCCCGGCCATAAGATTCTGCACAACCTGTGAATCAACCGTTTTTTGCATGTAAACCCATACTTTCTTCAGTTCCTCGACTGTCTTCACTACCTTAGGTCGTTTAAGAAGGTGCTGCTTCATAATCGCCCAGTACTTCTCGATGGGGCGGAGCTCCGGAGTGTTGGGAGGGTTGAACATTTTCGGCACGAAATTGACCTTATTGTCCGCATACCACTTCAGCACGTCCTTGGAGTAGTGGCATGAGGCCAAATCCGGCCAGAAGATTGTTGGGACGTTGTGGGCCTTCAGGAGAGGAAGCAGCCGCTTCTGGAGGCACTCTTTTATGTACACCTGTCCGTTCATCGTGTCCTGGGTCACGAAAGGTGCACTCCGCTTCCCGCACGTGCAGATGGCTTGCCAAACCAGGAATTTCTTCGCAAATTTGGACATCTTCTGAGTGCGGACATGCTCCGGAACGCTGAACTTATCCTTGGCCGTGAAAAACAGGTTGCCGGGGATCTGTTTGAAGTCGGCCTTCACATATGTTTCGTCGTCCATGATGCAGCATTCAACTTTCGTCAGCATGTTGAGGTACAACTTCCTGGCACGGGTTTTGACGGACTTGTTCTGCTTCTCGTCGCGATTAGGGGCCTTTTGTACCTTGAACGTTCGAAGCCCAGCCTTAGTTTTGGCCTTCTGGACAAAACTTTGGCTTAGGTGCAGCTTCTTAGCCACATCCCGAACGGAGGCGTTCGGATTTCGGTTGAAGGCCCCAACTACGCGGTTGTGATTTTTGGTGTTGTACGGAATACTTTTTCCTTCACTTCTGGGCTTCCGATCGGTGGTCAACCGTTCCTCGAACCGCTTAATCACTCCCCCCCCCCCCCCCCCACGACGACTTCCTTATCCCACCCCCCTCCCCCCCCCCCCCCCCCCCCACAAAAAATAAAAAACAAACCCCCCCCCTTGGTAGGGGTCCCCCTCCCCCCCCCCGCCAACCGCGCCAAAACCCCCCCCCGGGGGCTTTTTTTCCCCGTTTTTTTTTGATTTTTCCCCCCCCCCGGCAAGGTATATAAACCAATTAAAAACACCCGTAAAAAAATGGAGAAATGTTCTTTTCTGTTTTCTATCCTCCGCGTTCGCTTAAACTATACCTACACTGAAAATTTATTTTCGTTTATTAGCTTTCACTCGCTTCGTAATCATGGATTTTGTACATAGAACAAATGTCTCGTATATTGTATGAAACATTCATATTGCTTTTTATCTAGTGGAATGCTATCATTACACCTTTTTGTATAATGCACGAAATGGATTTCGTGAAGACCAGCCAATCGCTGCTTCGCTGATGTTGCTGCTGGGATGGGCGGGTATAATTTATTTATGCCAAAATACAAATTGAAGCGCTTTCGAGAGTTATAACTTCATACTCATTATTCAATTATCACCTCACGAGTCGCCATGGCATAGTGAGTTCAACCGAGGATGCAGTATCAGCTCTTTCCAAAAATACAGGATCGAATCCCATGTCAGAAACGTTAAAAAAAGACGCTGAACAACTCCACGTGGTTGCGCTTTTTTGTCAATTACATTTCGAGTCGATAAAGTAGATCTCTAAGTCATTCAGGCAACCATCAGAGAGACGTGTCTTTTAAATTGGTAACAAAATATTCGTAGCTCTTTGTATTGTTTTCGTACAATGCACAAATGTTGTTTCTGTGTCAACAAATACTTCGTGCTTTTGACAGTTGCACGTGTGGCATTGATAACGAATGTATCTTCATAAAATGAACACATCAGTTTCGTTGCTGAAAACAACGAACAGATTCGTTAGTTCTACCTTCGATTTCGTAATATAAACTAAAATTAACTCTCAGTGTATGCCCCCCCCCTTAAAAAATCCACCCTAATATTCACATTTACTAAACAAATAAAGAACTAAATCCGGTTTGTGAATTTAACAAACACAGACCCCCCCCCAAAACCCCCCCCACCAAAACCCCCCCCTTCCCCCCCCCCCGGCCCCCCTCTAAAAAACCCCGCCCCCAAACGTTTTCCCCAATGTTGTTTTTCCCCAACAAAAGCAAAAAAATTTTTAAAAATTAAAAAAAAGCCCCCCACCAGGTTTTCCCCCCCCCACCCAAAAGGTCATCATTGATAGAAGGTCCTATCGTAAGAACATTCATGGATAAGTCCTGACTCGCCTTAGAACAGTGAGTTTACGTGGTGTTCAGTAAGTTTGGATACACTTTTTAAACATGTCCAAAAAACGAGTGTGCCATATATTTTATTCTAGACACATTTTATTGATGGTACTGATTATAGAGAACGATTACAGCCTATCTCTTAGAATAGCACCAGCCCCCCCCCCCCCCCCCCTTTCGAATTATTCGCCAGCTTCAATCGTTTTTCGAACGCGTCACAAGCACGCACAAACTCCATTGGGATTTCGTCCCAGATTTTGAGGATGACTGGTCTAAGTTGCTGATTTAGTAATCATTCAGCTTTGACATCAGGTAGGACCAAAAAAAAGGGCCCAATGAATTGAAATCTGGGGAGCTGGGAGGACACATATGTTTGTCCAAGAAATCCGTCAAATTGTCCCGACACTAGGCTTGAACCACACTCGCTGTGTGGGCTGGCGCACCGTCCTGCTGGAACACGGTCACGGTCTTAATAATTCGTTGCATCCTCGTCAAACGTGGCCGACGGATCTCACACGGTCCGCGATGTCGGACCTAATGAACAGCAATACACGTTTTTATAGGTTTTCGTTTCTGAATACCTATTTGTTCATATTGTTGGTTGTGACAAGCAACTATGAGCTTACCGGCAAGCTTTTGTCCCGCAAGCTGTTCGAAGTCAAATTTGACGTTTGTTTTATCGTCCATAATGATGCATACGGTGAATTTAGTTTGTACCTGACCGTTAAGCTTTTGGGCCCGCATTTTGTGTTGCGGTCCGGTTCGGTTAGGGAAGGTCCATTAATTATGTCACGCAGTAAGGGGGGGGGGGGGGGGGGGTTTGGTTAAACGTGACAATCCATACAAAAAAATTTGAAGGTCCACACAAAAAACGTGACAAGGGGGGGGGGGTTATGAAAAGTCACTTTTTGCGTGACATAATTAATGGACGTTCCCTTACTTGATAGCCTGATACTAGAAGAAACCTTCCCGAATGCATATATTCCAAACTATAATGCGAAGAGCACCGATTTTGTTGGCCACATTCACGTCCAAAACTCTGGATTCATTATGTAAGCCATCATGACGGTATGACGCAGTTTAGGGTCGACTATGCCGGTTTCAAATCGTCAAATGCAAACTGTGATCTGAATGGGCAATAATATTCTGATGTTCAACTAAAGCTTTTGTGAAAAACGTTGGAAAAACTCCTTCATCTAGTGAATTTTGAACAATTCGTAAGCGTGAGCAGCGCAATGTAGATAATTTTACTGTCTTATCACTCTCTTACCTGCGTAAAAGTGTAGATACTGTTCCGTCGAATCCATTTGCTATCATGAACTTACCGTAATGGAAAGTTAGCCGAATTATTACAAGGTAGATGGCAAATTGCGGTGTTAACAAACCATACTTTAGCACTAAACTTCAAGACAAATACGACTAACGAACAGAACAGCGACTGCAGACATTGCAGATTACGGAGATTCTAGATATAAAACCAAGCTACTTATTAGCTTTCGTCAACATTCCATTGTTGTGCGGTATGAAGGTTAGTTCACAGTCAAGTGTGACTTCCATATCCTTAACCTGTTATTATAATCAAATATAGGTTTCCTTTGGTTTGCAGTGGAAAAATATCACGATGGACCTATTTATGCTGAGAGACAAGAAATTTGCGGAACCACTAACTAACCATTGGCATCAATTTATGAACAGCAAGGACAACATAGGTTCACCTTTAGTGTCCCTGAACAAATTACTTAATGCCACACTGTTATTTTTATTGACATTGTCAACAAATAGACGTCAAAAGCTTTCGAAAACGTCCACTAGCAGCGCTGGTATCCGCAAAAAAATGTGCTCCATTACTAAGTGGGCCTTGCTTTAACATACATTTTTAAAAGAGCCTCATTGATTACGAGAAGAATTACTGCGTATAATTGAGATCAGCAACATAAAGATTAGATGATACAACAGTTCTGAACTTTTAATTTATCGCCTTTCTTAAGAACAGGGACCATGTACGAAAATTTCAAGTTTATAAAGCCAAAACATAAATTTAAAATTATTTTATTCAATTAATTTTGTCATTCAATTTAGAAAACTTTTAGAATCGATCCCGGCGCTGAAAAATTACATTTTGCGTTTAGCATCCATCTGAAACATGTCTTATTTTTCCAGTCAAATGAATATTATTTTACTAAATTGAAAATCGTTAGCAACGTGTTGCAGAACCACACCACTTTCACTTCCAAATTGTACCATTTTCCAACGCAAATCATTTTTAAAAGCAAAAAAAGAGAAAGTGAAAACCAACCGACTGTAAATAAAAAAAACCGGCTGCCTTTGATGAATCCCTTGGAACTGGAAGAGTGTGCTTGTAAAACGTTTGCACGCAGTCGGATAATTATTTACCGCCATTTAGAATAAATCATTTTAATTGCCAAAAATTTAAACAATAATCATGAACATAAATCAGCACCCGCCCTGGTCCGGTTATTGATGCAGATTGCAAATGGCCTGCGATGGCTGAAGAATATACAGCTATCACTCGAATAGCTTGGTGGGTGCTGCCGTCCATTCACGGTATATTTACAGTTATCTCTCAATAACCTAATAACACAGAAAAACCATCTCCATTGCGTGTAGAAAAAAAAATAGGTGGGTGGATGGTTCCGCTCACCGCTATATTGGGGAGACTCTTGTATTCGAAAATCCGGAGGATGCAACGGAAACTTTACCAGCATAGAACAGAAGAGTTTATTTTCACATAATCGTTGCAACGGACAACAAATGGTGGGTGGTGCGCTTGTATGAGAAGAAGAAGTATTAAGACTGGAAATGTGGCCATTCATGAGAGGTATCACGCAAAACTGATGCTTCGAAATGGCCTTTGGTCCTTCGTTGGTTTGCTTCGTAATTTGTCCACGATGCTCATGATGGGATGGGATCAAAGTAACGAGAAATAAATTTGTTCCATATTAGACACCAAGGACAATTCAATTTAGAAGTTGTAATTACTGTATGTTTAGATGATTACGAATTACAAATCTACATTTATAACATAGACAAAATCGGATTTGTTTCAATCACCTAGCTCTTGATAGAATTTAATATGTTGATTAAAACCCTCTTACTTCTATCCATAGACGTTTTATCTACGCCTACTATCCAATGACCACAATTCATCTAAACAAAAGACCAACACCCAAGTCAAATATTTAATTATCTTCCTTCCTAACCTTGTTTGGATCCGCATTTTCCTAATGTGAATCCTTTTTTTCTCCGGAGGCTAGTATTTTTGGTTTATTTACCTTCTTAGTTGAAAATCTACATACAATGTGCTCTTGTTCGCATATTTTCTTACTCGCAGCCCTTACTCCACCGATACGAGGGCATCCATACACGTAGTTGTATGCCGGTTTTTTGGGTGCAAGAGCAATTTGTATGCTTTCTAAATGAAAAATTCCATAATTGATGAGAACCCAAACGATGGATTTTGAGAAACGAGCACAACTGGAGCTAGCATGTAAAGGGTGTATCCGTAGAAAATGGCACACAGCTATTTCGCTGTGTCGGGTAAAGATTTATTGAGAACACAATCTTATGGTAGTCAAACATAACTAAAACGCATACCGACCAGTTTGAAATTTCGTAGTCACTTTCGACGAATACACCCTTCATGCATGAAGCAAAGAAAAACGACAACGAGTGAAGTGAGTGAGTGATGGCGAAATTCTATCGAGGTTTTCTATCCTCCTGTAGGTCCAAAATGATGTATTTGCATCTGTCAGCATTCTAATCAATATAAATGCGTTCGAGAATAATCGCGATAAAACGGATTCCAAACTTTTCTTGTTACTCACAAATCAACTCATCCGCCTTCTAAATATTCGTTTAAAGCTTCTGTACTGTCATAAAGAATTATCATCAGATATTGTTTTCATGTATTCCGTGGAACTATTCACGAATCTAGCCATATGTTCGTCGTTTGCTGTGTATCATATGTGGAGTAATTTAGATTGTAATAGGAATTTAATAACGGCAATAAATCATACAAGGAAATGTAGGTACATGGTTCCGCCTTCAGTCACTGTTGCTACTTCTGCTGATGCAATCTTCTTGATCTCATTTTTATTGCTGGAAGAAGAGCTCTTTTCAATTTAGCTTTTTTTTTGTCTGTTTTGTCTATTTGATTGTTACTTATGCTATCTATGTCATTACACCAAACTCAACTCACCTCGTTTTCACGTCTTTCCATTTCCAGGTGTACAAGAAGAAAACCGAGGCTGCCAAAAAGGAATACCTAAAAGCATTAGCAGCGTACCGGGCGAGTTTAGTGTCCAAGGTAAGAAGTTGATATGTACAATGTTTACACGATGGCCGTTATGACTTTTGGTGGATTTTTGTTATTATCGTCATACATTTTCTATTGTCATACCAAATTGTGTAGAATTGCAATCCTATTTTTTTGGGATTTCTACGGTAGTAGAAATTGTTGAGTATTAAATAAAAACAAATCCAATTGTTATTCGCGAAATGCTGCACATAAACCTTTAATGTTCTGCGTATCTAAAGACAGGTCACTAAATCAGAAGTCAGTTTATATTGCCCAAAAGAGAAGGAATTCAAACATACTTGATGGATCAAGTTTTGTGGATGTGGATGTGTGTTGTTTTTATATTGTGGAATTGTCATTTTCGGGAAAGAAAGATCTTTGTTCGCCATGAACACGGGTTTAATTTTGAATTACGCTATATTGGTTGCATCGGTTCAGCAAATTGGCCAAGGGAAAATATTTGAGTGAGTCAAAGCAAGCAGTGATCCGCGAACTCAAGAATCTCGGTAAGAGTAACCGTAAAATAGCTCGGTGAATTCACAGATTGGAAGCAGTGTCAAAAATATATTGATGAAAGGAGAAAAATATGGCATAAAAAGGAAAACAACAGAAATTTCAAGATAACCAATCGTTACCGAAACCGTATCCTATAAATAAGTGAGACTGGACAGTTTTCTGCGGCAGAGATCAAGCAAGAACTGCTTTTAACAATCATCCAAAAGCGTGCTGCTCAGATTCTGCGCAGATGTGGGCTTTTGAAGTATTTCAAAAAGGCAAAGAAACAAAATTTCACACCAGCTCACATTGTGGCCAGATTGAATTTTGTGAAAAAATACCCATCCTGGACGAAAGGATGGGATAATTTATTTTTTCTGACGAACTCTACATTGACGACCCTGATTGTTGATCATATTATTGGCACAATTTTAGAAAGAATCCGCAGGTAAAGCTTGGTCGATATTTCGGAGGTGGGAATGGTTTAAACCACTTTTTCGAAACAGGGAATGACTCCTATCTGCACCATTTCTCCCATAAAGGATTCAGGGAGCTACATAGCGTTGCTAGACGCCGAATTGTTTCCCTTTAATGAAGACATCATGCCAGACGCGGCACACATACACCATGCCAGAAAACTTCGTGATTTTGTACTAGTTCGGATCTAAGTCTGGTCGAAAATTTGTGGGTTATCCTAGCACGGCTTGTTTACAAAGGTGGAAGACAGTTCGGAACAGTTCTCGTACTAGAAGCTGCCGTTACAGAAACATTGGAACAATGGGATATTTCACGTTAATTTAAGCCAGATAACGCCTGAGTCTAGCCATTTGTGCGAAAGATTGCAAACATTGTTGTATGGCGCATGAAAGATTGCAGACAATTTCGGGGTTTACGCCTCCTTTGGCTTGGAATTAAACGAGGGGAAATTTTACACGCCTGTTAAAATTCATTATTTTTTTCTGAGTTGTGTTGGCTATGCTCGCGACTCTATGCTCCCAAGGTCGAATCTTGACAAAGGTGGGGTGTCGAGTCTGATCAGAGCACAAATAAAACAAAACTATGTTTTTTGATTTTCTTAACACTTTTAGTTGTGTACTTACGGGTATATAGTTGTTGTGTGTATGCAGGGGCCGGCAGGCGGCACGGGCCACTATAGTGGCGTCGATATATTGATTGCACGGGTCGTCTATATCTGACTTTCTTTGAATAGCGCTGGAGTGGAAAAGGGCTAACTCATTCGTTTTGACCCAGTTTTGACCTCGAAAATCATTGAATCCAACCTCCATGCTTGATTCCTTGATTCTTGATTCCTCCCGTTATGCTTTCCATTCTGTTTTCCGATCCTTTTTGTGTTGTTTGTATGTGAAGTAAATTCTAAGGTTTACAATTGGTGTTCTTATGATTTCAACTTGAACTTTTTATTGGAGTGATATTTTAATTTGTTCTACTGACTATTATGCGTTTAGCTAAAGTGGTTTTAACATTTATGTTTTTAAAATGCTCAACATAATATAATCTAGCATACAATTTTGTAAAACAGTTAAATAAGCAGAAAATTATAAAAATTATTCTTCTTGCATCATGCAAGCTATTGTCAGTTTTGGTCGCTCATAATGAACAGCAGTGTAAATTATCGCTCCCTACAGTCACTCTCATTGGTCAGTGCTGGTAATATACACTGATAGGTAAAATAATGTGCCCACCTTATAATTTTTTTATTTCTCTCATTTATTTGGTTCAAAATTAAGTAAACACACTGTAGTCCTTTTCGATATCCTATTTTTTATATAAAAGTGTCCACTTCATTTTGGCTCCCGGTAAGATATACTTAAGTAAAAGAAAAGTATTTTAATAATTCAAGTGTCATCCTTTGGCCTTCAGGACCAGCTGCAGACGCTTCGGCATGCTCTCCACCAGGTTCCTTAGGTGCTGTGGATCAAGCTCTTCTCAGACGCGCTTCAGGGTTTCAAAATAGTTGAATAGTTCCGTTTTCCGGAACTCTACTTATTCCAGAATTGAAACTTGAAAAGAATATAGAAAATAAGATATCAAAAAAGACTACAGTGTGTTTACTTTAATTTGAACCAAGTAAATGAGAGAAATTCAAAAAATAATGAGGTTTATAATTTTATTTTGCCAATCAGTGTAGGTTTAAGGACCCAATCGGTACCATATATAGTCCAGCCTCGCAGAATGATGAAGGCGCAATACATTTGCAGCAACTCTGGATAGAACAGTTTTTTATTGCATGGTTACAAATTGCGAATATTTTTGCAACTTTATTTCTTTTGTATGTATGTATGGTAGCCACCATCCCTTCATGCTCTTGGCTTGGATGCAGCTCCACTTAATAGCAAGATCAAATTGAGCCACCGATCTGAATTCACAATATCGCTGTATGAAGGGCCAAAAACGGAGGGGTGGACCCGTAAGGTGGATCGTAACGATACGATCCAACAAATCGAATAACCCAATTCGCAATACTTATTAAGCTTTCTACAGGATGGCTTGTTAAGAAGAGCGCGTCACTCTCACTGAAACTGTTGGAGTAGAATTCCCAGCATCACAATCGAATCGGTAGGATAAGGAAAATGATGCTGTTCATTCGCTCCTAGACTCAGGCAGTCAATCAAACCATCGTCCAGTTTCAGCTTGAATGATACCCTGATGCTCCCTCCCAACCCAGTATTTATTATATATAATGTACATAATATGTCATAATATGCAATATATGCAGTATGTAATAGAGCAATGAAATATACTATTATATTTAATTAAAATATGCCATGGTTGGAATTCGTCATCCTGTAATTTAAATATGGTTATAAATAAAATAATATGATGAAATAGTTAAAATAGTAATAATAGGCATATGATAATCATATGCAGCTTGGTGCATCTTTACACCTCAATCAGTGGCAGATGAATATAACTCTGGAATGTGAAGGTCTTATTGCAATTAAATAAAACATAAACCATTTAATTATACATGAATCAAAAAAATATGTATGTATTCATGAAATATAGATATACATAATCAGCAGAATCAGAGAATTTAAGAGCATTTATTAATTTTAATAAAATTCAATGATTTAAATTCATAGAAAAACACCTTTAGATACAATGAAAGAAAATATCTGTACTATCTGGAATCTATTTCCTTGTAACCTTGAAGCAAATGAAATTTAATTATTATTATTAATCTTTTAGTAAATATTTTTAATATGATTATACTTATATATATAATGATGATAGGAGGAAAATAATACGATGTTCTAATAGTATACACATAAAAATTAAATGCAACTATTTGTCTCTTCTGCTGTGATGTTAGATGATTGAAACTCTGAAATGGCGAAAATTTCCAAAGTGATATAATGAAAGAAAGTTGATCACCGGGCAGCCAAGCAGAATAGCGAAGAAAATTTAAGCAAACAATTAGCCGAATTAAATTTCATATGATTATGATTACTGCCCAAAAACGGAAGCTTAAATAATCCACAAAAAAGAAAAAAAAACAGAGAGAAAAAGAAAAATTAAATTTGAATTCTGCGATAACTCTTGCTTTCTACTGGGCCCATAAATAATTCTTTTTATCTATGCAATAGAAAATGAGAGATCATAAACAATTTTAGTTTTTGAGTTATTAAAATTTTTTGGAAATTTTATTTGGTAGAATTTGTCGTATGATCCTTTCTTAAAAGAAACGTCAAAAACCATCCTATCTTTTCAAATACATATCGTGGGTTAGGTGGGCTAAAACTTACGACGATGCATAAATGCGAACCTGAAAATAGCTTTAAAAATATTTTGAAGGGATGTTATAATATAAAATGATAGTAACAATTATATTTGTACTGTCTGCATGTCTGCAGACTGATGTCCAGCTGCAATTGTAGACGCACTTGCATTATCATTGCCACGAAGGAAACAAAAAAATTAAAATTATTAAGCAACACTTAGGAATTCCATAGATGATCTGAAATTATACACCGTATAAAGAATACTTCCATTTTTTGTGGTAGGGTAAGATTTCAGCATGCTACCTTCCTACATCGCGTTGGTGGGACTGCATCCTAAGGTATAGCTGACGCGATACAGCGTTTCTTACTCAGCCGCTGGATGCCAGGATAGACGCTGTTTGAGCTGCACCTCCTTGGTGAACAGACTCAATCTAGTTTCCGTGATCTGAGATAATGCGCTTAGGAAACTGAGGCTTAATTATAATTTAAGTTCTTATTTTTATGATCTATGTATATTATGGAATCTGAGATCATTTTCTTCACTAAGCTCTATGAATTGAGAACTGAAAACATCTTAAAGTCTGAAAACTCATTAACTACTCAGAACTTTCCTCTTATTCAAGGGCGTCTCGTGAGTTCCATATCAGACTGTGCATTGTTCTGTCTTTATTCAACTTTTCTATGTCTATTTCTTAATTTTTCTATGAGTATTTCTGAGAACAACCTAGTGGCTATACTTCATGAAGGCTCCAGAATTACGTGTTATCATCTCTTAATTTCATTCTCAAATTAGTATAATTCGGCTCATTCGCAATGTGGCCACATGCCAGTATTCTTGAATGCCTATCCGATAAAAATAATAATCTCTTCTTTTTATTGTGCTTCTCAGTTTTGCAAATTGCTCCAGATTGACCCTACACCAATCATTTAATTCTAATCTTTTTTTTTTCTTTATTGTCAAGATTTTCAGCGTCAAGTTGTTCTGGTTCAAGTGAGTGTGATCACTTCAACGATTTTTTGGCGTTTTTTTTTTACTTTTCCAGGGGTGAGATTTGAACTCGTGCCTATGGCTCGAAACGTATGAATGTTAACCACTATGTACAGTTCTTAGCTACTCAATTGGGGATTGATTCAGCGGTAAAGGATTTTATGATAGATTGAGTTTCGAGGATCGGTGATAAGAAAAAATCAGTAATATTTACTTAATTATTCGTTGACTTCGCCGGGTCACGCACTTTTTTCTTAATGGTCCTCGTCAGGTATTGGACAACTATTCCATCTATGCTTCTGCTCACATTTACCCTGTCCTTTTTTAATTTGTCGCCGTCAGCGGCTTCTGTACTTCTCAATAGACCTTATTAGCGGGTAATTTGATGAATCAGGCCAAACCGGTGTTTGACTTTTGTGCTTTCGGATGAGTCACACGTTTTTGAAAACAAAATTCCTTCCGGTGTGACGATATATACTCATGTCCACGATAGTGAAAAAAGGTGAAGATTTAATAATTGGCAAATTGGCAAATACCGAATTGCCAAACCAGTACTTTCTTTCCAAATTGTTCACAAAAATTTACTTTTCTGAGTTTGGCACATCCGTTCCTTGTTTCACAGTGTTAAATTGTGCCCCTGGAAGAATTTCGTTTTCATGCACTTTGCTTGTATGTTGCTACGTCTGGAAAATTTTTGCTCTTGCAGGTCTTGAGAGAGCTATGTACGAAACGCGCTTAACTTTCCAATTGAAGTTTCACCTTTTTTTGCACAATATCCAATCACAACTTCTTTTTTCTTTCAAACCGCTCACAAAATTTGCTGTCTGAATCTGGTTAAGATGGTCCAGGTTTCTGGCCACGACCGGGTAGATCCTGCAAAATATTGGTGTTCTGAATTGTTTAAGCGTATTTTGAACCGCTTGAACGCTAACACCAGCCTGCTTCGCCAATTTCCACATCGATAAACCAGTTTATGTGCAGTTTGGTCACAGTCGAATTACGTTTCTCTTCTGTCATCCCTTTAATTGTTGCACTTGAGTGGAAAATTCTAATATGAACTGCGAAATTCACTTGTTTACTATGCCGTGAATACGCGTAGACTGAACATCTGTCAAATAGTCATAGTAACTTTGTCGCAAAGTTTGAAGCAACTATCCATAAACTAATCCAATCCATAAAAAAGGATACGGTCTTTATTCAATTTAATATAAACCGGGCTTATGGTACTGTATCTGTTCATTTGAATCCGGCTTATTTAACAGCATCATCTTTACTGTTCATGCAACGTAGTAGGCCTGGCTCTTTAAATATCATAACACATTTATGATGTCTTTAATATGCTGCAAGAATCAATATTGACAAGAAAAATAATTGGTTGTCGTCTTTTGCTTTTTTTGCTGGCTGCATTTGTATTATATTAAATTACACTAGATAAGAATATGAGTGTAGTTCCACACATACACTTATCTTGTACCAAATATAAAGTCGCTTGGTATGAAAATGACTGAGCAACAGCGATTATTGGCAGAAATTGATCCGCTGCTGAAGAAGTTGTCCACCCTATTTATATTTCGTTAAAAAAAATGAAGCATGTGTGAAGGTCATTTATGATCACTTGAACATTTTTAAATCGGTGAACCTATTTGTTGTTTATCCAACTGATCACAAGTTAATTTATTTTTCTATAATATACCCTTAATGTATCAGAAACAAACAACTTCAGGGAACATTGGTAATACATATTCAGAGATATCTGCAATTGCTTCTTAAAACACCAGAACATTCAGCAGATTTTGGACAAACGCAAGGAATTTTTTTTTCATGAAAAAATACTACACCAGACCGGGAATCGAACCCAGCCAGCTCTAGAATGGTTTGCTTTGTAGCAGCGTCTTTCCAACTGAGTCAAGAGTAACTCACGCTCGAGTTGGAATATTACAAATTACCGGGAAATTCCCAGCAAAAGAATGGTCACCCTGTATGTCTAGAAGCATGTTTGCCGTTTGTGTCTAGAAATAAAATAATCAATCATTTTAAAATGCTTAGACACCAGCATCAAAGTGTCGACTCTTGCTTGGTCTCAACTCTATGCACTGACTCCGAAGACAAAATAACAAAGTGCATTTCATTATAAAACTGCGCCATCGACGTTCAGTAGTTTTCATCAATGGTAGCAGCACACGAATCCTCAACAACAACAACAACATCAACGTGAACCGGTTTCTGCTAAATTAAATCAAATTAGAATTAATATCTTGCGATGTTGTGCCGTTTTTTTTTTGTAGGATGGAACAGCGATAATTAGCTAAAGATATAAACGATTTTATGAGCAACAGCAGCCGGTTTACGCGGGATATAAAACCGATTATGACGTCCTCCTGATCCATCACTGCCACCGTCAGCAGATGTAATTGCACCAGTCAAGACGAACTGCACCAGGTTGGGAAGTAAAATTTTGCAAATCCCCCGAAGCTCGTTTATTTTATCTTAATTAAGTTGCAAATGAGCATGGTCGCAAATATTTAAAAAATGGCTTCAAATCGTCCGTGCTGAAATAAACTATGCATTTTACAATGCTTAAATTAATAAATTAATACATTTAATACTAATACTCTCCTCGCAAATGTGAAGATAAAACTTTTAGAATTCGCTTAATGTCAATTTTCAATACGTTGCAAAGTTTACATGATCACAATATTGAATATCCTCACCAACAGCTGGCACCACGACATTGTATCCAGACGACCATTTAGAACTAAAATAGTTTATTGAAAGCTAAGTAGTTGAGGTTAAACACAACTTTAATAAATTAAATTTGAATCAGTGTGACTTCCACTGAAAACTGCTTTCTGGAAAACTGAGTGCAAAGTAACCTCCCTGGGAATGAAAAAAAAATTTATATGTTTTTTTTTTTATTTTATTCAGCCCGATACACTTATTCCAGCGATTTTCGCACTTCTTGATCCGAAATTTTCCGGAAGGTCTGCAGAATACTCCGAGAATACTCCGATAATAGTCCGAGGGAGCCAAATCGGGTGAATACGGTGGATGCGGAAGCAATTGGAGCCGTAAGTCCTTGATTTTAGCCGTGGTTGTGATGCTCTTGTGCGCCGGCGCATTGTCTTGCAAAAATAAAACAAAATCTCTCTTCATGTGATGCCGTTTTGCAGCGATTTGGGCCCTCAACCGCTCCAATATGCACAGTAATACTCGCTGTTGGTGGTTATTCTTCTCGAGGTAGTCCACGAAGAGTATGCCATGACAATCCCAGAAAACCGACGCCAAAATCTTTCCGACCCATTGAGCCTCCCTAGGCTGCTTCGGAGCACTCGTGCCGGCTTTAGTCCATTGCCGCGCACTGATTCTGTTCGTTGGTGTGTAATAGTGGATCCTGGTTTCATCAATAGTTAGTTACCAATCGACGCCAAATGTCCTTCCGATTTCGCATCAGCAAGTCTAAATACTGTTTCGAAGTGCTCTCGCGTTCATGTCTATGGTCAGGAATGAGTATGTGTGGCACTGGCGTGTGCGCTCAGTACTAACCTTTGTGGCATCTGCTAGCTCATGCACCTTCACTTTCCAGTCAGCCAACACCATTTCATGAACTTTTTTGACATTGTCCTCTGTAACCGCATCGGAGGGCCTGCCGCTGCGGACTTAGTCGGTAGTGGAGTTGCGGTCACCACGAAACTCTCGATGCCCCATAATACTTATCCAACTTTTCTTTTGTTTTCTTCGTCGTTTTGCCTCTAAAAAAATAATGATTTATGAGAGAACGAAAATAGTTTTTATCCATATTCAACATGATGGCAAACACGTAAACAACAATCAGTTGTCAAAACAAAACGAAGGACAGTATCGTACTGAAATTTGGCGTGTAGCCTAAAGATGAACGGACTACAAGGCACTATAACCTTTTTTGCAGCATGCATCGCATTTTGGCGGTCAAGGAGGTTGCGTTTCACCCCATCTACAGTACCGTACATTTCGATACATCAGGATTGTTGAGTGAAGGTTCATTGTGTTCAAAAACGGCCAGCAAAACCTTTTTTTTTACTTTGCCGCTTCCTGTTTTTGATTTCCCAAATCTCAGAAATAGCAAATGTTTTGTCTAAGGAATGTATCGAAAATGAGCTATCCACGTACATTTGCGTTGTACGTGTGTATTTGTGATGGTCTTAATGAGCGTTTGACTGTCATCTTTCGTCGCGCATTGAAAAATACGTGAAAATTGCCATGTTTTGGACACATGGCTACATGAAAAGGGTGTAGCTATGCGACAATTGGCGAAGGGCTTTGGAATTCATCACGCGAGTGTAAAATCCATCATAACCTAATTCGGAGAACACCCGGATCTTTCCAATTCTTAACTGGATCAGAAAGTGGTAGCTCTAATTCGGAAAAACAAATCAATGTCGATACGTGATTTGACCAACAAAGCGGAAACCAGCTTCGGAATTATTCAACCTTGGATTCAACGTATTAAGAAACGGAGCAAGAAGACCTACAAAAAGCAGAAAATCGCCAAACAAAGTTCAGAACAAAAGCAACACACAGCAACAAGAGCCCGGAAATTGTATTCGCGAGTTTTGCAGCGACCGGATGTATTTAGATGGACGACGAGACCTATGTCAAAGAGGACTCAAAAACCTTTCCAGGTCCACAATATTACAATTAGGGTTTAAGCGATGCAGACAGGTCGATTCAAGTGGAGAAGTTTGTCAAAAAGTGTTGGTATGGCAAGCAATATGTTCCTGCGGTATGCAGTCTAAATTCGATCAAAGATTCGCAAATTCGTGAAAGCATAATATTAATTTCATCCGGTTTTCAAAATGTTCAACGCATTCCTAGCCACTGGTAGTACATGAGCACGATCAGGTGCGCATTCTTTTAGCAATCAAGGGGATATCCTTCCACTTGCCTATCCAGCATTTGGGTAGCGTTGTGGAAGACTGTGTGCCTGATCGGGTACTGCCTTTCAAATAGCCCTCCGCTCAATTTTCAACTAGTGCTATTCATTTTTCACTGCCTGCCGTACACCAACGGATCAAATGGAGAGTCGAAGTGAGAGCGACTCGTTTCGACTCATTTGACTCGCAGAATAGAGCCAAATGTTTTTGATCGTGATGTGATGTTATGTGATGTGATGTGATAAGAACCCACCATCAGTGCAAGGATTTCCTACGTCTGCAGGACAATCCACAGCAGGTTGCCCCGAGAGAATAGCCTACGTGAGGCAGCAAGGCCACTCGTTCTCAATAAGGACCTTCGGAAGACTACGGAAATGAGGCCGCGTGTCTACATATGAAAAGGGACTGGCGACTCCACGAACCCTTGTCCAGTCAACGAAACCTTGGAATGCCTTTGCTATCGTCAAAATGACAACATTGCCCAGGCTACGCCAACCAGCGTCTCCATGTTTCAGCTGGCAGTCTTTTGTGATCATATGACTCGTAGAGGCGTGAGGTAGGAACTTGTGAGGACCAAGGGTCGGTCGAACCCTCTATCGAAATTGTTAATTCACCATTTAAAGCCCGTTTTTATTTGTTGTTGATCGTAGGCAAATATTATTCCGAAAATAAATTAATATTTTTCCTTCTCAATCTCTTGATTCAGCGCAAGATGAATGTGAAAACAATGATATTAATATGGGAATAGTTATTTACTTATATTTTATTTACTTTCTTTATAAGAAGATTATTAATGTTTGCGTTAACCATCCGTTTTATTAATCAAGAAAAATATATGTCAGATGAATTACATACAATGAACATTAACATTATCTTCGAGGTTTGGAAGCATGTTATTTTCAAGTAATATATTTTTCTATGTTTACCCCCGTCATTAATTTTCAACCACATTTTATTCCTTCAGTGCCTCCGGATAACAACGTTCTGCACATTTTCCGTAGTTGGATCGATGTTGTTTATTCGTAAACTTGTCACAGTTAACTAAGTTTTGCTTTTTATGATTGATAGGCGTGAAGCATTGCGATTCGTCCAAGCAGGCAGTATTAGATCCTCTATGACATCCATCTCCTAACCCTATTCATTTACTTAAGTTTCAACATCTGTCAAATTCGTAGTTGTGAGTTACCAACAACTTGAAAAATATGAAATCTGCCAGAAAATAAGCCTTCTTTGATTTACGTCCAACAACTGAACGGAATACATAAAACCAATTCTGGCACGATGACAACGGTATTGGCTGCAGCAAACAACATCACTCGTTTGTTCAAGCATGGCTTATAATAGAGTCTATTGATACAAAAGCTTCTTTCTGTAAAGATTGACGGTGAAAAATGAACCCTGACATTACACCGCCAGATAACTTTACCTGCTCTGTTTGTTTTTAATTTGATATTTTAATTTGTTTCCGTTTTACTTCCACATGGACGACTGACGTACACATGACACGGTGATGATGAAAAATAATGATAGAGCATACCATAAATCATTCTGGCTATATCTGTATTCACGGGTGAGACTTCACCGCCCGTCGTCGGGATCGTTCCGCTCCAAAAGAATGAGAATGTTTATTAATGGAAAAATGTTTTAATTGATGCTTTTTTGTTCTATTTGCACACATCATTATGTAACAAGCTTTTCATGAAATATTTGCCACGAAAATAATCATCCTTGTATACTCACCTGCTTTTATCTTCCTTTCACTCGCTTCCGCAGGGTACGGAAGGAGATCCACAGCAGCAGCAATCGTCCCAGCAACATCAGCCAATGTACTCACCACCCCCACCACCCCAGCAGCATTCCGGCCAGCAGCAACAACAGCAAAGCAACCATCTGGTGAATCATTCACAGCCATCACCCCAGCATGGCCAACCGGTTCCGCAGGTGAGCCCCCACATGCCAATGCCAGGCCAAGGGGGTCAGATGCCACCGCAACCTAACAGTTATCCACCGCCGTACGCCTCACCGTACAAATCACCACAGCAGGTAGGTTTCCTTTGCGCAAAAATGAACTCTGTTTGATTTCTAATTTTTGGAAGGATTTAAAAATGTCGATTCGTAAAATAAGGTGTACACGTCTACCTCGATAGAAAGTAAACGATTCTATTGGGATTGTCAACCTTAACCCAATACGTGTTACACATAAAGACAAACAAACCGACGTTTAGCACACAACAAGTCGACCCAATATTGATACCTGATCCAGGTTAGAACTGCATTTGAAATTCCAACAATATCAGCAAGCTATTTTGCAGCTATTTTTTCGATTTTGCAGTAACACCACCGGTGTAACACCAATGAACCAATTGACGTAAAATTTTACACAGATGTGAATAACAGTGCTGCCACCTTAAAAATAAAACAATCGTCCGAATTGATAAACCAGGGAAGTTTAAATTGAAAAGTATGACTCATATTTGTACACAGTAGTACAAGTTATCGGGGTATACTTGTATCGAGGAAAGTGAGGTCATTTTAATGTGCATGTGTGGTGACCTGACTTTCTTTTAAAACTGTACATTATTGGTGAGGATTTGCAGAAAATGTTGGTTCTAATGATACTTTGCATCTTGAAAATTTAATCTCGTTTGACTGCAAACTCGTGCAGCACTGCTCCTTGAAAGCTTACTAATGATTGCTTTAAAAAAGCGACTTTTTTCGGATGTATGGTAAAAAAGAACGAAAAAAGATATTCTTACAAACCACATTGCATTTTATTCAATTAAAAATCAAAAACTTCACAAAAATACTTCTACTCACTGCCGCGTGGCAGTTAGCCGGAACTTTGACCATAGGTGAAAAAAAAGAAGCTCGTAGACACATTCTTCAGTTCCTTGGTCACCTTTTTGATTAAATCAGTGGGCTACGATGGCCGAATTTTTTAGGCCCAGATGGAGCAGGCGGTACGAACAAACTATAGATCGAAGTTGTTTCACTGTTCTCGCCATAGCTGCCGTAAACAAACTAATGGAGCTGTCAAATTTTCACAATATATAAGCAACTAGTATATATTGACTACGCATGAATCGCATGAAAAATCGAAAAAAAGGCCAAAAACGGGTTGGGTGGATCGATAGGCAACATCACTTACACGTATCCACAGGGATATAAAGAATCTCCTTCCAACAACATGGTTGAACAATTGGTCAAAAGAGCGATATTAGATAGATGAGGATGCTCCAATCGGCGGGGAGAAGAGCCCTCTATTCACAAACTGTTAGCAATTGCATTCCAACTCTCTTCATCCAGAGTGCTTCAATCGGGTGCCCTGATGGTCCCTCCCATTCCCATGAAATATTTATATAATAACGTTTGCATTGTAAAAAAATGACTTTTTTCGGATGGTGATAAAAAAAAAGATAAGATAGATAATTGCTTTTCATAAATTTCCCATGGAAGGTAATTATTTAAGCTTACTTGCAAAAAAATTCTACGCCCTTGCGAGCGGCCTTCCGGCAGTTAATCGGAACATTCGCCATGGCGAACAAAAACATGGGTAACATGGCATGTTTTTGAGTTCTTTCTTCGTTTTATTTTTCAATTCCTCCTCAGTTGTCGCGACAAAATTGTTGGAGTAGATCTTATGCTTCAGGTTGGCCCAGAAATTCTCGATGGGACACAGCTGGGGGACGTTGGGCAGGTTCGCCGACTTGGGTATCATATCGATACCCACAGCCGCTCTATCTCCTCCAACGATCGCTTCGAGTAGTGGGCCGACGCCAGATCCGGCCAGAACACCGCGTCTTTGCCCTTATGGTATTTCTTGATGAACGACGCAACTTCCGGCAGGCATTTCGTACTATAAATTTCCCCGTTCACGGCCAGTCCGGAGCAAAAGAAGAGCGGCTTTGACATCCCCTTTTCGCTGATTGTCAGCCACAGCAGCACCTTCTTGGGGAACTTGGTGTGTGAAATGAACTTCACCTCGGAGCTCACTTCCTTCGTGGGGGAAGTAAAATACGAAGTGCCCTGCCAGTCGTTGCCATCCAGGGTGAGATAGGTCTCGTCGTCTATCACCACCGCCACGTCGCGATTCGCCGGAAAAATCGAGTTGACCACCTCGAAACCAGTGGACGCGACTTCCGCTTCCTGACATGTATGTTCATGTTCGCCAGGTACTTTTTCGCTGTTTGGCCGGTTGAACCGACCTCCCGGCCAAGCGCACGCAGCAATGTAGCCACTTTTCCCTCGGTCTTCCTCTTCAGCATCCTTTGCAGCTTCTTGTTTCTAATGGTCGTCGGCCGTCCGGAACCGGGCTTTCTTTCGATGCTCTGATTGTTGTCTAACAGTGCCAAGATGCTGTAGATGCCTGAACGGGCGGATCCAGCGTTCACAAAGTGCCGCACCATGTCCTTTTTCAACGCGGAGGGGTGCCGCTCTTTGAACGCGCACACTTCTGAACGGAGTTGCTTCACTGTTTTTGCCATCACGGTTAGAGTTCGCCTGATAGAGCTGTCAAATTTTGTCTGCTGACTCATGGGTTACTATGATTGATGCTGCATGGGTAGTTTCGTCAGTGCGGGTGAAGGTAAACAAATGAAAAAATCGGCAATTTTTGTCCAGTTTTTTAAATGCAAGCGTTAGTGTATATATTTATGTAAATGAAAAATACTACAAGCATTCGTATCTATTATGTATGATCTTCATTTGCTTGATCCTGAAATGCAAGAAATTTTGTGAAGTGTAAAAGTGTAGAGTTCTGTGGTTGCTCGCTTAAGCACGTTTTCGTTCGTTTTCAGCGATAGCAGCAATTCACGAAAATATTGATTTGAGATATCCAGAAAAAGTTTGTTAAAGATATCCAGAAAAAGTTTGTTAAAATTTTACAAAACTAACATTTATACATTTTAATTTTCTGTTGCCATGGTCACTAGTTGCTGCTTGATGCTGGTTGTATAATGGTTATTGCTCCTGAGTTAGTAAAACAGGGATGATTTATTTGAAAGGGAGCTAAAGACAAATGGACATAAAAAAATCAATAAGTAATGTTTAAATCATATACTTTATGAAGTAAAATCAATAAAACAATATTATCAAATATAATGATATAGTGAGTTATGATAAAGTAATGACAAAGATTGAACTGTAAAATCAGACACTAGCCAAATGGCACACGGCGCTGCATGAATCAGATCATTTCAGATTTGATAAAATGTCCATTTGCAAACCGGTTATGAAAAATACATTCAGTAATAAGTGCAAAAGCCTACCACAGATTCCGTTGCAGCTTCTTGTATTCAAGGCACTTGATACTTCTAAATAGTAAAATGAAAAGAAAGAAGCAAAATGATAACTCGATATATAAGACATAATAATAAAAAGTATATATAACCTATTATGTAAAAATTAAAAAAATAGTTTTATGTTAATATATAAATCACGAAAACACAAGTAATGATAAAAATGGTTATGATGATGATTAAGATGAATGGTAATGGTAATGAATGAACAATGTCATATAAGATAATATATATAGGGAAGGGATATTATAATATGAACTGAAAAGTACTTGTGTGCCGACTGCTGTTTTGTTGCAATTGTAGACAAACCGCTGCTATGCAACCATTGCTAGGCAATCGTTGCTAGGCAACCGTTGCTAGGCAACCGTTGCTAGGCAACCGTTGCTAGGCAACCGTTGCTAGGCAACCGTTGCTAGGCAACCGTTGCTAGGCAACCGTTGCTAGGCAACCGTCGATAATACAACCGTTGCTAGGCAACCGTTGTTTGACCATCGTTGCTAGGCAACTGATGCTAGGCAATCGTTGTTAGGCAATCGTTGTTAGGCAATCGTTGTTAGGCAATCGTTGTTAGGCAATCGTTGTTAGGTAACCGTTGCTATGCAACCGTTTCTAGGCAACCGTTTCTAGGCAACCGTTTCTAGGCAGTCGTGTGCTAGGCAGTCGGTTGGCCAAGCCAGTGATGAATTTGTAGCCATCCGATTGGCGCAACCACGAGAAGCGAAATAAGGTGCTTGTGTGTGATCTAGTTGGCAGCCATAATACGCTAAGGCGCTACGTTGAGTGGTATATACGGTATAAGCCACCCACCCTCATCATCGCTAATGTATGCAAAAAATGTATTAACTAGAGAGATGCATTTTTGCAAGATTAGCATGACCAGTTACCAGTATTTAGCATTTAGTTTTTAGATAATTTATTTCAATTATCTCCTAATAACTGTTGCAAATGTGACGCTAGGCTATGGCAGCTCCAAAGAAGACCGATCAAACATGGACCATTTAAAATTCGTCTTCTTTAGGACAACCAATTCGATTTTCCAATTATCCAAATAAAATGTGACTATATTTTC
This sequence comes from Aedes koreicus, assembly GCA_024533555.2. Lineage (NCBI taxonomy): Eukaryota > Metazoa > Arthropoda > Insecta > Diptera > Culicidae > Aedes > Aedes koreicus. Next base: position 371,371 of record JAHHFK020001131.1, on the reverse strand, counting down.
GTACTAAAAGCACAGTATGTCGATAATACAGACGGCCATATTGAATACCAATCATCTAACATGAAGCCAATATAAATAATGGCCCAAACAGAATGCGGACGGAATGAAACGGCAACGGCAAGTTTGACAGTTGTTGCAAATGACTTCGATATGTCCAATTAGAATCGTCTTGGATTTAGCATGTTTTTTTTCAACAAGCAGGCTTACTCAGATGCCATTGCCGTCCCGCTTCCGTTATCATTGTGTTTGGGCCATAAGGGACGTAGCATCAAGTGTAGATTTATACGCAAGATAATCTTCGAGATATTTGGTATCGAAATAATGAGCGGCAAAACAGCAATCGGAAGGACAGTCACAAAATTAACCAAACACCGGAACAAGAAAAGGAAGCAGACCAGAAGCAGAAACAACTGCCATCTTCATTTATACGAACAGCAAAATTTTCTTTTGATGGAATACTTTCTGTGTGACACCTGAACTCATGTCGCTTTGAATTTTTTACTGTTCGAGTTCTAACAGGCCCATACAATACATTTCTAAAGAGTTGTGTTGTTTATTTGCTAGTCTAACAAATAACAATGAAGCTATTTTCCTGGCCTAATTGTTTTGAATTGAAAAATTTAAATGCATATAAGATGAATAAATTTAACATTTTTGATATGTTTAATCATTAAACCAGGATGCCTGAATGACCATTGTACATTCTAGATTATTTAAAGCATTCAGTCGAGAGAAGTGAATTTTCTGTGCCCCAATAAATTATATACATATTCAACGAGCTATGTCGCAGATCATTAGCAGAGATAATGCTAACGACTCTTGACTATAACAAACGGTTTAACGTAGTCTACGTCAACTTGTACACAAAATTGTCTTGTCTTGTACACACCCCACTATTTTTTTTACAAATGATTGAAATTATCTGTAAAAGATAAAAGAAATGTGCTGTGATGATATCATCGATATTTACTATGGGCAACCCATATTTTGTTCCAATAGAAAATATTGAATCAAACGCTCAAAAACGCTATTGGCATGTTTTATTTTTTCTTAAGGAACTTTTTATATTTTTAAAGAAACATTTTATATTTATAAGAAAACTTCTTTTACACGCTTGCTCATCATTCCGCTCCATAAAATGAAAAAAAAAACAGGAAAAAGATAAAATTTTCGCTTTGAAGGGGATTGTAATTCAATACAAAAAAAAACAAAAACACCAAAGAAAAACATGATATGTGCCTTAAAAAACGTTAACATGTTCCACAAAAAACCGTTTAGAAAGCATTTTATCGTTTTGATTGATACTTTTAATATTTTAAATTTATACATTTCTGAATTTCCTGTTTTCTAGGAATCTCATTTAGTTTTTTCATGGATTATAGATATTTTATAGATTTTACGTTTCTTGTTGGTCATACGTCTCGCTAAGTGAATAATAATATGCGTCGATTGGCGTTAACAGGTTGATTGAATTTTACATTTTCGGCCTTCTCTGATTTGGCCTTTTGCGGTAGGCTAGAATATTTTGATGCCTAACTCTCAAAATGAATCAATTTTTCTTCTTATACTTTTAGAGTACTTAAATATAATACATGTCCCTTATATTATTTTAAGGGGAATACTTGATGTCTGAACTTTTAAATCAAAACAGGCATCTATATCACGTAATATATAGTTGTGTTCAATAAAAAGCATCAAAATTGGGGTTTCACGTGTTATTGGAAAAACCAGATGACCCTTTATTATTCTGTGGTTTTGCCTAGATTGTGGAGTTATAACCTGATACCAGCGTTTTTATGTATCAACACGATAGCTTTGCATCATAATCCAACTCTGAACAAAGATTGATTTATTGTGAATTGTACTTAAATCATCGCCACAGAACTACAAATATATTCAATTTAGCGATAGAAACATTTTTTTCAGAACCTATCGAAAAGTTAGACATTAAGTTAAATGCTTTAGTATAGTTCAGTAGTTTTTATTTGATAATGTGTATACTGCAAGTACTGCACAATCACTTTTTTGAATATACATGTATTATTACAGTTGGAATTGCTCAAATTATTAGGTGCGCAACTAAGTTCTCGCTGTTTTTTGGTAAAAAAGGGACTTTATTTTGAAAACAAAGGTTACAAACGAGTTATTCAAAATATTGCCCATCACTAGCTACGACTTTTTCCCATCTTTCTGGTAGAACGTGAATTTCGATAGAACTGTTTCATTTCGATAGAACTGTTCGTCTTTTGATGCTATCCAAGAATCAAGCCATTTTGAGATGTCATCATATGAGTGGAATTGCTGACCAGTGAGACCATGTGCCATCGAACGGATCAAGTAATAATCGGACGGTGCAATATCAGGAGAATATGGCGGGTGGGGTAGGACTTCCCATTTTAGCGTTTCCAAGTAGGTTTTCACGGGTTTCGCAACGTGAGGTCGAGCGTTGTCATGCTGAAGAATCACTTTTTCGTGTCTGTGCTCGTATTGTGGCCGTTTTTCGTGCAGTGCTCGGCTCAATCACATCAATTGAGTTCGATACCGTTCCCCGGTAATGGTTTCGTTTGGTTTCAACAGCTCATAATAAATAACACCAACTTGGTCCCACTAAATACACAGCATAACCTTCGCACCGTGAATATTCGGCCTAGGCGACGATGTTGAAGCATGCCCGGGCAGTCCCCATGAATGTTTCCGTTTTGGGCTACTGTAATGAATCCATTTTTCGTCACCCGTCACAATGCGATGTAGAAAACTCTTCCTTTTTTGCCGCTGGAGCAGTTGTTCACAGACGAAAAAACGACGCTCAACATTTCTTGGCTTCAAATCGTAAGGAAGGAGTTCCTTGCTTTTGAATCATTCTCAACGCATGCAATCGCTTAGAAACGGCTTGGCGGGAAACTCCTAATCCTGAACCAAGCTCTTCTTGCGTTTGACACGGATCCTCATCGAGCAATGCTTCCAATTCAGAGTCTTCGAAGTTTTTTGGCCTTCCTTCACGCGGACGATCATCAACACTGAAATCACCGTTTTTGAAGCGACGAAACCAATCACGACACGTTGTTTTACTCAGAGCAGCATCACCGTAAACTTTTTGGAGCTCTCGATGTGCTTCAGCCGCCGTTTTCTTCGAATGAAAGAAGAAAATCAACACTTCCCGCAAATGACGATTATTTGGCACGAAATCAGACATCTTCAAACAACCAAAATATATAACACTAAACCAAAATCACTGATTTGGCAAAGCGGTTTGTTTACCATATGTCTGAGCTTGGTTTATGACGCTTGAGATGTACAACATTCGACTAGCACTTACTACTGGCGCCATCTATTGCTAAACAGCGGGAACTTAGTTGCGCACCTAATATTATGTTATTTTGTTAATTATGTTGAAATTTACACATTAAAATTGCTATTATGTTGAAAAATTTGACCACTTGTCTTACTTCTCGGCAGATGATTAAAAAGATAATTTACGATCCTAAAATTGAAGATGTTGAAGTGGACCATTTTTTGAAGGAGGGGAGTCGTTAACATCTCACTCTCTCACGCCAAAATCACGAGTTCAAATCTCACCCCCGGACAAGTCCCCGAAAATACGATGAGAGATGAACCAGCCCAATTCTGCCAATCTCGATAGTAATGAAAAAAAAGGAAAAAAGAAACATTTTATATGAAAATTGGCTTTTGCTATTGTACACATTTATAGGTCGAATGCCCAGTAGAAAAAATAAATTTTAAACCGAATCGCCAATATTCATCCGTTTACTTTTTGCTTCGTAATGCCTTTTTCAGGCTACGGAATTGTATCATGTTTCACTACAGACAAGAGATAAGTCATCGAGATGGCCTTATAACATGTTATAAGCCTGTAATCTGAACATAGCATAACTGCCCCTTTAACGCCTAATAGCAGGTTCGTTAGCGTTTTTCCAACGAACTTCAGCCTGACCTGACCTGAGATTCTTGCTGAGTACGCTTTCGCAACGATAATAAACAAATTCTATAGTCTAGGAAATTATGTGATTTCCTAACGCAGTTTACTCTTCACAGTACCAACTACTTCCTGTAGAAATGTCGACTGTTGGTTTTATAACCCATACAAAACAAAAGAACAAAATTCCAACATTCAAGTTATGGGTCATTGACAAACATATTCAATCATAATTAAAAAAAAACCTTCCACTAAACTTTACATCAAATTCAACCGGAATCTGATACTGTGATGTAAACATTATACCGACCGAGCTCAAAGCAAACAACACAGTGCCAGTCTATAGGTAGCTAGGTGTTCGGGCAGGCGAAGGGTGAGAGTAAAATGCCGATGTTGAGAGACGAAAAAAAAACAGAGGTAAACAAAGCATAAAAAAAATCCTCGATAAGTGACCACATGTTGCTGAAAGCTTGGCTGCACGAAGGAGACAAAAGAATAACAGAGAGAATGTGTAAAAAGTAGCAAGGGAAGAGGAACGCAACATAATCAGTGAGAATGAAAAATGAAACTACCCGGCTTACCACCCACCTCCCGAACAGTTCTTTACGGCTGCAACGGCAGCCTGCCATATACCAACACTGCCGCAACAAATCGATTTGGCTTAGCCTGAAATTGAATCTTGAATTTCTTTCCCCTTTTTATTTCTGTAAAGATTTTATTTCTTTCTCATTTCATTACTTTTATCCATCATTATTCAGAGTAACGATCTGCTTCCTCGCGCAAGGGTATTGTCACACACACAAACTCATCCGCAAATAATGTTATATTTAAGCGTATATACCTGTGTATAAACATCGTGTTTTGGTATGCGTTGTTATTCCGAAGGGGCTTCAAAATATTTAAAACATCGAACCTGCAGTTTTTTCACACTTTAATGTTTAAAGAAAAGTTTTCGTTTGCATTATTCAGCAATCTATGTTAGCATTTTCATAATTGAATCATAGCTTCTAGAAGACGGTTACCATTGTTAGACCCCTTGATGAGTGCTTTGATGGTATAGGGATCACACTTCAATGCATACGCTTTTATACATGCCAACCCACTATCTCGATTGCAATATATAGCTTTGGTCTATTATACACACTGCTATTGCAGCATTTATATATACAGAACACTTCCCTCCCGCTCAGATGTAGTGGTGATGACGGCTTCGTTCGAGCGCTCCCGAATGGCCGACACAAAACTCAGCATAAATCGAACGAGGTAGTAGTGTGAAAGCAGCTGGCATTTCATTGACAGGACGGGCGGTTTCTGTTTCGCCGGTATCAAAAGTAATCATCCAAGTGTGTTGTAGCCATCAGTCAGAAAGATTCAGCGAGGTTAGGATTTTGTTTACTCGAAATTTCATTCTGACACCAACCCCGAACACTCTAGTGAAATCACAAAGGGAACCAAAACAACTCGTATTATAGAGTAGATTGTATATGCGAGTAAAATTCTAAAACGTCATTGGTGAGTAGAAAATAGAGTTATTATTCAAGGATGATATTATTCGAGTTCTTGTAGAGGGCTTCATTACTCCTATATAATTATTGTTAACTGAGGTGCATCATGTGAAGAAATATTGTGTTAGACGACCCCTGTTTTACTAACAACGTCCATGAGACGTAAAATTTTGCATTCATGCTTTGGAAAACACGTTTCTCAGTTAACAAAATCCAGAAAGGCACAAGGACGAACTCACATTAGAAATAGATGGCAGAGCTAATGGCAAATTCCTCGAGATTGATTCAGGACAGCATGTATTATTGGTAGTGTTAGACTAGACTAGATGCATCTCACAGCACTATTTATTATTTAATTGTAGATAAATCGACACGAGAAGTTGTCAGCTTATAAACGATAATAACTCAGTCATTAATAAATTAATATTTCAATCAAAAGTTTGACAGCTGTCCAATTTAAACATTCTCCGACAAAATATGGTGTATAAGATCGACCTGTATGTCAACAAGGCTTGTGCCGACAGCTTAATTTAATCGCCAGATTAATCAAACTATTAAATCGCTAGTCGTTCTCCTAATCATTCGATTAAATCGTTTCTAGTTTCCCGACTATCGATTGGAAATTGCAACCATTTATTAATTCTTCGGTTCTAATGACGGTCGATCCTACCAACGGCGACCGATCTAGTCGACGGGAAAATTCTGAGGATTTTCTATGAGTAAATAGTAGCTCTGCGTCAACAGCTCATACAGTCCCCTTAGGCTGTTCCGTCTATTTTTTTAAGTATACAATTCGATAAAAAAAAATTACATGGTATCTTACTGGCTAATCATGCCAAGACACGGTTTGGCTGACGGGCCACCACCTTTACTTTTTACATGAAACAACGTTTTCTTGAAAATTAAAATAGGTAGATACGTATCTGTCAAAAAAGAAGCAACGTTACAAAACTGATTTGCAAATATTCAGTAAATTTCGAGAAATTAATCAAAATGTGACCAAAACAATCTCTTCAGAGAAACTTGAAAAGAGAATTCGTTTTTTTTTTTCAACGTTATACATAATAAATATAGCTCGCGGAAAATAGCTACATAGACTAGACGCTTCTCAACTCCTTTTACAGAGAACTCCATTTTGCATAGAGTGAACCAACCCACGAGTCGACATGAAACATACATTCAATTTTCAAAAATCTATAACTTTCGATTCAAATATGCAGCTATGGTATACCTATTAAAATTAATTATTTTTCTAACTTTTTTAATTCAATTTTTTTCTATAAATTAGTCTTCTTATGGACTTGAAAGTAGCAAAATGTTTTCTTATTTAGCATTTAAAATTTGTTACTTTAACAATTAGCTGACTGCTTTCTTTCAACTTCGTATTCCAAATGCAGCTTTCGATGCCCTTTACATTTTTGCACTAGTGTTTGATGGTGTGACAAGTACATAGTTGTCTGCCCAAGTACATACGTTTGATATCCTACAAAAAAATCCTTTACCAGACACAGCCATCTTCAGCATGGCGTTGCTTTGTAGATGCGCATTTACCGACTGAGCTAAGGGAGGACCATTTATCAGTAATTTTTTTTCTAGAGGACTTTACTTATTTTTGGCAATCTAAGTAGAGCTCATTCTGTTATGAGTATTTTCTAAAGTCGGGCACACATCTGATGTTTTGGTTCGTTTATTTGCTCCTTGCTTCTCTGACTTTTACAAACGACAGAATTATCCATAAAAGCTTGAGTTTGTTTTTCTAAAGCGCCAAACTTCTCAAGTGTTCTATTCGGTTATCTTTCCATTTAAAATGCGAATGAAACAGTTGTTCTATTGTAAACAATACGAAATCAGCAGCATTTTCGAGTGCGGCATATGGTGTAACGATATGACTCACTAGTTGAAATATAATTGAAGGTAAATAACCAATTTATCACGGCTCACCCCGTAAAGCTCACAATAGTGATAAGCGCAACGGTGGACGGTATCCAAAACTGTGTGAAGATTTCGGGTGAACAATCCAGTTCGGTTGAATCTCGCCGGGGACTTCGACAAGGTGTTGGACTTCCCTGCACTCTGTTCAATGATGCCCTAGAAGGTGTCTGTCGAGGAACTGGGTATGGCAGCCGTGGTACGGTTTTTACGAGATCCTGGAAATTTGTTTGGTTTGCGGATGATATGGACATTGTCGGCCAAGGATTTTGAACTGTACACTCGTTTGAAACACGAAGCAAGAAAAGTTGGACAGGAGGGGGATGCGTCGAAAACAAAGTACATACTAATATGTGGGAGCAAATACGACAGGGATCGCCGGGGATACTTTCGAGTTGATAAATTCCTCTACCTTAGATCCTTGCTAACGACAGACACTAATGCAAGTCGTGAAATACGAAGACGCATCATCAGTGTAAGTCGAGCTTATTATGGGCACCAGAAGAAAATGCGGTCAAAAAGATTAACCCCCCACCAAATGTACATGAAACTTGGATCTTGCTCGAGAAGGGATTGCCTCACTTCGTGCGACTCCTGCTTAGGACCATCTTTGGTGATGAGTAGGTGAACGGTGTTTGGCGAACCAAGTATTCTGAAGGTGACAAACGCTGGCAAGGGCATGTTGCGAGAATGCCGGATAACTTTCCTGCATACTTTCAAATCCGGCTGGTAAAAGAAGGCTTGGAACGCTGCGGGAAAAAATGGCAGACCAGCTTCTCAACCATTTGGAGATGATCCGAGGATGGCGAGATGCAGCCGCAAATCGAGTGTTGTGGGGGGGAAATTGTCGCGTCGGTGTTATCTGTATAGATGTTAAACAAATAAATGAATAAACTAAGTTATCACATATATATATTCAGTGAAGTGTGGAAGAATATACTGAATCATAGATTTATCAATTGATTGCCGAGAATAGTCAAAGCTGACGCAGCTGGGAAACTGTGGCAGGCCTCGATAATATTGATTCACTGTTGCTGCTGCTACTGGTCCGTTGCTGTCAAAGTTCGTTACAATAATGACAGCTAGCTGGTATTTATAGCTATCAGCCGTCAAGGTCAATGCGTTGGTTTTGTTAACTCTTACGAAGTGAGGAGATTTTTGCATAGCTTACTACAAGTTTTATTTCTTATCACTCGTATTTGATTATACTCAAATCGAGTGATTATACTCAAATCGAAAGGTAAATTAATACTCCTAAAATCATACAAAGCATCTTAACATATCCTTCACACATGCTCTGTATACTACAACAATTACAAACACTCATAAATAGGAATGTCTGAATATCCACATCTGCGTTTATCTTATTTTAACAATTAGTTAGCATTCGACATTGTGTATACAAATTTTAACCAATGTTTGCTGCAATACAGTAAAATTTAGGCAGCAATTTTTTAAACAAAGTCACTATAGTTTTATGTGTAATATAGAAAATTTGATGTAGAAGACTAAAACCCTTACAATGATGGTAATTTGTAGACTCCATTACTTAAGTGAGATAACTGAGGGTGGTGAGAACAGAGTTGTTTGTTTTAGATATCGCAGATTTTACAGCTAAGATCATACTAAAGATTAGTTAACAAATAAGATCAATCGTCTGTCCTATTTCCAATATTGAACAGATTTGAAAACCGAGATTTCATCACAATAATATAAAATGAATCCAGTTCATTCAATGACGGTTTCATTATCTACACGGATAAAAAATCGTTCCGGAATACGTCAACCTCGAGTCAAGAATTTCAGAACGAGTCAAAATTTCATTTACGAAAATACACCATGAACAAAAGTCATGAATACGTGAGCTTTGTTCCGCTAAATCAATATAACGCTAGAGTAACGTAGTTGAATGCAACGTGTGTCATGAAAACGCGAAAACTTTCCTTGGTAATCATAATTTAGTTCACGTATTCATGATTAATGTTTCCGAAATCGGATTTATATCGTGATACACTTCACAAAAGCAGCCACTTAGTTCACGGACTGTATTTGGAACGAAATTTTTGTTCATGAATATTAGAAAAAAAATTCAAGAATTTATAAAATTTCATGAGAGTATACTTTCGCATGAGGAGTAGAAAAAATGCTAAAGGTATTCGATTATACGCATGCATGCGTATTGCAATTTATTGTATGTATGAATAAAAAACATATAAAAAGGAATAATCATTGAATAAAATTATCGTTAAACAAGAAAAGTTAAATTTAGGATTCTTATGAATTATACATTCGGTTAGATTACGTCGTTAAGTTAAGAAATGCTTCTGATAACATCTTGAGTCACCTTCGGCATTTCTAGAATTAAGGCATGTATCCCAAATAAATATGATTGTATGAACATCCAGACTGTTTTAAAATCCGGTACTTAAGACTTAATACGAACGTTACTTGTAGGCATAAACATATAGCATGATGAATATTATCGGCTTTGTATTCTGCGCCACCAAAGACAATAAAAAATCCAGCTGCTTTGTTCGGCGTTTCAACCATCACCACCTGCGGTTGTAAAGAAACACTTTCGAAATGTTTCTCTAGGTACACAATTCAAATTCATTTTAAAACTTTCACTTTCGTTTGCACCTCACAACAATGACTGACTAGAGTTTTTACAAGCGTTACAATAAAATGACAGTTCACGAACAACGTTCACGAAAAGAGGAACAAAATCACGCATATGGATTTAAGCGTTCACGTTATTATGATCGAGGATCATGATTCCCAGTCATTTTTATTGTGTTACGAAATGCCAAACAGACATGAATTGAGTTCACGACATCGTGATTCTTTTCATAGAAATAGGATTTAAGGAATCACGTTTATGAGTAAAAAGTCACATATTTGGAATTGATGTTAGTTCACGATGTCGTGATTTTTTGTTCTGGAATATGAGAACGGATTTTTTTCCGTGTACCCTTATGTTTTCCTTTGGCGGTCTTCCCCCCGCGTTGGGTTTTTTTTTCTTTTTTAAGAAGTTACTGTTTTCAAGTTTTTGGTATTTTCTCTCCCCCTTGTTTTTTTTTAGTTTTTTGGGTTTTTTTAATTGCCTGGAAGTTTTGTTTCCCAGGTAGCTAGTCCAACCTTAATCCTCCCCAATTTATAAAAATTCGAATTTATTTTAAGGTTTTTTTTTTAATCACCAACGAAAATAAAGCTTTATGAAAATTGTGAAACTAATGCAACCAAATTATAATCAGTTCAAAGTTTCTAAAGAATTTCGGTGAAATTGAGGGAAGAAATATAAGACATAAATCTGTAGTATTTACTGGAAAAAGTTTGAATGATTCCGGAAAATGCCCTTGATATAGTTTATCTATCAAAGCAGACAGGACCTTTGAAATGATCACGTGGAGTTCATATTTTGATGACCATTTTTGGGCAATCTGATGAACAATGTTATAGATACTAAAGTTATAGATATAATAGCCGATCGAAGTTGTACGTACCTTACCAATCAGACTAAGGCCGGCGTGGCCTCTGCTGTACACATAAGTTGTTTCCATTGTAACCGGTCCATGGCTGTACCTTGTCAGCCTCGCTGTCTGCGGAGGGTCCGCAGGTCGCCTTCTACTTGATCGATCCACCTTGCTCGTTGCGCGCCTCTTCTTCTTGTACCTGTCGGTTCGTTTTTGAGAACCATTTTCACAGGGCTGTCGTCCGACATTCTTACGACATGCCCAGCCCATCGTAGTCGACCTATTTTTGCGATGTGTACGATGGGAGGTTCTCCCAGCAACTGGTGCAATTCGTGGTTCATTCGCCTCCTCCACGTTCTGTCTTCCATCTGCACTCCACCGTAGATCGTACGCAGCACCTTCCGTTCAAAGACTCCAAGGGCGCGTTGGTCCTCCACTAGCAATGTCCATGTTTCGTGGCTGTAGAGAACTACCGGTCTAATTAATGTCTTGTAGATGGTCAACTTTGTGATTCGGTGAAATTTGTTCGATATTAGCGTCCAAAGTAGGCACGATGGCCAGCCATAATGCGCCTTTGTATTTCTCTGCTGGTGTCATTATCGGCGGTCACCAATGCGCCCAGATAAACGAATTCGTCTACTACCTCGATTTCATCACCGTCGATCTGAACTCGTGCTAGGAGGCTAACATTGTCTTCTCGTGAGCCTCTTCCCTTCATGTATTTTGTTTTCAACGCATTAATCACAAGCCCAATCCTACCAGCTTCAGCCTTATGTCTGATGTACGTTTCCGCCTTCGTCTCAAAGTTACGTGCTACGAAATCAACGTCGTCGGCGAAGCCAAATAGCTGGACAGACTTCCTGAAGAACGTGCCACTCGTGTCTATCGTGTCTCGTGTCGATCGAAGTTGTATGTGTGCTAATTTATACATGAAAAGTACTTGAAAATTATCTATGGCTTTTGTTTGGATAATACTGGATACACTTGAAATCTGGTATGTTGTATCTAGTTTTGGGTGAATTTGGTTTGATTTGCCACTTTTAGAATAAATGGTGGTTAAAAATGAGCATTTCTTTGTTAGAAAAGCAAAACTATTTTGAATTAGTTTGAGAAAAACTTAGTTCGACAAATAATCATCTATCATCTAACTTCATAGAATACGCCACACACAAGTTATACTTGATTAAAATAACCTATACGAGCATGTAGATTGAACAAAATTTTTCAAAATCATATGATTTGCCTTGAAAACATCGATATGATATGAATTTGCCTAAAACATCGAGCAATTGCGATGTTCTTTGTAAAAAAGAAAATTTTCATTAAACTTTAAAAATAATTAACCACAAAAAAAGCCAATAGTTGCATCTTTCAATTTCAAAAAGCTTTCCCGAAGACATCACGTACTAAAAATCAAGAGATCTCACTTTTTTATGTCTTAGACCACTGTGTACTTCGTTACTCCATCTAATTTCCTGTGCAGTAAGAAATTGTGATTTTAACGGCCGCGTAAAATTTCCTCTTGTTCAATTGCAACCCAAAGCAAGCGTCAACAACAAAATGTTTTGCAATTTTTCATACAACAGGCCTCACTTAGGTTATATCTGGCTTAAATTTACATGAAATATCCCATGAATTTATGCCAAAACTAGCATTGCATGTAGGGGAAATTTTGGCTACAGCAGTGTTGACTAATTTCCCGGCAATCAATTTTAGAACCTCTTATTCTACATCTTTTTTTTCAGCTAAGCACTTCACTGAATATATTTATATGATAACTTGATGTACTTGAACTTGAACCCTTTCAAAAAGTGCGCCATTCCGTTGAGCCATATTTCTCTTCAAACCACCACCCCCCCAAAAAACTTTTTTTTTCTTCAAAATTAATTTTTTTCCCCCCCATTAAAATGCGACGGTTTCCGAACAAAATAAGGGCTGTCGACAATAGTTACACTCACATGTGAAATTTGATGCCTTGTAAAAACACTTTCTAGCCGTTATGGATAATTGGATGTCGGTTGCAATAGATACACAGTTTGAAAAAAAACATGTAATTTTCTGCGTTTCTAATGCACATAAAGGGAACGCTAGATTTGGCAGAAATTAATGGGATATTTCATGTAAAGTTAAGCCAGATAACGCCTGAATCTAGTCTGTTGTGTGAAAGATTGCAAACATTGTTGAATGGCGCATGAAAGATTGCAGACAATTTCGTTGTTTACGCTTCCTTTGGCTTGGAACTAAACGAGGGGAAATTTTACGCGCCTGTTAAAATTCATTATTTTTTTCTGTAGAGGATCGCGGAGTAAATAGATGAAAACAAACAAATATGTATGTGCACGACGCTGCGAAAATGTTTATGGAAGGGTGGACTCTGCTTAGCTTGTATATAATAGGTAAGTCTCCCGTAGATAACGCAGAAAAGTCTTTTTCAAACTGTGTGGAGTTTTAAATGATAACTGCACAGCTCGAAAAGGCATGTAAATTTCTGTTCAATACCATGCACATAATTAGGCTTTTGGACGTTTAATCACCTTTCTGGCGCATGCAGAGGAATGATGGTTTGTTTTTCTCCAAATGGTTTTCCTTCTTACTTGCACTCCTTTGATCTAAAAGGCACTGTAGTGTGCGTGCGTTAAACGTCACTAAGCCTAATTGGAGCGTCACAAACTATAGAAGTTTACATGCTAATACATTTGTATAGTTCTGAGTCAGTTCATACCTTGTCTAAAAAGCCGTCCTACCCTAACGATATTTCTTGCAACTTGCTGCTTCTTGCATGTGGCTGCTGGAGTGAAATTCAGTTTAACAGGTATCAATATTTATAACACAAGGAAAATTGTTATCCGAATGAATGAATTGTTGGAAGAAATCCGAAAGTATGTTAATAAGAATGGCAATCTTATTTCATTTTGAATTAATTCCGATCATGTTTAATCAGAATTCTCATGAAAATTTTAGGAGCACGAATTAAAATAAATTGATCGGAAATACTTGATTCTGAGAGCACTTAAAAGCATTGTCAATTCCAAGCAGTTTAAAATCGAGAAACATTTTTAGAATGAAAGCTCTGCTACTGCTGAAATTAAAAAAAAAAACAATTCTTGAATATAGCTCGTTATATTAACTTGTTATGAATTTATCAATATAATTTTATCACACCAATTTTAAGGATTTTGATAAGAAGTTCGGTTCTAGACTAGGAAGAAACAAGTTTCACGTGACCTGTATGGAAAAAAAATACAGACGTTTCTGATAATCCACCGACATATTAAACTATCTATCTGCATTTTCATTTAATTAATCGGGCATCCTTGCTCATCAGAACAAATTAAATGAATCGTAATCAAGATAAATTTTCCAAGACACTTTAGCATATTTAATTTAAGAATACAAGTTATTATTTATCAAATATTCATTTAAAAAATGTAGAACGAAAGATAAAAAATATTTAAAGTTTATAGATATTATGCATCCCTTTCCCTCTAGTAGTCCATCTGACTCTATTCATAACCGAATACTGTTTAAACACCTCGTAGAGTTTTTTTAAAAGCCTGCATTTTTGCAGCATTGAATTCAAGATTATTTATGGGCAAGATCTTTAATGTTGCTAAATTCAATACTGCAACACTCAAAGTTATTTTTCGACTAATATCATCTCAATGCATGTTCCTAGACATCCATTCCCTATTTGATTATAGGTACTTTTCATACAACTTTAATCAATAAATTTAAATTTCACCTCTAAATATGGTGTATTCCATCGAATATACAATTATCCGCTTGATAGTGCAAATATTTACAATCTGCTTCAAAGTACTATTGATAAGATAAGCAACGGAACTTATAACTCATTCGCATAAGGAAAGTTTACACCACTCGCACTACAACTACGCCGTATTTCTGGATCGTTATTTCAAGCCAAATAATGGGCTAACATATTTATCAGTTAAATTGATAATATCAATCAAGCGAACCGTTTATGTAACGTTCAGTCGTAACTAAATCCGTTTCTTGCGCTGTTTCTCCCATTCATGACAGACCATGATGCAAATGCAACCGCATCTTCAACATCATAGTCAACCACCGATGCACCCGGGCCAAGCTCAACCTCAGCCGCCACCCCACCATATGCAGATGAACCCAATGGCCGCCCAGCAGCAGCAGCAAATGATGGTCCAGCAACAGCAGATGGGAATGCCACCGCAACAGCAACAACAACAAATGCAGCAAAACCACCTTACCAATGCAAACATGAATGGAATGATGAATATGGGCATGACACCACCGCAATCACATTACATGAATCAACAGGTAAGCCAAGTGCAAGTTTCTTCTCCATTTCCCCAATAGTATTGTGGCAACGAGTGAAATTTGTAGTGATACGGTTTAGTAAAATGATAGAATCCAAGGTCAAACTTTTTGGAACATTTTTCAATGAATTTGAGGTATCATTGGAAAATAGTAAAGACAGAGGTTCAGAATAAGCTCACTTAGCTTCCTGAGATGATACCGGAGAAAGCCGGCAAGGAGTTTCAAATCCAACAAACTTTTTTAGTAGAGTAAAAACTGGAAAAGCCTGGCACAATTTTCCATAAATAAGCTCTTATTATGAATTGGATCGTTAAAAAGGAACGTTGATATCTTGAAAAATAACAAAAATCCCGTTCTCTTGATTTCAAACCCAGGATCTGCATTTAGAGTAACGGGATGCAATTTTAGTCTAGCTCCTTCATTCGATCTATGTATCAAATATGTCATAAATTCAGCAACAATGGACAACATCATGTTGACAAAATGTTGGCATCATGTTCATCGATTGATTATGTAGCAGTTAAGGAACAATTTATATAATAGTTGTACACTTGAGCGAAATTTTCATTTTCCCACATATTTTAGCTATCATGATTTCTTTGGTTGAGCTGACAGACTTCCTTCACGATTTTCAAATGATCTAAACTTGACTAAATTGAATCGATCTGCCTAGTAATGCATTCTAGACATACGGAAAATAGCCACGCGTACTAAACTAATTGTTCTTATAGACACTTGAACAATGATTTCACAAGAACACAATTTTTTAGGGACACATGTTTTCCTATGGTCCCAACTATAGCTTAGTTTATTCATAGCATAGTAAAATGAGTTATTTCTAAACATTTTAATGGAATTGAGTTAGTATGGCGTTATTTGTTTTTCAAACGGCTTATTCAAACCAAAACCGCAGTAATACAATATCTATTTAGTAGGAATTCTAATGTGTTCAAATGAAATGGCCGATCGATCATATGTGAATATCATACAGGTATTTTAAAAGTAGTTTATTTAATAATTTGTGAAATTATGTGTCGACTATAGCGAATATAGCTCAAAATGGAGTGCCTAAAGAAATAATAAAAATAAATTTTAAAGATTGTTACTAACAATAAACCTAAGTGGTAAGACGAAGTTGCATCCACGAATAGATCCAATATGGGCCTGTTCATAAACCACGTAAACTCATTATTGAAAATCTCAGAACCCCCTGCCCCCCTCGTACACTTTTCTCCATAGATTTTTTGAAATTTTGTATGGAGCGTAGACTTTGGTCAGACCCTCCTCCCTCGAGAAAAGTCTACGTGGTTTATGAATAGCCCCTATGGTGCTTATAGACTGACATTATATACATGTACATCGAAAATTTTCGTCTTTAGAAAGTAAGTTGTTTAACTTTTCGTGGTTCAGAACAGCAAAAGTCTTATTAAACTTATCTAAGCCAACGTTTTACAAGTTGAATATCGTTTCCAGCTCAATTACGGAATGAAAAAATGTAATCCACCGCTGCATATTAGGCAAAGGCAAGGGATTCTTACCGTACGTCCATGTTTTAGGTTTCCAAAACAACCGTAAGAATTTGGACCTTGTAAGACTACAAGGATGATTAACCGTTTACAATATTGTAGCATTCTCCAGAAACTCTTGCACTTCGTGGATCATTATCATTATCGTACCTCGATGGCAAGTCAGTTCAACAAACATATATCATCAGAATATAAAGGAACCGGTCTTTTGTCTAATGCTCTTGTTGATTACCGCAAATCTTCGAAAAATCGTTATTGAAAGAGCTTAATGTCGTGCACATACAACCGAAGTATACCTATAGTCAATTTGAAGTGCGGAGAACTCTATTCAATCGTAGCGTCTTTTGAAGTACGGAGTAGGCACAATTTTCAGCCACAATGCGTATTTTTATCTCTGCTGGTGTCGCTGTCAGCGGTTATCAATGAACCCAGGTAATAGGAGGCAATTGTTTAAACATTCCCTTCTCGTGAACCCCATCTTTTCGTGTATTTTGCCTTCGACGCATTAATTACCAGTCCAATTATGCTAACTTCGGCCTTAAGTCTGATATACGTTTAATACTACTCGTGTCTATCTCCATTCTTCGAATCGCTTCTTCCAGAGCAATGCTAAACTGCATACACAGAAACATTTTACCTTGCCGTAAACCTCTTCGAGATTCGTCACAAGCTTGAAGGACGCGTCAGTTTATCTGCAAATCTATATTCGTACATAATCTGCCATAGCTAGTCTCGATAAAGTTGTGCCGTAAGCTGATTTGAAACCGATGAGTAGACGATGTGTGAACACGAACAAATTATTCGCGGCATTTCTGCGAAAATCTGATCCGTGGTAGCACGGTCCTTAGGAATCCCTGCTATCACGCCTCAAACTCTTCTGCAACTGGAGAAAGAACGCGGCAGTGGTCGCATGTAATTCAAGTGAATAATTTGTAGCTCAGCAGCGCCGTACGCCCGTACAAAATTCGCTCGCGCACTTGTTTTTCTTTCGTCGCCATCTTGAATACTAAACATGAAATGTAAACATCAATCATAGTCTTTTTCATCATAGACTCTCAGCTATACCACAGTGAAATTTTTCATTCCTACGTGCAATATTTCAAAAGTTACAATGATTTGAAGGTGTCCGGATTAATGTGGATACCTTACAATCAGTAGTTTTTATGCAATTTTTATTTGAAGTGAGAAAGTTGATGTACGTACTATCGAGGTATACCTGTAGTCGGAGAACAACAACAACATTCAACACTATGCTCAGTTTGGTGTACACAACAAAAAATTATTTAAAAATTGTCGTTGGAAGCATCTAGTCTAAGAAGGTTAAGTGATGCTTGAAGAGAAACAACCGGTTGAGACTCAAGCATTAACTTTAGTCCTAGCCCCATACGGCTTAAGGTTATAGCGCCGGTACTCGCTCTCTGAAATGAGGAAATGATGTCTGAAAATATGTTTTACCTCTGCCGGTCACAAATTCATGTCCTAGCATTTAAAGCTAAACATATCGGAACTTTACTGCATTACAATACATCATTGATAACAGCCTCTGGCAACGCACAGAACCTGACCAAAATGAACAATCAAGGAAATGCCTTTTCATATTAGTGCACTTATTTATCCTACTTTCATAGTTATATCATGCATATGGTTATACCGTATGCGTGATAATGTTTGCACCATTGAGCAATGTTAAAAGATCGAGTTTCCACTTACGGCTTCCATACGCTTTTGGAACGCACGGCATAGGACAGGCCTTGACCTTCATGACGCACCATACTGAGTAATCCAGCGGATTACGATCGGGCTGGATGGTGGCCTCCTTCGCCCAGAACGGCAGATGTTCCTGCAACCACTTCTGAGTGCGGTTCAAGGTGTGGCACGGCGCCCCATCTTGTTGAAATACAACATTTGCCTTCGGACCGTATTGCTCTTTGATCGAAGGAAGAACATAATTAATCCCGATGTAGACCTCTGTGTTTACTTTGTCGCCTTCTGGAAGGTTTTCTTTTTTTGCGATCGGAAGCCACCAATCCAAATACCATAATGTCAGCAGGATGCTTGGTCAGATACACGTTTTTATGCTCGTCGGCCACGTCTTTTTTTCGGGAAAGAACTAATGTAGCGATTGGTTCTGGAATTTGATACGTGATCGACGGTGAACATGCTCTCGTCGGTGAACAGGATTATCAGATTTTTTCGCTTGAGGAAGTTCAAAATTATCTTACATCACTCAACTCGTATCTCCCGGATGCGGTTGGTAATCATGTGAGTTTTTTTTTCGTGCCCTCGACTTAGCCCCGCAATCTTCTGTGCCGTAAAGTCGCTGATCCCGTGTTCCTTCGCCATTTTTCACGCACTGGATTCGCCAGAATCTTTTTTTTTTTATATGGCAGCGATAACACTCGGAGTCCGAGCTGACCTCGGACGACCTATGGCCACATTCGGGGATAGTTGTCTTTTCTTTTCTCGGTCTAAGACCCTTTTTACGGTCCACTGGGACACTCCCAAGACGATTGAAATGTCTTTTTGAGACATTTGCGCGTGGGATAAATCACGAATATACTGCCACATCGTCATGGTGCAACTGTCAAACTAAGGAAATCGGCTTCTTTTACTCGCAGCCTACTATGACATGAATTATAGCTCACATGCAAGCAAAGAAAAAACCAAGTCATTGTATGTACAGGTGAAACAGAAACCTTATTTGTACGATGGTGCAAACATCATCACGCCTACGGTAATCCCTCACTAACCTTCTTGAATTACCATTGCCGGTTTAGCGGAGCACTCAGTGAAATCCCCTAAATTCATTTGTCATGCACGTACGGAACGGAAACTTGGAAAAATACCACTGATAAATAAATGGCTATACGGGTAACAAGAAAATTATTTGCCACACAACACTACATCGAACGATCTGTTTCAAAATCACAGCAGAAACCTTTTCTGTTTTGTAAAATCACATTCCCAAAGAAAGTAAAAACGTGACAGCTCCTCTTAATAATCACCGACCGCAGCAGAGCCTACTTATTTATTTTCCTCTCGTAGATAGTAGCCACTCCCACAAGATTCCTGCAGTGCTGCACCTTCGGAACTGCATGGTCGACGCTCGTCTTTGATAATCCTATTGCAAACCGAGAAGCAGAGCAACTTGCATGTCCATATACCGAGTTTCCAATCCTAGTCCTTATGTCGTTGTCTAGGTCTTTACCGGTGGTATCGGTTCAAATTGGCTTCTGTATTATTTGCAACTTTGTGTGTGTGTGTGTGTGTGTGTGTGTGTGTGTGTGTGTGTGTGTTTTTTTTTTTTTTTAAGGACGGCTTGGTGGGCCTCCCCAACCCTCTGTCTCGCCGGAAGATCGATCATCGTGCAGAGCACTGTTTCAAATCCTACACTGGAAAAGGAAGATGATCAGCCGCTCCTAAGTGAATGGGATACGCCTTGTTCAGCTTTTTACCAACCAAAACGATAGACAGAAAACTCTCAGCCGCAATATGATGCACTCCTCTTTATACTTTATTGACATTGTTCATTCCAAGTCCAATATTTTAAATGAGTTAAATATCTTTTAAACTCTATAATCGAAAACATCACGAATGAAGTTGATAAAAAAAACGTATTAATAATGTGTGTGCTACCACCCTACCAGTTGTTTATAAATGTTTACCATTATCAGATTCTAAACCTTCTTTAAATTTCACTTCTTATCACAGTCCTGTGACCTATTAAATGACATATGAATCACGCTTTGAAGATACAAATTAGAATAATAAATCAGTATTCTTCGCACCTGACAGATGTCACACAGTCAGCAACAAGGACAACAGCACCCTCAGGCTCCTGGCCACCAGATGCAGCAACAGCAACAGCAACCGGGTGGACACATGAGCCCCCACCAGGTTGCTCCACCACTGTCCGGCAGCCCACCGCAGCAGAACGCAACTCCCCAGCAATGTATCCGTCACGGTTGTCAGAACCCGGCGATCGTCAATTCCGACTGGGAGGATGAGTACTGCAGTAACGAATGCGTCATCACACACTGCCGGTAAGTTTGATTTATCAAAAAATTCCACAGAGAACAGATTTGTAATCCTTCAATCTCCTCCTACAGGGACGTCTTCGGCAACTGGGTTCAAACCAACAACCCGCAACAGCAATCATACTCGGCTGTTAAGTAAGGAGTTGGCAAATGATCCTTGATGCAGCCTAGGAAGGCAAACAAGAAAAAAAAACGAAAGGGTGCAATCGTAAGAGGCTCCCGTTCAAAGCGTAACTATACATAACTATAATCGATTCGTAATTAATTGTTATTACTAAAACAAAATTACACACTTTTTACAATGATACAACTTTTAAACTAAGACATAACACACTATAGGTAATAAGACGTAAACAATAAATGAAAACATTATAAAACAAAATATTAATGAATTGAATTCAGCAAAACTAGTAATCTAATAATTAGACCTAAAACTAACACGACAGAAAAGACAGCCAAAAGTTGCAATTACTTTTAGTGAAACATTCAAACAAAAGCAAAAGAATACAAAACTCGTTAAGCAATTTCAATCGTACATCAATTGTTCACCCTTCGTTTTGTTTCATAAACCTATAAATATTTGTGTAAATACTTTCAAACTTATTTCTTCTCATGAGAAGCAAATTCAGACGGAGAGTAAATGCAGAAACATACCGCGAGGCTGTATATTGTTATTCCTCTTCTTAATTTATCTTGGTCATGTTGTTTTCGATTAGTTTGTAATGTGAAATTATGATCACAATATAGGAAAATAATAAATAAGATAAGTAGTTGTCGTTACTGAAAACCAACAAATAAATTACTTTGTAGTATAGAACAAAAACAAAACACATCCCCATTCAAGCAAAGCAAAAAGAAACACATACTAAAATAATATAAAAGAAGCGTAAACTCATTTTAGGCAAAATTTGAGTGTATATTGAAAAAACAAAACAAGTTCCGAAGCGTATTATAGAAGAAGAAAACGATTGACAGTCGGGGTGCTGGAAGCATTCGATGCTAAATGGTTGAAAGTTAAACAGCTACCAACTCTCAGAATTTCAGTGCAAGCCATCCTCATTACCATCGCCCATTACTAAAATCATAACATGAAAACTCAAAAATAAAACACCCTCTTTTCGAAAGACAAAAATACATCAAAACCAATAGAAAAATCTCATTTGTTGGGTAAAGAGTACTATCTTGATTGGCTGACTTCAGCAACAATCAGTGGCGAACAAAATATGACGAGTGGTTCTTGCGAGGAGAAGGAAACCAACATGCATACTAATAATAAAAAAATACTATTTTGTAGAAAGTTAACCGAGTGTTTGATTTTATTGTCACATTACCTGTAATAATTTGTGGGGTTTTTTTCCGACGTTGAACATCAGCTTATTCTACTATTTTGGGATCCATACGGTATGGATCGAGACGACTCGCAGAATCGAGTGAGGTGACAATTGTCAAATCGACAAATCTCGACTTTCCATTTGATTTTCCCGGAAAGTCGCCTCGCCCTAAGTGACAATTCTCACTGCGTGAGTGAGAACGAGACGTCTCTAACCACAATCACATAGTCCTCCCAATAAAAACCCCCATGACACTTTTGTTGGAGAGTATCAATCATCAACTCTGTCGGAACCACCCTATACTTTTCGGCTCGTTACTCAAACATGCGCATACGTTTTCGGGCCTGTCGCCGCCTTCATCGAAGAGAACCTTTTTATTATGTATTCTACTCTGTAACAGTGAAGTTAATAAAACTGTACTTTTGTTTATTGCTTCTATTAAAATAACACAGCGTTTTTGCTCCCGAAAGAAAACTGCCTTCCCACTGTTGTGTCTGTCCGCCCACAGGTTTTGGGCCCAGTGGATGTTTGGATAAGCGGTCACTCGTTTTCCAAAGCGATAGTGTTTTCGTCGGATGATTTTTCGGTGCGGTTGTGAATTCCGGTTGGCTAGTGTGGCTTCAGTACAGTGCGGGAGAAAGCAACAAAATGGCGGACATGTCGAAACTCTCGTTTGTGCGACTGAACAATGAGAATTGGCAGTCGTGGAGTTTTAGAATGCGTATGTTGCAGATCCGCGAAGAACTGTGGCGTGTGGTCAGTGAAGAGCAACCGGAAGACGTTGATGATGATGAATGGAAGCGTGATGATCAGCGGGCGATTGCGACAATCGGTTTGTGTTTGGAAGAATCACAGTACGGCATCATCAAGAAAAAGGAAAGTGCAAAAGAAGTGTGGGAGTCGTTGAAGACATACCACGAAAAAACCGAACATAACGTCGCGAGTGTTTCTTTTGAAAAGATTGTGTTCCACAAATCTAGCCGGCGGAGGCGACATGGAAAAACATCTGCTGGTGCTGGATGTGCTGTTTGAGCGCCTTGAGAATGTAGGCCAAAAGCTCGATGATACGCTTAAAGTGGCAATGATTTTGCGTAGCTTACCAGATAGTTACGACAACCTTGTGATGGCTTTGGAAAGCCGAGCTGACGCGGACATTACGCTTGATTTCGTGAAGTCGAAGTGGCTGGATACGTACCAGCGTCGCGTTGATCGATCGGTCGATGATACGGGTGAAGAAAAAGCGATGAAATCGCACACGAAGCGCGATAACGGAAAACTGTGTTTTTTCTGTAAGAAACCGGGACATGTAAAGAAGTTTTGCCGAAAATTTCTGGCAACAGAGCAAAACGATAGTATTGATTCGAAACCCGCCAGTAAGGTACCGCCGCAGAAAGCAAAACAAGTGCAAAAGTCGAGTGAACCGTTGTGTTTTGTCGCGGGGCATACTGCGAAAAATGCCTGGATCTTGGACAGTGGTGCGTCATGTCATATGACGAGTAATAAAAGTTTTTTTACGTCACTGGAGGAGCGTGCCGGAGTAGATGTTGTGCTGGCTGACGGGAACAAAACAAAATCAGTTGGTTGTGGTGAAGGCGTAATTCACGGTGTTGGTAGTGATGACAAATCAGTTGAAATCCGGATTACCGATGTACTATTCGTTCCAGAGCTGGATGGCAGCCTGCTCTCCGTTGGTAAAATGGCAAGTAAGGGTTTCGTAGTGCGTTTCGCGGATGCCGGTTGCGATATTGTGAACAGTTCGGGAAGCGTTGTCGCCGTGGGTGAACGTTTCGGTGCGCTATACAAACTGAGACTAGTGGAGCAAGCAATGCACTCGGTCGGGGACAATCATACGCAAACGTGTCGTCATTTGTGGCACCGACGGTTTGGCCACAGGGATGTGGATGCAGTGAACAAAATGATCCAGCAAAACCTTGGAAGCGGTATGATCGTGACGGGTTGCGGTAGTTAAGAGGTGTGTGAAGTTTGCCTGGAAGGAAAATTGACTCGGAAACCGCTTCCGAATGTAGTGGAAAGAAAAGCCCAGCAGATTTTGGATATCATCCACACTGACTTGTGTGGGCCTTTCAGCAGCGTCACACCGAGCGGAAATCGGTATTTTCTGAGCCTGATCGACGACTATAGCCGATTTGTCGTCATTTATTTGCTGAAAGAGAAGTCAGAGGCCAAGGAGAAAGTGAAGGGTTTCGTCTACTTCTGTCATAACTACTTTGGTCGAAAACCGAAGGTCATCAGAGCTGACGGAGGGGGTGAGTACGTAAATAAAGATCTTAATCATTTCTATGCCAAAGAGGGTATAGTGGCTCAATTTACTACTGCGTATTCGCCTCAATCCAACGGGGTGGCAGAGCGTCGGAACCGATCTCTCCAGGAGATGGCCTCCTGCATGCTCCTAGACGCTGGAATGGAGAAAAAGTATTGGGGCGAGGCTATTCGTACTGCGGCTTTCTTGCAGAACAGGCTGCCTTCTCGCGTAATCGACGGAACACCATACGAAAAGTGGTACGGTACTAAGCCGGCGTTGGATCGGCTGCGTGTATTCGGTAGTGATGCGTACGTCCATATACCGGACGTAAAGCGGCGCAAGCTGGATCCCAGATCGAGAAAATTGACTTTTGTGGGATATGCTGACTCATTGCTGACTGCATTGCTGAGGACCGAAAGGGATATCGGTTCCTGGATCGCGCCACGGATACGATCACTGTGAGCAGAGATGCAACTTTTATCGAATGGAACAGCGGCTTGTCGCAGACAGAAATCATCGACACCCGGAAGAAGACTACTCCAACTCGAGAATTGTCGCAGAAGCAAAAGAAAACGGATGATTTAGTTTCATCCGACGGTGATTTTTCCGACGTCAATTCAAGTGATGAGTTCTATGGTTTCGATGACAAACCGGTTCAGGAGGAGCAAGTCGCTGAGAATTCTAGAAAGAAGTTACCATACCGGAAGACACGTGATACTAAACCTGCCAGATTATCAGACTACTTTTTTGGAGTTGCTGTATGCCCTGTAGAAGAACCTGCTACCTTTGAAGAAGCCATAGAGTCACCCAAGAAAAATTCCTGGATATGTGCGATGGAGGATGAGATGCGATCTCATGCTGACAACGGAACGTGGCATCTCGTGGAAGCCCCACCAAACCGGAAGATCGTCGGGAGTCGTTGGGTCTTCAAGGTTAAACAGAACGAGCGAGGTGAGATTGTTAAGTATAAAGCACGTCTCGTGGCCCAGGGTTATACACAGAAGCTCGGGATAGACTACGACGAAGTCTATGCTCCTGTCGTTAGCTATACTACAATGCGAACGCTACTTGCGGTGGCTGGTAAGAACAATCTCGTCTTAAGACATTTTCATATCAAGACTGCATACTTATATGGAAGCATTGAGGAAGAAACTTATATGAAACAGCCGCCGGGTTTCGAGATGCCTGGAAAAGAGAAGCTCGTCTGTAGGCTCAAACGTAGCATTTACGGGTTGAAGCAGTCGGCCCGTTGCTGGAGCAAGAAGCTTTCGGAGGTTCTAAACAAGCTGGGGTTTCAACGAAGTTCAACCGATCAATGTCTCTACTTCAAGACGATGCCGGAAGGAAGAAAGATCTACATTCTTGTTTATGTAGACGATATGTTGGTTGCAGCAACGGATCAGTCGTTGATTGATGCGGCGTACCGTGGTTTACAGCGGTGCTTTGACATTTCTGACCTTGAAAAGGCTCGTTATTTCCTAGGTATGGAAATTGGTGAGGACTGTGGAATTTACTCGATAAGTCTACGAAGCTACATCGAAAGAACTCTTGTGAAATTTGAGATGGCTGACGCAAAGCCAAGCCGCACGCCGATGGATGTAGGATACCCCCAAAATTCGGAGACCAGAGATCCGCTTCCGGATGGAGAATGCTACCGAAGCTTGGTCGGTGCGCTCCTGTATGTCGCTGTAACAGCTCGTCCAGATATAGCCAACACTGTCGGAATCCTAGGCAGAAAAGTAAGTTGTCCTGCTGACTCCGACTGGACAGCGGCAAAAAGAATCTTACGTTATCTCAACGGAACATCCGATTGGAAACTTGTTTTGGGGCCGATACAGTCGAGAGAAGTTGATGTCGGTCTAGTTGCATATTTCGACGCTGACTGGGCCGGGGACGTCTCTACCAGGAAGTCAACAGGATGTGTGATTTTCTTCAACGGTGGGGCCATAAACTGGATCAGCCGAAAGCAGAGTTCTGTAACTCTGTCCTCTATGGAAGCGGAATACTACGCGCTCAGTGACACCTGCCGAGAATTGGTTTGGATACGAAGACTGCTGAATGATTTGCACGAAGGACAAGATCGACCAGCAACGGTGTATGAGGATAACCAGAGCTGTTTAAGCTTTGTAAGCTCGGACCGCTTGAGTAAACACTCTAAGCATATAGATACGCGCCAACACTTTGTCCGGGATATGTGCGACCGCGGAGAAATAAATTTGAACTACTGCCCTACGGATTCCATGATCGCTGATATTTTGACCAAGCCTCTTGCCGCTACCAAACATAATCGTTTTGTGGAGTCGCTTGGCCTTAGAAGACTGTGAGTTGGAGATTGAGGAGGAGTGTTGGAGAGTATCAATCATCAACTCCTTCGGAACCATCCTATACAGCGAACGATTGTCATATACCATCAGGCACCACTTTTCGGCTCGTTACTCACACATGCGCATACGTTTTCGGGCCTGTCGCCGCCTTCATCGAAGAGAACCTTTTTATTATGTTATGTATTCTACTCTGTAACAGTGAAGTTAATAAAACTGTACTTTTGTTTATTGCTTTTATTAAAATAACACCGCGTTTTTGCTCCCGAAAGAAAACTGCATTCCCACTGTTGTGTCTGTCCGCCCTCAACTTTGTGAGTGATCCCAATAGCATCCTTACTGTTGGTTCAAATTGTTCGAAATTCAGTTCATCGTTTACCAATCCCAATCCGGTCATCCAACATCCCAGTGATTTCTCTCGTGCAAGTGCAGAGGTGTTCTCGGCTTCCAATAATGCGAGTATTTCGTCAACATACTCCTACCGTTTCCTTATTTGACCTGCTTAAGGGCGAGGCCGGCGCGCGTTTCAGGATTTTGCTCGTTTGCTGAGTTTGCTCGTTTCGGAAATATTCAATTTAATTCTTAAAATCCCATCCAAATATTATCCCATCCATATCCATTAATTCTACTACCAATGAGTCTTGGCATAATCTCGATTGTAAATTTTATGAAAATTGCCCCATGGAACTTAGTTTAGAAAATTGACGATTTAGCTAGGAATAATTGTTCGTACTGTGGCTTGCCAAAGCAGCCGCTCGAAAATAAGAAAAGAATATATTCACCGGTGCTTTGAAAATTTATTCATTTATTCTATAACGTCACTAGAGAGCGCTATATGATAAAGTCAGCTAGCGGCAACTATTACTCAATTTTACTATTGATGTTCGCTACTGTCTATATACAACTAGCGGTACCTATTACACAATCAAGAAAACGCTATTGATCACCAACAGATGGCTTTGTGTTCCACAGTTCAGTGCACAGCCGCATCTGTTGAATGTAGCACTCTACTTTGAGAATAATTTCCGACAATTAAATCATGGCAAAGATAAATGTTGCATATAATAGTTACAGTAACCATGAAAATGGACGAATTTACCACGTTCATGGCATTCTTGACTATGATCATGGCAACAAGGACTATTCCGAAATTATGGTAAATTAGGTTGTTTTGACCATGATCATAGTCGGTTCAGAATCACTATACTGCCATAGTCATCCTAACCCCCGATAATGGTAAAATTGACTATCAAATTTGTCTATGTGTACAGAATTTATTCCATGTAATGAAAAACACAATTTATTTGAATTTATTTTGTTCCCAGAAAGTGGGGGAGTTTGCTCATTAATTTTTCCGGTCCGCTTCGTACACAGAAAAAAACTTGTAGTAAAAACTACCATTTAACCCGACTGTGCCTCTTTAAAACTACCATGAAATTTCAGTCAAATTTACTACACGAAAAAAAATCCGCAGTAGAAACTACTATTTCGAGGGTTAAATTAAGCGCAAACACCAACAATTTTCAGCTGACTATAAATGCGTTTGATTTTACCGTGCATGCGATTAGATCAAACATGGTGCGGTTTATATCAATATGAGGTCTGTCAAATGTACCACAAATGTTGATGGTTTTACTATAAACGTAGTAAATTTGACTGAAATTTCATGGTAGTTTTAAAGATAGGCATAGCACAGAGAACAGACGTTCATCTTCGGTCTGCTACTTGTGTAAAACTTTTAACCGACATTTCAAATGTATGTCGTTATGCTCCTGGTAGGCGGCGCTGCAGTTGTGTGATAACTGTCAGGTAAACGTTTATCAATAAAAAGCCTAGCACATAACCTGAAATTTTGTGTTTGTTTTTCTCTGCACTTGCTTTGTGAAGTGGCTGCCCATATACACTTTTACACACGTTTTTCCAGAAAATGTATATGGACATCAATGTCTGTTCTCTGTGGGCATAGACAGGTAAAATGGTAGTTTCTACTACAAGATTTTTTTCTGTGTACGTTTATGGTAAAACCTTTAACATTTGTGGTATATTTGACAGACCTCATATTGATATCAACCGCACCATGGTCGATCTAATCGCAGGCATGGTAAAATCAAACGCATTTATAGTCAGGTGAAAATTGTTGGTGTTTGTGCTTAATTTAACCAACAATCAATGTGCAACTAGCAATTTTAAATTGGTTTACTGTGGTAGAACCCCTAGTTTCGAAGTACACCTTGCAGTCTGCACCTTGCCATGCATTCTTGCGCTTTTCAGTACCTTTTGGTACAAGCATCTTTGTTTTTTTTTTGATTCGCTATGTTATTTTGACAGAATATTTGAGAGTGTATTGGTGTGCATTACGGTCTTAGGGGCGAATCATTAAGCTTGGGACCGGTGTGCTAGTACTTCCTGAGCCAAAATAAAAATTCGTTTTCTTCATGACTATCCACCCGCTGATTTAACCCTCGAAATGGTAGTTTCTACTGCATTTTTTTTTGCGTGTAGCATTTTGCTATGTAGTACCAGCGGCTGGATAGTCACGAAGAAAATAAATATATATTTTTTAACTCACACCGGTCCCAAGCTAGCTTAATGATTCGCCTCTAGTAGATCATTGCACGATGGCATCATCAATGCAGTTTTGAAAGTCCAGGGAGCTTGTTTACGTGGACTTAGAATATTTGCGGTAAGATCGGTTAGAGATTTTTTGCTCTAAATTTACTACGATTGAAGTAAAATTGCCAGAAAACAGACACCAGTGCTTAGTTTTTCATCATTTCCTGAATCTAATCGTACAGAATCCGGAAAAAGCCAATTAAAAATCTCGATTGGGCGGTTCAAATTCTAACACCTGGTAAACAAGCTCCCTGAACTGTCAAAAAAGTGAGGTTAATACAGTCGGTGCAATGATCTATAACGTAACTCACTCCAACATACCCTCAAATATTCTGTCAAAATGACATAGCGAATCAAAACAAAAACAAAGATACTAGACCGAACGGTACCGAAAAGCGCAAGAGAAGCTTTAACTATAATGAAATTAACTTTAAGAGAGCATTTACGATAAAATAAGCTATAGCCATTGCTGTTTATAAAACTTTTTGTTTTACGAAATGGTTTACGAAACAGTCTATTTGAGAATTTTATCTAACGATGTTAATGACACCAAAATGTATTGAGTAAACTTTGAAAGAACGTTTTATTTACTTTTATTGTTTATTCTTAGCAGTCATTAGTATAGGTAATTTATTATTTGTGGTATTTATGTGTCTTTCTATGTTTGAAACGACTTTTTTAAAAACAGTACGCAAATTTGACTTTGCTCGATCCCAGACTTGCACTCGTGATCCTGGATTGAAGGCTGCTTTATTTTCCATCTTCTCCCTCCTTGGTCACGCATTTGCAACAATCAAAAAACGTATTTAAATCTTCAGTCTCCAATTTGTATGACATTGTTTAACAATCGTTAGTTAACAGTCACAAACACTGACCTTTGGGTATGAGTTAATAGAGTTTTATAATTGCTCCATAAAGGTTTTATAACATATAAAAAAACGAGAGCTTTACATAACTGATTAAGCGTTGAACAATTGCCGAAAAAATGTGTAACTTAAGCTTATACCACGCTTCTTAAGCGTCAATTACTAAAGCATCCATTTAGTGTTGATTAAATTCTTTTTAGGTTCTAGTTTGACTTCTTTGGGAGCGCAATAAACATCCCTGATATCGTTGTATAACTGAGCAATGCGTCTAGTGATGATTGTTTAAACGTTTTCAAATAATTATATCTAGCTGATATGAATAGTGTTATATAGCTTTTCCCTGATGATTGAACTGTAGAGTAATAAAAAATATAGTACAGCTTATAAACATGTTTTAAACCAAACGCAAGTAATCATTTAATAGCTTTTTGTGCTGTTTTGAATACTTTATTCATAAAAACAATTGTTTTTAGGTTTTACGTTTCATGTTTTAAATATATATTAATATGTTTTAAAACAACTACGCTCTGAACGCTTTAATTCCACATTTAATTAAAATGGGTGTTTATTAATCGCTTTGATTTGTTTATTGGGATGTACATAATTTGAAATTTTTCAGAATAGTTGTCACTTAGTTGATCGCGACTGTTGTTCATTTTTGCGTAAATAATCAATGGAGTACCGAGTCGGTTTGTCAGTTAGCATACTTTGATTGTATCTTGCAAACCACATGCATTTTTGACGTATCAGTTTCCTTTTAAACTGTATATGTGTAATTCAAATTAAAAAAAAATAAGACACAGCATACGAATATCATAATATAAAACTAATACATTTTATGCTACTCTGAGAAAAAATTTATCGTTGTACCGACAATTAAATCATAGTCAGGATGACTATCGCATATAATGGTTTCAATAACCATGAAAATGGTCGAATTTACCACGTTCATGGCATTTTTGACTATGATCATGGTAACAAGGACTATTCTGACATTATGGAAAATGTTGCATCAACTATTTTTAATGGTAGTTTTGACCATGATCATAGTCGGTTCAAAATCACTATACTGCAATAGTCATCCTAACCCCCAATAATGGTAAAATTGACCATCAAATTCCTCTCTGTGTAAGCACACATATTCGATATAAGGCTTCAATAACCTTTATTAATCTGCCGCACAAAAATCACTTGAAAAATCCTAATTAAATCATGAGGTTGGCATATATATTAAATTCGCAATTATCTGCTCTGATTGATGAGTTCATTACTATACTGAGCTCTTACATACTAATTAAATAGGGTAATAAAAAATCGGCAATAGCAACTTTTATTCATTGTGTGATTCTAAAGATTGATTTGTGCAATATTCCTTCTTTCGTTCTCCCTTGTTGTGCACTCAAAGGAGCCACTATAAATATTTTTTTCAATTCCACACCAAGTAAATATATAAATCTAAAAATAGTCTAATCTAGTATTTTTTACAAACAATGAATCTTTTGACGTGTGAATGTCACAGAATTTGGCTAGATAGAAATGGCTTCCCATCAGGTCGCTGGTCTAATGTAACAAATTAAATTATTGCTTATTTCTACATGTTTCAGATTTTAAGAATAAAATTCCATACGAACTACTATTTTATGATACATGAACATGAATCCTTCAAGAGACACATTTGATAGTCCATTTTCCCATTTTTGGGGGTTAGGATGACTATGGCAGTCAAAACGACCTAATTTACCATAATTTCGGAATAGTCCTTGTTACCATGATCATAGTCAAGAATGCCATGAACGTGGTAAATTCGTCCATTTTCATGGTTATTGTAACCATTAGATGCACTAGTCATCTTGACCATGATTTAATTGTCGGTATAACGATAGAATTTTTCCCAGAGCAGTCCAGTCAAGTCCAGATTAAAGCCACCAGAGAGCGCAACGCTGATGAAGATAACTTGCGGTACCTATTACGCATTTTTGCCATCGAACTTATAACGCCACTAGAGACCGCTACTTTTCATATACTACTAGCGATACCTATTATGCTATTACAAAAACGCCAACTTTCACCGCCAGAGGACCGTGTAAGTTCAATGCATAACCGCATTTGTAGAACGTAGCGCTCATCCCATTTGCCAGACCCGCATTATGCACGCTTAGATCAGTTTACCCAAGAATACCCATAATCGCAAAAAGTGCACATACCCATTTATCGGTACAGTACTGCTTATTTTTTTCTGGTATTTTTTCCCACACAAGTTTACTCATATAGGGGTAAATTCAACTTTACCCATAAATGGGTAAGTGCAATTTTTGAGATTGTGGGTAAACTGAGTTTAGGGAGATAGGTACATACACACCAAATAATCTTAACTGATTCCAGCAATAGTTTTTGCTGGAAACACATCAGCAAAACACTTGTTGGTGATATACCAGCATTTCTCAAAACAAATAACTGAAAAGCAGCATCGATATTTACTGGATACCCTGCAGCATTCACATTTATGCTGTTAACCAGCATTCTCTTACACATTTTGTGGAATCCAGTATTATTTACCGAAAATCAGCACGTATTAGCTTACTGATTGTAAATCAGTAACTAATATTCACTGAAGACCAGTAAACCTGGTTTTGCCAGTCAATTTGATGGATTGCTGGTGAAAACGAATGAAGCTTTGGTTTCTTTTTGTTTTACAAATTGAGTTCTTAGTTTTAGATCCATCTTGATATTACCGAAATGCTTTCATCAGCTAAACAGGTCAATCACGATGTTTACACATCTACATCCAACAATACACAACCGTTAGTAAATTAACAAAATGTAAATTGATGTACATTGATTGTTTTTATTTCCTTCTTCTGCGGATTAATGCTTTTTATATAATGTTAAAAGCGCACTATTTTTTAACTTTTAGTTTGTTCCATCTCTTGCCAATTATTTTTAATTTTTCACAGTGATTGTATTCAAAATTTCTAAACCATCGACCACTGTTAACCCATGGGTTTGTTTTACAACTAAAATAAATCAAAAGCTTAGTTTAATAAATGATTAATAAGCCGAAAACGTGTTTTAATAAAATAGGCTTCACGGTGCGAATAGTTTTATTCGTCGGGTTCTCCACGAAACACAAAGGGTACCGGTTACTGGATCGTGAAAGGAATTTGATAACCATGCTCAGTAGAGATACTCAATTCTTGGAGTTGGGTAATGCGTCGTCACCAATAGAGATTCCAGTTACTGCAAACGGAGATCCCGAATCCCAAGGATGTGCTTCAAAGTATGAGTAGCATTAAATCACATTGATGAAGCACGAACCATCGGAGGCTCATAATCCATTGAGTGATGGATCTGTATCCGAGAACTTTTACATGGATGCTGAGTCGGCAATTTAAGATCAAGAAGTCATTCTAAAGTCTATTCGCTCAACCCCTGGGGCAGAACCTCAGCGGATTGGAGACTTCGTGCTGGGAAGTGTTGTCGAAAAGCTATCCTGTGCTCTCGGAGAAGAGTGATAACTAAGAAGCCATAAACGATCAGTAGTGGCGCAGAGCCATATGGAGGAGGAGGTGGAAATCCACAGGCGGATAGGAACTTGATATCTCGTGTACCTGCCGGAGGGACAGAAGGCTGTTGGATCCAAATGGAAAACTAATTTAAAAAAAAAAAAGGTGAACCAATTAAGCACAAGGCCAGAATAGTTGCGCAGGGCTACACTCACCGTGGAGGAGTTGATTTTAGTGAGATCTACGCACCAGTAACGAGTCAAGTATCATTGCGTGCTTCTTTTCTGCTGCAATCAACAGGAATTTCCTTGTTCATCATTTACATGTGAAAGCTGTCTATCTTCATGGTTCACTCAATGAAGGCGTGGCGGTAGCTTGAAAAAGGAGCTCGATTTGACATCGTTAGGATTACCTATGCGTCACATGCTGAGTCAAGAGGTTCAACGAAAGCAAGAATTCTTTAAAATTCATCCAGAAATGCGTAGAGAAACTCGTCAAAAACCATGGTATTAGTGATGTCAAAGAAACAAGGTCACCTATGGAGGTTGCCTGAAATTCGCGGAATAGTGATGTTTTGAAGATGCCATCCAATACCGAAGTCTACTAGGAGGTCAGTTGCTAAACACATGCTTACAGTTTTACAATTGTTTGTCAAAATTGAAACCCACAGCATATCGAAGAAAATATACGAGCGTCAAACCGGCCGACATGCTGCGTTGCATTTACCGCATAAACTATTCTGTAAAATGAGACGGACTTTAAATGAAAAGACAGCTATAAAAACACGTCCACACACGACAAGAGCTTACTTCGATCATCATAAATTTACTGCATGTCTCTTTTTTTCGAACCAATACATACCCTGTAATGAGAAGAAATTTCCAAAGCAGATTTTTAAGGTGAAGATACAAGTAAGCCTTAGCGCCAACCGGTATAAACAAACTGCACACGTATCTGAAAAAAAAGGATAAACAAATAAGGATACGGAAACCGCAAAGTACTTAATTATAACTACAAATAACGCTTTTTAAGGAAAATGGAAATGCCCATATAAATAGTAAACATTTACCTTTTTATGAATATTCTTTATTCATCCACTTATGAGTAGCCGATACTCATAAAATGGCTAAATATAACACTTATTTTATGATTAATCCCACTTTTCTCGAATGTGCTTTGTATTGACTGCTTAATTGTAACAATTGAATATTGATTGTACAATGAAGATACACGGCCATTAGATTTTAGCGCATTCCTCAGGAAGAAACGAAAAAATCTTGAAATTATCGATCAGAAGTTAATGAACGAAAAAATGATTCATTTTCTAAAATTTTCAATTATCTAGCAAACATATCTGCCCTAACTTTTCTTAGCAATATTCCTTCATCGTGAAAATTTGTGTGGGTTTTTTACAGACTATGTTTTTTTAATTCTTGAGATAAATTCATTTGAGAAAGAATTATCAACAAATATTTCAATATGAATTGCCTTTGAATGGTGTGCTTAGTATTCAATATAAATATTCAATATCTATTTCTCAACAAATGTAGGAGAAAAGTGCATATCGCCATTACTGCGAGCGGAAAGGTAGATAAAAGTACTAAAACTTAAAATACACATTTTTATATAATTGCAAACCATCGTAAACATGAACAAATTAAGGATGAAATTACAAAACACACTACAATAAGATAAATCAATTAACAACGTCAGAAAAAATAATATTTTGCAAACCAATATTAACCAATATGTTTGTACCGATCTGCCTGCTGATGTTGCCCCGCCAGCGGTAGTAAATATTTATTTCCTACATTGTAAAAATCAGAAAACCGTAGATTTCTTTACAAAAATCAATTTTCCGGCTAAAATAACCCTACCCTACCCTATGCGCAACAGTTCTAGGAAGCTAGTCGTTCGAGTTTCGATACCGTAAATTAGTTCGTTTTGGAAATATTCATTGTATTTCTAATAATCCCTCACATTTTGAAATAGTGCACAAGCAGCCCAATATCAACAGAAGATTCTCGCCACCTGGTGCTGAGTGCTGGTAGAAGCTCGACTTAATGGTAAATTGAGGGCTAATAAGGTGTGGCCCATTTAGTATTGGAAAAAACATTTTTGATTCTTACAGCGACCCTACTAGTCGGATTTGTAAACTATGACATCTTATGTGTTCCCTATAACAATAACAACATCAGAAATTTTTTTTTCGTGGTGCAGTTCGAACGTGTTTCAGAGAAATACAAAATGGGAGAAGAAAGAAGAAATATAATTGTGCGCAATCATTTGGAAAACCCTTCGTGGTCTGGCCCAAAACTTGCTAGTGTTGGGTTTTCCCCCAAATACTTTGTCGACGGATCGTAAGCCTCAAAGCAAGCGTCGGGTGTGTACTGTCAACCGTCAACTGTGGAACAAAGTCATCAAGAACATTAAGGCAAACCCCATCATCAACATCTCAGACCGCGATTTGGCCAAAAAGTTTCGCGCCGCACGCAGTACCGTGCAACGGATTCGTCTCCGGGAAGGCGTCAAGTCATACCGTGCCTATAGACAACCAAATATCGATCAAAAGCAGAAAAATGTAGCCAAAATCCGTACCAGAAAACTGTATGATCAGGTGTTGACAAAATTCAATGGCTGTCTCCACATGGATGATGATGATGATGATGGTCCCGCCCTTACCCCCTACAAAGGTTTGAGCTAGACGATTTTATCTCTAAGATAATTAATTTGGTAACAATTCAAACCAGTTATGCAAAAAAAAACGAACTGATTTCATCTACAGATATAAATTTCTTCAAAAGTATCCATTTGCTTCACAGCGACATAATCGTGAAAAGCTTTGATGTTAACCACAAAAATTCGCAAGTATTCCCAGCGATCAGGACATTCTGTTGCAATTCAGATCACAGAATCCAGTAAAAGGACATTATCAAAAGACAAGCCAATATCCGATCCTGCCCGTTACAGAGCCAATGCAGTTCCAACACTAATGGAGCCGCCAGCTTAGTTTAGGGCTGGCCAAGAATATCTCACCAGGGATGTCAAGAATGTTTCCAAACCGAAAAAAATCCTGGACCGGCATTAGTCAAACTTTTACTTTCAACCACAAAAGAATTGACGAAAAATTCCCCGACATTCAGCCAGACAACTCGCTACTATTTCATAGTACCATCTAAAGCATCAAAGGCCAATTTTTTTTTTAACGAATTCAAAAAAGAAGTCCATCATATCTGTATACCGCGCGCGAGGCTCAAACAATTGTAGACTTCTTTCTTTATTTTTTTTTTAAACTAACACAACATTATACAAATTTCCATCATCATCCCTGTGACGAACAAAATAGTGAGTATTGTAGTATTGTAAACGTGAAAAAATAAAATGTAAAAAAATAAAATAGCCAACTCATTTTAATCCGTTTGTAAAGAACTTCGTCAGAAACATTCTTCATTTTTACAAAAAAAAAAGCAACATAAATGTACAAGAAATGGTCCACACAAAATAATCCGTTTTATAATAGTAAAACATCGTCAGGTACAATCTTCATAAATATTTGAAAAAAAAAATTTCGCTTGCTGCTCAGAATACAGTTTTAACGTGTGAAATACATAGTCTTTTAAATTCTGAAAGTGTTGGTGCACGTTTAATGTGTCTTGGCATCGAATTGAAAACATTTATTCCTTTAAAATATAATGAGTTTTGTGAAGCACATGTCAAGAAATTCGGTGTTCTTATTTCATCCGCGTTTCTAGTATTATATCTATGAAAATCACTTGCTGTTTCAATTCGATCACACAAATAACTCGCACCCATAGTTAAGTACACAATTCTTTGCTTCACTGATAGCCATTGTAAAGCGTCTAACATAAAAGTCGAGGAAGTGAATCTGTTAATCTAAAATCAAGCGCATATTTATTTGCAAACGTGTAACTAATATTTTGCCAGAAAATGCAAATCTAAATGAGATGATTATTTTTTGTATTTTCCTCAAGTATAAATCGATGGGTAACGGCTTCATTTAAATCTTTAGCTGCAATGAATAACACAGTGTCATCTGCAAACAGATTAATGTCACAAAATCGTAAAACACGTCGCATGTCATTAATATACATAATAAACAAAAGGGGCCCTAATACACTTCCCTGGGGCACACCAAGGTTATTCCCCACGGGACTGGAAACAGAATCATTAAAAACAGTCCTTTGAGTTCTGTCAGACAAATAGCTTTCAAACCATCTGTATGCAGTACTCGAAATTCCAAAGCGCTTTAATGCTTTCAACAACAAGGGCCTAGAAATTGTTTCAAAAGCGCGTTTCAGATCCAAAAAAACAGCAAAAATTTTTTGTTTACTATCTAAGTTATCTTTCCATTTTGCTAATACTAAATTTAACGCGGTTTCACAAGAATGGCTTTCCCGGTAGTCAGATTGTTCCGAAATCAATAAAGAATTACTATTCAAATATTCTAACAACTGGCCTTTCACAACAAGCTCTAAAATTTTCTCTAATGTGTGCAACATGTTCATAGGACGAAACTCTTCGGCTTTAATCGTCCCAGCAACCTTTTGAATCGGAACAACCAACGATTCTTTCCACACTTCAGGCACGTGCCCAGTTTGCAATGATTCATTAATAAGGTCCAGTAAAGTGTGACCAATGACATGAAAGCAATCTTGAATAACTCTAGCATTAACATTATCTACTCCAGCCGTTTTTCCTAAGGAAAAGCAAATATTTCTAAGCTCATCTATTGTGATCGGGTGAAAACTTTCAAATCTGCAATTAATATTAACTGGCTGGTTCAATTCATCAGGTTCATCGACCAATTCAATTGATTGGTTGATCAATGAAACGCTATTGACGAAATAATCATTAAACTTAGATGCAATTGCTTGTTCAGACTGTTCTATTGTGCCTTCAAAAGTTATGGACCGCGGTCTGCAATTGCTAGGTTTCAATAATGATTTCAAAATTTTCCATAACTCTCTGCTGTTGTTTTGATGTTGATCAATTTTCCTCTGTATATATTCACAACGAGTTTTTTTAATGGATTGTCCCCCTGTCGTTTCGAGAATTGGCAAAAAGCGTGAAGTGCACAAAATCTGCAGAGTTCAAGATTGTTGAGAAGTTTGGAGAAACGTGTTCTCATGGAGATTTACCGAAATCTGGACGCAAAAAGGGGGCATCGGACCAGAAAAAGGAGCTGGCAGCGATACGCCTTTTGAATTTGCATAAACCATGTTCCGTTCGTGAAATTGCCAAAAAAGTGGACATTAGCGTCGGAACTGTGCAGAATATCAAAATCGTATCAATTCAAACGAGACGGATTCACAGACGGACGGACAGAAAGCTTAATCGAAAATACGGTCACGGAACTTGTATGACGTTCCTCTCCAAATGCCGAACCGGTGCACTTTGATGGAAGACGATACCTGTACAATTGTTTGCGCAATTTTTCAACGCTGAGCAGAGGACAGATGTGCGTGATAATGTGCGATATATCCGAACCGAAAAATTTGGGAAAAAGTTTTTGGTGTGGCAAGCCATTGGCTCATAAGGCTTAAAGAGTTCTTCATATTTCACAACGGGCACTATGAACGGTAGAAATTACAGAGAAAATTGCATAAAAAAACGGCTTCTATACCATTTGCCGAAAGCATACGGTTCCTTCATTTTTTTGGCCAGATCTGGCATCTGCTCATTACGCTTCTGCTACGTTGGAGATGCTCAAGAAGGACGGCTTCAAGAAAATTTGGTCTGCAGCAGAACGAAACTTTACGTATCAAGAGAAAAGTCCGAGCGTTCTTCGGAAATGGGAAGTAAATATTCAAACTCACGTGATGTTGATTTTCATTTATATAAAGCAAACTTATGAATTTGTTCGAAAATAAATATTTTCCTTTGAGAAACAGGTGTCCACTTTCTTTTATGAAAAGTCCTTACATTGAATGCAATGATGCAGTTGAGATTAATTTTACACTTGTAAATTTCAGCTAAAATGTCTCCAAGAGTGTTCCGCACTGCAAATCATGGCGCTGGAAAGTATGTTCAATAAATTAAAAGTGTTCACAAAATTACTATTTTGGTATTGCCAAACAAACAAGATTTTTTTGTTTCCGATTTTTTGTCCTATTTTAAATAAATTTGGTAAATAAAGATGAAGATAAATTTGTCTCCAACGTTAAAGCCATTACCATCTGGGCACTTCCGCATCAAACGACCCCCAAATTCTGACATATCTTGTCAAATAGCGAAAAGCTTCCTAAACATACCAAGAGCGCCTGCGTTCTCATGCTCCCGCGTTCCGCCAGCAGAGCCTGCTTCCTTCCACTCGCTTGCCGGATAGCATAATAATGTAGCACCAGGATGTTTGTTGTTATTTGAAACGTGGGGGAAATCTTCAACCCCATTCGCGTCACCTACGAACAAGGAAAAGTATTGCCAACAGTTGAAGGCAGCATAGCCATATTCTTTTACATGGCTCGTTTTGAGCGAGTCACTTGTGTACTATTTTGCCGTTTTTCGTGGCAGAAGGGGACGAACATGTTTTGGCGTTCAACCGCCCTAGATCGCCCACCCCATGCCACCCTCTTATGCTCTGAATAGCCAGACAGTCCTGTCAAATTGCAGGATATTCGCCATCTAGCCTACGGATCGGAGAGTGCACAGAACGTTATCGATGGCAAACGAGCGTCTGTAGCTTTTAATTCGAGCAAAATTACTACAAGATGTAATTCGATATACGATAGTGTGCTCGTTTTATTTTTAAGATCGAAGGAATTGCAGTATACAAATTAAAGAAAAAAAAAAAAGTTCCAGTATTGTGATTTCTATAACAGAATAGATAAAAGCTTAGGAAGATGAAAGGCACATCTTGAAGAGTGAAGAATGGTTGTTTTTTAAATACTTGTTTTCGACGTGTTTTGAATATTGATTTCATTAACAAGAACAAGATTTTTGAATGGAAAGTGAATTGAGTGATACGTAATAGTTGAGTGTTGTTTGTTTCTGTGAAGATGATACATCATGGTGAAAAACGGCCAAATACCGAGGAAGGTGTTCCCCGTATGAAGCCTGCCCTTCCAGCCAAGCCGATCAATATTCCTCCCCCAAACCATCATCACATTGTCGTAACCAGTTCCGGCAGTTTGAATGCCATAAATTCGGGTCCCAGTGGTAAAGTGAAGCAAATTCGCAAAAACTTCACAGCCGCATCTAAA
The DNA here is from genome assembly GCA_024533555.2 of Aedes koreicus. Taxonomy (NCBI): domain Eukaryota; kingdom Metazoa; phylum Arthropoda; class Insecta; order Diptera; family Culicidae; genus Aedes; species Aedes koreicus. The sequence goes on along the minus strand of JAHHFK020001131.1, from coordinate 330,536 downwards.
TCCGTCGACGGAAATTCATTAGAATGCGGCAACAGCAAACGTCATTTTCCGACATCGCATGTCGTTGCTACTTCTACTCCAGACGAACAGCTGCGAATGGGCAATGTCGGTAGAGGAGGTAGTGGTGGCAGTGGTATGTCAACCACCCCAGTAGTAGCATCATCGTCCTCACCACGTAAAAACGACCCGGCGAAAAAGCTTGTCGACAAAAAAATCACCCCTTCTTCTCCCAGTCTTGGCTGTACAAATGATTGCTGTGGCATTATCCTAAATTCTAGTAGTCATAAACAAGGGCTACAGAACTCAAAGAATGGCACCAACTGCAGTTTGAGCAGTGCAAGTACGGTTGCTAAATCATGCTTCTCCATGGAGGCTTCAAAACAAATGAAAAACAAGAAAGCCGACGAAGGACGAATCAAATCATCAAGCGATAGTGTCGACAGTTCGCTATCATCCAGTTCGGGGGGATTCAGGGATCCCGATTTTATTGCACGTCAAACGATGGCCTTTGAATTATATAAGTCTCGTGATACGACCACCTCTAGTAGCAGTACATGCATAACAAAACCGCCACAACATATTCAAAGCATATCGCAATATCAGAAATCATCGAAACAACTAGAGCAAATGTTAGCACAACGACTTGAGAAGAGCCTAGCACTGGGCGGGAGTGGTCCATCAGCGTCGATTGTCATGTCCACTTCCGGAACTCCTCCAATGCATCCCAACACTGCCACACATTTACGAGCTCGTAGTATCGATACGGGTATTGGAAACTCTACTCTAAGCACCTGCAGTAATAATGCAGGGTGCTACCTGGGTTCTAGTACGATTCCGAAGCAGATTCAACAAAAGCTACAGGAAGAAATGAAAATGCAATGTAAAAACATTAAGGAAAAGTATCTGATCGAGAAACGGCACCCACAGGAACATTACAAACCTGCTTATAGAGAAGCAGCACAGGTAAGTGACATAACCGGTGCTTTGCGTATGTTTTCAGAGCTTGCCCCCCTTCCCTTTTCAAAAGAGTTTTTTTTTTAATTTTTTTATTTTAATAAAAATTTGACACTTTTTCCACCCGTTCCTCCCCAAACCCAAAAAAAAAAAAAAAAACAATCATTGAATGACAAAAATACAGTCAAAAAACGGATAATGGTATGAATTTTCAATACTTCTAAAATACCTTTCATTTCTTTAAATATTATAAAATACTATTCCATCACTTCCAATTCCAAAGATTACGTGCAATAGGGAAGGAAGGGGTAACCCCGTCACCTTAGGCATTGCGATTTTTTAAAATTAATGTAATACTCCAAATGGCATGTACCCCTCGCATAATCTTTGATTGAGTATTATTTTATTCAATTTGTCCGTTGGGAGTGTTATAATATGTGTTTTCGGTCAGACAACATACGTGAAACAAAGGAGGTAAATATTGAAGTTTTTCAATCAGTGTGGGTAAGACCGTCACCCCTATGGGGTAAGTCCGTCACCCAATGGGGTAAGACCGGCATACATTTTTATTAAAATACTTTTGAAGATTTTAGCAAAACGAAATTTAATTTTGAACATGTAGATATTGTTGATCTTTTGTGATGATTTATCAATCATCTTCGTTGACCAATTCAAAAGGGGTCATTCATATACCACAGGGACATATTTTAGAGTGATTCAGATTCATACATACCCCTGTGTCATAATTCTGTTTGAAATTTTTTTTTGATTATTGAGACCTCTAATCATGTCCACGTAGTATATAGACAGCCCTTCATATGGAAGAGATTCCGAAGACTCTAAAATCTCCAGGTTTAAAACATGTGCGCCAAGTCCAATACTACCAGAAGTCATTTATCATCATCAGGGAAATTTTCAAAAAACTTTTGACGTGGGTTTGATAGGAATTTTTTGTGAGAAAAAGGCAAGCATTGTTTATTTTTTCTCTTGGAGCTTTTTATTCCTTTAATAAGCGACTGTAAGCTCAATTATTTTTAAAAAACGAGTTTAGTTCATTTAACGAATTCACGTGATGACAAAAAAAATATTCAGAACAGAAAATCCAAATCAAATCAGAATTATCATAGCACTGCGAATGGATCCAGTTTTTGCATGAGACACAAATTATCCACCCTTCTCCATTCGAAGAATCCGTGAAGCAGTCTCCGCATCGGTCACACAATGAATCCTCCAAATCGTTAGTAAGCTTCTGCCGCTTTTGTCGCTTCTGTGGTCCTTTTGAAGATGCCTTCTTACCTTTAAGGGACGAATGACCAATTGGTTAAAGTCCCTCCCAAAACAACACAACAACAACAACCTTCTTACCTTTTTTGATGGATGAGATGTCCTTTGTAGCCTTAGCATCAATCAAGCTCTGACGATAATCATCGGACGTAATATCCTCAGCCTTCTCTGCTCGTCGTTTTCTTTTTGTGGCACGCGCTGTTGTCATTTGTGGTAGAGGCAACACGTCATCTGGTGGAACCGTGAAAGACGACTCTCCAGATTTAACACTCTCATTAATGCTACCGTTGGCCGCTCCAGCTGTCGTCAATGTATCTGCATCCTTTTCCCGAGGGGCCGAGTCCTTTCCAGTATTTTCCAATTCCTGGTCCGTGACCAACGATGGTGCAAATGAGCTTTCGTCGAACACGGTTCGGTCACACGGCCATAATCCACATTTTTTGAAACCGTTAACTGCAGTTGACATCGTGGCAGCTTTTTCAAAAGCAGATCTCATTAGCTGCATGATATTGTACTGACCGATAACGTGTCCTGGGTTGGATCTTAGGTATGCTTCGGTGGCATTGGAATAATTTGCTTTGAACGGCGCCATAAACGAGACATCCAATGGTTGGAGTTTGTTGCTGCAATGCGGTGGAAGCGAAAGTATGGTCACGTTATACTTTCGAGCCTTCTCGGTTACTGCTAGGTTTTTGGTGTGTGATGAATGGCCATCCACCAAAAGCAGTATTGGATCAGATTCTGAAGCATGCGCATGTACAACAAAATGATCAAAAAATGTATCGAACATCTCAGCGGTCATGTATCCTGAAGGATTACATGCGAATTTTGTTCCCAATGGCGCCCCGTGTTTGAGACTATCATGCATTCGAGTACGTGGGAAGATGACGAATGGCGGAAGATAATGGCCACTCGCTGATATACTCACATGACAACGGTAGTGGTCTCTCCTCGTTCCGCTGACGAAATAATGCCAACCTGCTTCTTACCCTTGAGTGCAGCTATTTTCTTCTTATTAGGAGGCACCTGAAAACATGAACATAAAGCTCCGATATATATATATATATATACATATATATATATATATATATATATATATATATATATATATATATATATATATATATATATATATATATATATATATATATATATATATATATATATATATATATATATATATATATATATATATATATATATATATATATACATATCCTCCGATCAAGCAAAGAACTCTACACACCATGGAAATCGCTGTTTCGTCGACATTATAGATGCGTCCCGGACGAAAGTTCTTCTTTCCAAGGGCAGCGTCATACATGTCGAAGAAGGCATTAACTGAAACTTTGTTAAATCCCCTGGCTCTAGCAGCTGACGTGGGCTCCGGCTTGCGGAATGAAAGTTTCGGATTGCGCTTCAAAAATCCGGCCATCCATTCGCACCCTGCCATTTTCTTCATTTTGTTGAACGGATGGGCAATCTTATTTTTTTCAGCCAGCTCGAAAGCCAGCTCACGGACATCGTTCTTTTTAATCCTGTTCCGGCGTGAAAACCGTTTCTCTTGATCCCAATTTCGACTTCACCACCTTTCCCGTAACATGGTCTGCCAACGTAGTTCTCGGAATTCCAAACGTCTTAGCAGCACGATTCACGGAAATCCTGCGATCCAATGCGTCCTTTGCCTGGATTAGCTGCTGATCGGTCCAATTTCCGCGGTTGGTCTTCCTTTTGTAGTTGCGTGGCATCTGATAAAAATGGTTAGGTAGTTTCACAAACATCCGCTGATCCAAAGAGCATGACGGTGATACCCGCACCGATTAGTGACGGGCTTACCCGAAAGGCACTTTTTTTTCTTAATTACACCGTAAATCTGGGATAATTGATTAAACTAACCTTTCAATGAATCTCAGCACTATGATATAGTGTAAATGAAAGTACGCAATCGATGAAATTGAATATCTGTACTTAATTATTTGTCAAGACGTTAAAATCCCCCATCGAAAAATTACATCCGGTATCGCCGCGACAACGCTTGCGTTGGTTTTAATTATTTTCTACGCGTTTGACAGTTCACAGTGGGTAAATACGCGTTTGACAGTTCACAGTGATAAATACTAATAATAGGTATATTCAAAAACATACTACAAAATTGTTTTCTAGTAAAACCGTTGGGGTGACGGGCTTACCCACCCTGACGGGGTTTCCCACATTTCTCCTACCACTTAAAATAGAAATGAAAAGAAAAGATTGTTATTTGAAAAGTTTTCTTCAGTTTTTCGGAAGTGCATTAAGATATTTCGCACTCATAGCACCAACCCAACGTCTCAGTTATTGTTGTTTCATATAAGCGTGACTTGCAGCTTGATGCTGGTTCATCACGCCAGGGAGACGACTTAAGTCGTGCATATCGAACCCATTAACACATAGGCTGGGACCAACGGCTTTACTTTCCTTCCAAAGAAAGACGTGATCAGAAATTTTTCGTCTCAGAAAATCCCAACGGCGCCAACTGGAATTGATATCAGACCGACTGGGGTGAGAGGCAGCCACGCCGTTCCCAACGTCTTAGTGGCAAAACTTTGGTGTCGTACTTTGTTGAAAATTTCGAGTGTACCGAGCACTATTGCAAACTGTGTTGGTTATACTAATTATTATTATGATAAATGTATTTCGTAATATTTTTTATTGCATTCTACTTGAATTTTCATTCCACTTATGCTTAATTTTGGGTTAAAGATTGTACTCGAATGCAGCAGACAAAAACGATCACTAAAACTTCATTTTAAGTAGGATAATTTTGAAACTCTCAGGGAATAAATAAACACATATTAACTATGTTTTTGCAAAGTTGGTTTATTCAATCTCCTCTACTAGGCTAAATGCCAACACCTTGGACTTAATGCTGCTTATCAAATCCTTTGTAACACTTGCGCCATTTTTCTCACACACTTTCTCCCACTCTTTCTTTCCTTGTCGTTTTTGAAGACCTTCCCTGTTTTTCCCTGTGGAGCATGCCCTTCATAATCGCCCAAACGACGAAAAATTCCAGGCCAGAGATCTGGATGGCATCCGCTTTAATGTACGTCTCGTCGTCCATTATGATGCATCTCGGCTGCCCCAACCACTTGCGGTACAGCTTCCTGGCGTGGGATTCGGCTACTGTATTATGTTTATCGGTTCGGTTAGGTACCTTCCTTATCTTGAAGAGATGAAGTCTGGCCCACTTCATTGTCTGCTGGACGAACCAGCCGGAAGAATTGACTATCTTGGCCACGTCCCGAATCGAATGGTACGAATTGTGCTTGAAGTAATCCCTCACCTTCCTTGCGTTCACGAGGTCGGTCGTCTTCGCTTTTCTCCCGCTGCCAGCTCGCCACTAGGTCGTCTGGGTCTCCTTGAACGATTTTACCATACGGGACACGGTTGAATGGTCGATTCCCAACTGTTTCGCGATCCACCTGTGGTAAAGGCCTGGAGTTTCAAAGACCGCGCCCATATTTTTTTTTCTCAAAGCATTCTTGCTTGGAAGCCATCTCAATAACCACTTGACAAATTGTGACGAAATTCTGTTCATGTAAACATTATACTCTAAACTAGTTTTACTCAAAATTTCATCAATTTTTACCCGCGCTTTTAATAGTTATACACAAAAGAAAGTGTTGCATTTTTCGAGTAAAGATTTTAATGAAATTAATATAAAAATTCCAATGCAACGCAGTCAAAAGTATAATTGATTTTTTGATTTCTTTTATCAATGTTGAATTTTATGATGAGAGTACTATTTTGAATCTTCATACAAAATAATGCACGTGGGAATCAAACGGGGCTGTTACATACCGATAATATTGAGCACGCTATCATGAAGCACTTCTCCGATATCGCCTGTTCGGAACTACCAATAGTCGTCGTCTTCTAGTTAGTCCTCCTCGGTCCTGCCGGGCAGTTTGTTGTAGGCTTTGGACTCAGTCGCTCCACCCACGACGATTTCCCATTGCGGGTAGGGCTTGTTCGTTCTGCGGTAGTTGTCTTTCTGCCATTGGCTCTGCCAAATATAGTTGCATGAACATTGTTATAAATATAGTTACATGAAGAATGTGATTCCAAAACATTGTACTCCGTGGACCATTCTGAAAAATGTTTTCGTTCTAATATAAAAACGATTTAATTTAAGAACGGTATTAGAGGCTCACTATTAGTTACAGCAGATCCGGCGGTAGTCTTATTAAGCCCGTAACCTTGGATCCTTCTCATCACCACAAGCAAAGAGAGAACTTCAGCGAGACAGAACAGCCAACAGCCACCCAACCAAAAATTAATAAAATAAAAAAAAAAAAAAGAAAAAAAAAAAAAAGAGGAAGGAAAAAAAAAAAAGGGATGAAAAAATAAAAAATATAAAGAACGCCACAACGACGGTTGTGTCGTACACCCGCGCACCCTTTTTTTAAATACTAGCCAACACACACCGCCTCCTCCCCGGTGGGTTTTTATATTTTTTTTTAAAAAACCACCCCCACACACACACCCCCACCTGGCGGCCCCCCCCCCCCCCCACAAATTATTCGAAAGGCCCAATATAATTCTGCAACAATAACTCATAATCCACGTCGACCGGCATTTCAAATTTAAGCCTTACACACCAACCCATTTTATTGGCACTGGGGGTATGATTCATTCTTATTTTGTTTTGTTTAATGAATATGGGAGAGCTTTCTGACTGGGTTTTCATTCAGCTTTCAGCGTTGGTGCAGAAAACATTCCTGAATCAATCGGTTGATTGTACTGATTTGTCAATTGTTTACCTTTTTGAAGCAACGATTTTTTTCGTAGAAATTTATGCTGAATATTTATCCATCCGAAAGTAAGTATAATATAAAAATCGAAATAGTTAAAGACTGTTCTAAATTTAGAAAATTAGTCAGTTGCTGCTCGATTTGATCGTAAAAATGTACAAGTTTCTGATCAAGCTACCAAAAAAGGAAACCTCCGATGATGCTGTTGCTGATTCCCCGACAAATCCCACGCATACGGATCCAGCAGAAGGCACAATTGTTGCCTTGGTTGCCTCCGCCGATGTCCCGACTGCTGAATGTGTGAGTACAAAAAGTGTGTCTAAGCGGCGATTCGTACCAGGAACAAGCTTCCCATGGATTTTTTACGACTCGGCGAACGACATTGTGCTGTGCTCCACATGTCGTGAAATTTTGCATACGATGGGTCTGCCGCTCTCCTCTAAGAAGGAAACGATTTTCATCGAATCGGGTTTCAATAATTGGAAAAAGGGAGTGGAAAAGTTTCAACTGCACGAGCAATCGATGGGTCACAGGGAAGCAGTGATGAAACTACATGCTTTGCGAGCATCAGTTAACGTTTGTGCGCAGATCTCTGTCCAAAAAAAGAGATAAATGATTGTTAACCGGGCGTGTTTGAAAAAGATCTTTTCATCGCTGTTGTACTTAGCTTCTCAGGGTCAAGCATCCGTGGTCACAATGATGACGCAAGTAATTTCGTAAATTTGTTGAAATCTTGGTTGAAACGCGAATCGTATACTTGGTGTAGCCATGGAATCCAAAACGAAATTCTCGATCTTCTTAGCCATACTCCGCTTCGGAAACTCCTTGAGTTGGTGAAGTTAGCTGTTTACTATGCTATGTGCGACGAGACAGCGGACATTTCAAGAAAGGAGCAGTTTTCATTTTGCATTCGTTTTGCCAGATAGCCTTTGGAAGCCGAAGAAATTTTCCTTGGTTTCTATGAAGTGAAATGTACAACCTCCGTCACGCTTTATTGCGTCATCAAGGATATACTTATCCGTGTTAATTTGCTGCTGTCCAACTGTAGAGGGCAGTGTTATGACGGAGCAAGGAATATGGCTGGTGGCAAAAATGGAGTGCAAGCTAAGATTCTTGGTGAGAACTTTGTTTGTCCACTGTTTGGCTCATTCTTTGAACTTGGTGGCGCAAGACACCCTAAAGACGATTCCTATTTGCCGAGATACCTTAAACTTAGTGAAGGATCTGATCAGCTTCGTCAGGGATTCACCAAAACAGCTCGCGATGTTCCAGTCTATTAAATCAGATGATTCCACCAAACTTCGACCTTTGTGCCCAACAAGATGGACAGTCAAATTTGTGTCCATGTCATCTGTTTTATCAAACTATTCCGCTTTGGTTGAATTTTTCACGACTTTGGCTGAAAGTGATGCTTCTGATGCTGGTGCAAAAGCTGCTGGGTTTTTGAGAATGATGGAGAAATTCGACTTTTACTTTACCTTGATGGTACTAGTAATATTATTCGGGTACATTGACACGGTGAACACGGCGCTGATCGAAACGTTGAAGGCAAGTTTGAACTTCTGTAAAAAGGATTTTTCCGAGGTTTGGGAAAGAGTATCATCAGGCAAACCGGTAGGATCTCCGAAGTTGCCGCGAAAAAGGAGAGTGCCAAAACGATTCTATCCAGACGAACAATCACAGAGAAGAGAATCAATCGCAGGGTCGGTTGAAGAGATTCATGAATCCCAGTATCAGGAAATTATCGACAAGATTCTGGAATCACTTGACGCTCGATTTAAAACTGAATCGTTTGAGTTCCTGTCGGAAATTGAAAAGTTTTTGCTTGACTTAAACAAAGCAAACATTCTGAGTTTTTATGAGGGTGATGTCGATCCGGAACGCTTGCTGCTGCATCGGGAAATGTTCTAGCAAACTTTGCAGGAAGCTGACAAGTGTGTTGAGAATATGTCAGATATTGTAAGATAACTTCAGATAACTTCTCCCAGAATTTGTAAAATTTCTGAATATATTTGTGACAATTCCGACATCTTCTGCAACACCTGAGCGGTCATTTTCGGGACTTAGAAGACTGAAGACATACTTGCGCTCCACCAGGGGACAACAGCGGCTTGATTCTGTGGCCATATTGCACTTCCACAAGAACATGGCGAACATGGACATGGATGAAGTTTTGAATGAGTTTATTTCAAGATAGCCAGAGAAAAAATACTTTTCATACGTAACAAGTGGAATGTTTGAAGCCTGAACGTTTTTGTAGAAATAAATCGTAATAATTCACAAACGTACTACTGAAAACTGTTTGTTTTCGTTTTGCGTTCGTTACTCATTGGAATAGGATTTAAACACTATTGCTTTTTAAAATAATGATATTTTTATTTTTGCATTATTTTGAAGAATAATGTCCCCCCCCCCCCCCCCCCCCCACAAAAAAATTAAGTTTTCGCCCCTCCCCCCCCAAAAAAAAAAGATAAGATAGGAAATAAAAAAAAAAAAAAAAACGAAAGGCGGGGGGTATATATATATATATATATATATAAAAAATAAATTATTTTACTATAGTTATACATTAATATAAATTATTTATTAATACATAAATATTTATACATTATTAATTATGCTTATAATTTATAAATAATTTATATAAATCTGTTCTATATTATTATAAATTGATTATAAATTATGTTATTATTTATTTATTTTTTTCATCTAAGACCGATAGGTTTATAAATACTCCACTTTTATTTATATAAGACCCATAATTTATATATGAATTAGTAACTGGCATGCTCTAATAATATTTAATATTGATTCAAAATCACTCTTTGTGCTTTTATTTACAGAAACCTTTACAAAACTCAGCAGACAGCAAAAATACAACGAAAAACAAAGTGAGTACAATATATAAAATAACACAATGATTGGGACAGCTGAAACATTCACTGCAAATTTGCTACCATTCAAAAAGACGTTCACAAAAACCCTTAAATGTATCTCATACCCTCGTAGCAGAGAGTTATAAAACGAAACTGCCCACCGACAGGAACAAAACATCATCATTCAAAACAGATAAAAAGTAGCAAAACCAGTTCCTGACTTTTTTTTATTAATGAAAAACAGTTTCACTCTCGACCAGTCGATCGCACTAAGTTATCTGCTTTCGTATGGCTGTGTGGTGCAAATTTCCAAACCGTGATCAGTTTATTTTTTGCGGTTCTCTTAGTCCGCTTATGCGCACCTTCGTGAACAGTCGGAATTAATGTGCGACACGGATTTTCTGCCAACATCCGCGGGGATCCATCCAAGGGGATCACGTGTGTGGTGGTGAAAACCGCACCATGAATGAATGAATTTAAATCGCCTTTTCGACGCGTGAAAGCGATAGTTTTCTCCTTGTTGTATGTCAAACGGATACGTAATTTATTAAGTTATATAGATCAGTCTGCACAAGTAATGGCACAATTCACACACAAAACTAGTCGAAAACTTGATTACGGTATTTTTGAAACCTGTTTCTGCTCCGACATAAGTTTGACAACAAAATTTTCATCGGTGTGAAGGCTTACAGGTTGGCATAACCGGCGTTACATAACAATCTCAGGTGGGATTTATCAACAAACACGCAAAGGAGATGGAGGAAACCATCGAGGAAATCGAGTCGAGATTGATTGGATACTATGTAACGAGGAAACTTTGCTGCTCAAAGCTTTGCCTGAATTATAGGCAAATGACCTTATCACTATCATACGGAATCATTATCATCGTTCAACTTTGATCATGTATTATCATTTCTGCATCACATCATGATCAGAAACATTACCGATAATCTTTTACCCGTTAATGAAGACACATTGTAGCATTAAACTTTCCAACAAGGAATATTTCATGAATCTGGCTATATAGAAAGTTAATCAAGGTCTTCCAGATGGTGAATATGTAGTTCAGAATTATCTTATTACGCGGCGCGAACAGACTAGAAGTCCTGGAGTATCCCGAGATTTATTTATTCCAAATGATAAAAACAAACTATATCAACGCTAACAAAAACCGCCTTTTTTTGATTATCCAGATTTTTAGCCCTGGGCTGGTTCATCTCTCGTCGTAGTCACTCAAATACCTTTATTTTTTTCGTAACTTGTCCGGGGGTGAGATTCGAACTCGTGACTTTGGCGTGAGATGCATGGATGTTAACCACTACGCCGGGGTCACCCCCACTATCTTCTTGTATAGGCTCGCGACAAATTAATATCAAAAACAGACGACACTCGATTAAAGGCAAGTTGCAAAGCAATCATTCCAGAATTCGTCCCGTAGACGATTCACCTGTGTGGAACTCTAAGGAGGGAGGTGTTTCGTGAGATACGGCTAGGAGCCTGGAGTGGAATATCGATGAGCAGTGAAGGGCAGTCTATTCGATCAGACAACAAATCAGCGACGATAAGTGTATTTGCGGCTTCACGACGAATTTTAAGAGTGTCCAAATGAATCATAAGGCAGCGCCTCTCGTAATTCGGAAGGTTGAAAGGGTCCCTCCAAGGCAGTCTACGAAGAGCGTATCGGATGAATTGACTCAATACGTTCGGCGCCATTTTGGAATTGAGGATTCCAGACCGGGGAATCATATTTCAAGGTGGACCTCATCACCGAAAAGTACCTGTAAATCTTCGTGCAACTGTAAAGCGTAGCGTAGCGAATCCACGCGAATGTAGATTTTGAGGTCGTCAGCAAAAATTACCCGATGATATTTCAGCAACAGCAACGTTGAAATACAAGAGAAAAATCCGGGCCCACGATGACTACCTTGGGGATGTCGGACAAGGCGGGGAACAAAGCGGACAGCTTATCGTCAATTTTAACCTTGAGGGTACTGTCACAAAGATACGATTTGAACCAGGGAAGCAAGGAGGCGCTGAAGCCAAGCCTTTCCAGTTTTGCCACAGTGATGTCATGGTTGATTCTGTCGAAAGTAGCAGATAGGTCTATATAGATAACGTCCGTTTGTAAACCAGCTAAAATCCCACCCATGATGCAGGAAGTGATTGATAGAAGGTTTGTGGTCGTTGAACACTTCGGCATAAATCCATGTTGGTCTTCGCCGAACAATAAAATATTGCATCACGTAAAAAAACACGGCTTCCACAACGGCCAGTTCAAACAGCTTAGAGACTGCGCACAAGCTTGAAATTTTCGCAGTAGTTATCAGCATTTCTTCGGACTCTCTTTTTGTGTTGGAAACATACAGGTCGTCAATGATGACCGATAGATGTGGTCTAATGGTGCGGTCAGCAAAGCAATGCAATGTTTTAGAAACACGGATGGAATACCGTCCGGTCCAGCGGTGATTGAGAATTGTTTGTAGCAGCAACAATATCTGCATCGGCAATAGGGATTGTGTTGAAATACCGGTCAGACAAAGGGACGTTATTTGAGGCAACTTCGTTTTGATTTGGGTGGAGGGCATCGTTATGGAAAACATCTGCAAACTTTTCGGAAAACATGCTAGAGCTGTCGACAACGGACTCAGCGATAACCCCGTTCCAAGAGATGGATGAAGGTAAACTGTTCTCCATGCGTTGCTCATTAATGTGTCGCCAGAACGCCTTAGAATTATTCTTCAGTTTGCATTGGAGCTTGCGTTGGTGGGCCGAGAAGCAGCGTCGAGCCAGCTGCTTGTATTGATGGTTGAGCTTCTCGTAATGGTTCTGCAACGCTATCAACTGGTGTATCGAAAACCTACGTAAAGCCACCCTCTTTTTTTATTTCAGCCTGCACAGGGCATCTGTCTGCAATGGTACTTTTTCGAGACTGAAGAGACTTTCTTTGGAACGTGTCTGTCGATCAAGTAGCTCAAGATGGAGAACGTGGTAGTGACGTTATCGACGTCGTTAATGTCGAGGGTTTCATTTCAGTTGATACTGATTATCACATTGAGAATGCTGTCGTAATCACCATTGTAGAAGTCATAGTAGGTAAAAAGCGGTATAATAGCTGGTTCGATTGGTGCACTAGTCACGAGATTGAGAAAAAGTGGTGGATGATGAGGCATCTGTTTTACTATTGCAGATGCTTGGTGGAGCATGTCAGCATTTACGAAGCAAAGGTCCGAAAAGTCGAAACGCCGCCACCAAAAACCGGTCGACTATTTAGTGCACTTCAGTTGCATCAAAATACCTACTAGGAAGAACCAAATCCTGCTGTGGAGAGAGTGTTATTGAGCCATATCTCGGTAAGAACGATTATGTCATGCGAACAGTACGAGTTAGCCAGAATATATTGGACTAGAGTTCATACCGCCCACATTCTGATAGTAAACTTGCAGTGCGTGCACATTGACGTCGCTACCTGCCATACGATGAGAGGCGCTGGAGGAGTTAGCAGTATTGGATGTGGTTCGTGAGCGATCAGGACAGCTGCTGATCGGAGCTTTGACAGCTGTATCTTGAGATCTTGAAGATGTAAGTGTGCTACCTTCTTCTATTCACTGTATCTCAAGACTCTGACCATTTATAAAATTGTCTTTTTGGGCTCAGGAAAACCAAGACTTTTAAAATGGTGGATGTACTAATTTAGAATTCTTCATGTGTAATTTAGGTCATGGTCATTTATTGCTATTGAACAGGTCAATAGCGCTTTTATATGACACCATTTGTCAGCATCTTGAATACCATTTGGCGTTGGGTGGCTTATAAACATAATTATTTACGTAAGTTAATTAACCCATTTATCTGACATCAGTTGACACTATCTCGGATTTCAAAATGGCCTCAAACTTCAATTTATGACTAGTTTGTAGACTTTATTGTAGTGTATTTGGCAGGTTTTTAAACTAATGGCCATCATTTTGAAATCCAATATAACGATAAAGTCGCTTAAGTAACACATTTATCTGACATCAATTGCCACCATCTTGAATTTTTTAAACTTTAAAATGGCGTCCGATAACGATTTCCTGTGAAAAAAAACAATTGTTTTGTTCACTAGCAATACATGATCAAGATTTAAGTACACATGAAGTATACATACACACATACTAACGCCGCATAATGGAAGAATGGTAAACTAGCACATTTTACATCCAAATTGTCTGATTTAGTGAAATTGTGCAGTGAATCAATTGAATGGGGGCTTTTTATAACCATATTTTAATTATTTAATTATTTGATTTGAGGATTGGAGGATTTGAGTATTAATAACTGAGTTAAATACATGGCCGCTTTTCAAGCATGTTGTATGTATGTAATGTTGAGCTTGTAATTGATTGAAAATTCCTTATCAACCTTATCATTTTCTTCTTATTTATCGTATAACCTTTAAAGGAGATTAATAAAATTTGATGAAATTGGGAGGTTTTCGTATTGCTTATACATTTGCTTGGAAATAACTGCAATTTTTCGATTAAGGTCTAATAGCATTTATCGTTGTGTTGAAAATACGATATTTTTCCTCTTGTTGTGCTCCTTATTAGGAATTAGTATTTATGTATTAACAAATTAATAATGTTATATTGAATGTTTTGAAACAAGCTGTGGCGTAGAGTCACCGACAAACCGACATGAATGACAATAGAAAATGTCTTAATATTTAAGTTCAAATCATACCCAAGTACCCATGAAGCTGTACATAGATACATCATTTTTGCATTATATTACGATGTACGTTTATGGTATAAAGCAGTTTAATCTTACATGCGTCATCAAAGTAGAATTAAAGTCGAAAAGGGCCCCACGCCTGTCAAATTAAAGCTAGTGCAAATGCTTTATTGAAAACCTAAAACATGTATATTTAGGGCAGAGCTACTTTTTCAGCAGTTGAATTACTGATTCTACTGAAATGTTTCATTGCATTTTTAAAAGCATGTATAGAGCTTGGGATCCTTTAAAAAAAAACATCGAAAATGTTTAAAATTTCTTTTTGAATTCAGATCTTTTCATTGTTATTATATATCAGAGATGTTATGTCATACTATTATATGGCATCTTCACGTAACATTTAAGAGATATATGTTAGATTATACGCCCAAATGTGTTTCACCCTCCATAGGGATTCGAACCAACTGAACGCTTAGTGCTGGTTGCGTTAACACTCTGAGTTAAGAGAGCAATAGAATAACAAATGACAACTGCACAATATTAAGGAAGCATACTGTCTGCTCTCTTTGTCGTCCTGGAAAAACATGTATCATGCAGCTATTTTTAGATTTCTCTCGCTAACACGTCGTAGAGACTGCGATACCCGAACTTTTTATTAGTGAAAACCTCAACCCGATACGAACTACAAATGAAATCCCGAACCAGGTTTAAAGCGGATAAAAAAAGAAAACGATTTGAGAATGAAGATTCCGCGTTGGAAAAACATCTCAGCCTTCTGAAAATCAACAAAAATAAAAAATAAACCCGTGGCTCTCCATAATGTAGCCATATTTTTTCCTGAAATTTTAAGAACTAAACTTGCTGCTGCAAATTCCAAGGTTTAGGTGAAGAAAGATGACAAGCTCATTTGTTTCTCATTTCCAAAGTCAAATTCGAAAATGGCATCCAGATGATACCAATGCTATTTTTTAACTAGCAATGAAGTATTTATTGAGATAATGCAATAATGCATCATTGAATGCGTATTTAATGTTAAGTTGTTTTAAGAAGATGTACCTATATTAATCTCATCACTTTGCAATTCATCCTACTTGAAATAAAACGATATACACGTGACAGGATTAGTTAGTAATGTTTTTGTAGTTATTTAACGTAAGCAAACATTATTAGAAAACGAAACCGATCCTTCAACTGCCCAATTGTTTGATTCATCGTAAGATGAATAAAGGAACAATGAGATTAATATGGGGGCAGTTTTCCTAGTAATGCATCATCGCATTTTTAATGTAAACGTAATGCTACATAGCATGGGAGTTGTTGAAAAAATGTAATATGGCATTACAACCGACAAACCGACATGAATGACAATAGAAAGTGTCTAAATATTTCTGTTCAAATCATATTACTGACATCTATCTATGTTCGCTGAAAACGTGTATTGAAGACACGAACACGCTTGGGCACTTGATAAGAAGGTTCATGTCTGAGCAATTCTGGACAAATTAATTTTATGTAGATAAAATTATTCTATAGGTTTTGACAGATGGGATCGCTGCACACTTGAATCGGTCGTTATATGGATTCTTGATCAAAAGTGAAGATTGAGTTTCATGTCGGTTTGTCACTGGTTTAAATCCATTTAGATCGAACCTCAGGATATGAACAATACTATGCTACTGTTTTATGTTGGCATTGCAGACCTTCCAAACAGAATAAAGTTGAAATTTAATCAGAGTTGAAGCTTAGCATCATGTGTATTCTAATAATCGCATAAAAAGCGACTATTTTCGGATATGGTTAAAAAAGAACGGAAAAGGATATTTTAAGAAAACAAATTGCATTTTATTCGATAGGAAATTTACTTTTACTCCCTGCCGCGCCGCTTTTTGGCAGTTAGCCGGATATTTGGCCATAGGTGAAGAAAAGAAGAAAAGAGCTTGTAGGCATATTCTTCAGTTCCTTGGTTGTCTTTTTGACCATGAAATTATTTGAATATACTCTCCTCTTCAAATTGGTCCAGAACTTCTCGATTGGGTGGAGCTGGGGCACTTAGGGAGGGTTGGCATACTTCCGCACGTTCCGCTTCGCCGGAAGATCTCTTTTGCCAGAAGTATATATTGCTGGACCAAAATTTTCAGCCGTTGTTTCTGGGTTTTCCTTGGTTTTCTGACACGGCTGGCTTGGACTGACACTTCCGCATGTGGATATGCATTTTGATCAAATACTTCTTGACTGTTTGGCCGGTCGAACCGACCTCCTGGCCCAACGCACGGAAAGAGGTGGCCACGTTGCCTTCCGTCTTCCGTTTGAGCTTCTGTTGAATCCTCCGGTCGCTTAAAACGGTTGGACGGCCAAAACCAGGCCTCCGCTCGATGGACTCTCCCCTCTCCAGAAGTGCCAGAATCCGATGTTTCCGCGATCGTATCTGGCCGACACAGAGTGGGCCACGATGGCCGACTTTTATAGGCCCGGGTGGACCAGGCGATACGAACAAACCATAGATCAAAGTTGTTTCACTGTTCTCGCCATAGCTGCCGTAAGCAAACTGATGGAGCTGTTAAATTTTCACAGTATATAGGCAACTAGTATATTTTGCAACTGACTGTACCGGTAATCGTATGAAAAATAGAAACATTTAGTCACTTTTTTAATGCTTGCATTAAAATATTTCATAATTATTAATAAACAGTTTTTGATTCACAAAATGAGCTATGGGAGGCCCACGATGGTTTTCAAAAAGGCTATTCCAAAACTAATACCGTTTTACTGGCTGTGCAAAGAGATAGATAAATGCCGCAAAATACAAAACAAAAATCTCATGTTTGCTAATAACAGATGGTTCATTTAACTTAATTTTGACTTTTTTCTGATCACGGGAGAGGTAAAACATATGCAAATCACTTATTGTTACATTGATCACTTTGTTTTCAATATTTCGTAAATATATTCTGGTCTTTGCATTTTTTATATTATTAAAACAAGTAGGTCTTCAGTCTATGTCAATTATTTTGTCATGCTGAGTGTTTTATTTATTTCTAGGACAATCTTTAAATTTGAAAACTAGAACAAATCTATATAGAGAAACATTGATCAGCTCTTCGTATTATTTTTATGTCATTTTTTGTATTGAATTTATGTTTAAATCCGAGTATTAATTTAAAATCTTCATATGAGTTTCAATTTGTACAGAAAATGTTTATCAAATTAGATGAAATGCATGATTACGCCTAAATGTAGACAATTATCTATAAAATAACTGGACTTTTCTTAGAAAATCATTAATGTCTCTGAGATGGGCGAATTTTACTGATATTTGTTGGAACTCGGCTAGATATTTAGAAACTACTGTGACGGTAATTATATAGTTCAGTGCAACGTTAAGACTATTTGCTGAGTGATTGTTTTGAGTACTACTAATTGCCTTATTAATAAAGTTATAAAAAATGCAGTACAATCAACTTTTGGTTAAGATAACCTTGTAAAATCATTCAATGGAATAACATGATCAAATTCCACTGATATTGATCTTTTTCACAGAAAATTTTCTACGCATCACCTTAAAACGCAACCCAAAGTTATCAGTCAACCCCCCCCCCCCCCCCCCCCCGCTGAACAATGTAACCCCGTTTTACGGTACTTATAGCTTCTCGTTCCGAATTCAAGCTAAAAGACAAGAAAAAACTGAGCTAAAACAACAATATAACCACGTTCAAAGCTACGCACGTTCCTGCTGAATTCATGGCGGAACTGAGAATAAGGAAATAAAAATTAATCCTGAGTTTCGAGCAAGTATTCAAAACAAACATTTACAGTTAGTAGAGAAGCTTATAGGAAATTTTCGACTAGTTTTAGCTATTGAGATTTTTCTCATAAGCCGTAATAGCAGAATGATATAAAATGTTATGCATTTTACAAAAAAAAATCTTTTGTTAATTATGTACCGTGAATTAGTGTTATATTAACAAGTTGTTTAGAAGTCCAACCAAATCCTAGACCACACAAGAAATCGAAACTAGCTATCAAGAGTATGATCCTACTTTGTAACTGCACCGTCGCCGACTGAGCGGAGGAAGAAATCTTTACAAACAAACATAGAAGTTCTAGTTTGAAAATTAAATTTTCCCATTTTCATGTCATCAGCATTATCAAATCCTTTATAATTATGTTTGCTTATGTTCCATAGCATGAAAAAACAGCTGAACTAGATTGAAAGTGAAACTAGCGCATGCCCGAAAAATGAAAACAAAAAATACCGAAAAAATCGAGGGTGGAAATTAATAATACGGACATCTGGATCTATGTTGTACATATGCACCCTAACCGTGCAGTATGATTCACCTTTGGGGGTAGTTTTTTCCCTATTCTTCCGTGCCCTAAATTCTTCTCCGTTGTATGCGTTTGATTGGGGATGATTTCGTTCCAAGAAAGAGGGTTCGTTCACCTTGTTCTCTTTGAGCAAGCTGGTCAAAAATTGCACCCTTCTCGATGTTTGCGCTCCCCTTGCTGAATTGCGGTGGTAAGCAATCGATGGACGTTGATTTGGAGATTCCTCCGGTTACTCAACACAAGCCAATAACATCTGCCATCCAATGGACTCGCGCCAAAACGTTTGCAGTTTGCTTATATGCTTATATCATGTAATAATTGTGAGTCACCTTCAGCGAACCACGTTGTCGTCACTCGCGTGCCGGAATAAAGCGCAATGGTAGCACCAGGTGTACCTGGTTTCCTGATCCTTTTACACGCGTTTTGCGAATCTGATAGGAAATGTTTGACTAACGGCAGACGAACAAAGAATTGCAGTCGTTCTTGTTGCTTCTTTTGACACCGGGTGAAAACATTATATTAGTATGTATGTATAATGTGAGCATTTCAATTTTCAGAGAAGTCTGACTAGAAATTGGGAGAATAAAAATGGTGCGAGAATTTGAAACCGTGAGTTTGAGTTCTTGCTCCAACACTCACGTCATCCGAAAACAAAGAAAAATGTGATCGAAATTCCCTGTCCTGGCCTAATTAGAAGTTTCCCAGTAGAGACTGAAAGTTTTGTTTGACATTACCTATGTAAGATACACAATTAACGTTCCGCAATATAAGTGGAATTATCCATCTTCTGTGAAAGCTGTGGGAGTATAGTAATGCATCGTAATTTAAACTCCAAGTCTATGACCTTAACTTTGAGAAAATAGTTCAACCTTTTGAAAAAAGTATGCTCGAAAAAGCGCATATATTTATTTACTATGTTGGACATTTTGGATGGTCCAGTTCATCCACCTAGGATTGCTAAAAGGTAAAACAAGTACCTATTCTTGTTAAAAAAAAATCATATCTTAAAAGTTGTTATTACTGATAAAATAAAGGGGGTTCAGCGAATTCGAGGTTACCTAACTCAATTTCAGGAATTATATATTTTTAACAAAAGTGAAATACTCACAAAAAGAATAAGAAATAACATTATTTTCAATTATACATTTTATCACTCTAACCTTTTCCAAATCCTTGAAATAAATCTTCAGCTATAACTTTGGCCCATAATTGCTTTTTAGCCAAACATTTAATAAATTTAATAAATTTAAAGATCGTTAATCTTTGATATAATGCAGCAATTAGCCAGTCTACAGAATTATGCTGTATTCCATGAAACAATTTTGAGTTCTGAGCAGTTGATTAATTTATTAGACAATAGTGATTTGAATGATGAAAAAAATTTGTTTCTTACATTTATTTGAAAAATGATTTTCACGGAGACAAATCTCGGTCATTGAAATTCAAAATATCGATGTTTCACTTTGAACATATGGATTATTTAAAGTAAATTGAAAACATGTTTCCAACAAAAATTGTTTATTTCAACAATACGTACATTGGGTAGGCGATTTGATTGTGTGGTTCCCTCTCCATAAAGTAAGACCAGGGTAATGTTTTGAAGCTCGCAACATGAATCAATCGTCACATTTATCGATTTCAGTAGCGAACTTCCCTGTGATGGGAAATTATTATCCAGCATAAAAAGAACTGTAGGAAGGAAATATGATACAAATTGTTGCATGAAATAATTATTTTATGTTGTTTAATACGGATTTTCTACTGATTATACTTATATATACAGATTTCGTTCCCACCAACGCATTATAGTCGGACTTGAAAGTCCCTCATTTGTTTATTTATTAGAAGTAGCACTGTGTATGTAGGGTATGATGACTTTGCGCCTGTGTAAGGGATGCATCGGAAAGTCGCTAAAGGTGAGCAAAGCGCCAGGACCATATGGCATACCGAACTTGGCCATCGAGATAGCTATTCTGCTGGCTCCAGACATGTTCAGGGTGGTGATGCAAAGGTGTCTGCACGAGGGGGGCCATAGAAGAGGTAGAGTTAACGGCTACGCATTCCATCGACATTGTCAAGGGATGGATGTGCTCCAGATGGCTGGAGTTAGCCCGCCACAAAACGGAGATTACTGTGGTCAACAACAGAAAATCGGAGCAAAGTGCGACGATTAGTGCAGGCAACTGCACCATCACCTCAAAGCGGTCCCTGAGGTTCTTAGGGGATACGATCGACGACAAGCTGTTCTTCATCAGCCACGTCGACCACGCCTGCAAGAAAGCCTCTATGGCTATTTCGGCATTATCCCGATTGATGTCGAATAGCTCAGCAGTACAAGAGAGCAAACTAGCACTGTCTATACTGAGGTATGGTAGGCTGGCATGGGCCACCGCCTTGAGTACTAAGAGCTGCATTTGCAAGCTCGATTGTACGCACAGGCTAATGTGTCTGAGAGTAGTCAGCGCATACCTTACGATGTCACGCAACGCGGTCTGCCTATCGGCATCATCATAAAAGAAGACGTAGAGTGCTTCAAACAACGAGGCACGAGAGGTATTTGTAAGACCACTAGAGCCGCATCAATGGTCAGCAGAGGGAATGGAATAACTCCACAAATGGTCGGTGGACCCACCGACTAATCCCGGAGATATCCGGATGGGTCGGTCGGCGACATGGGAAAGTTACCTTTCTTTTGACGCGTAGCCTGTTTGGCCATACCTGCTTTAGACAGTATCTGCACAAGTACGGTTACGTCGAGTCCTCCGCGTGTCCCGTATACACGAATGTCGAGAAAACCGCAAAACATGCGTTCGCTTGTCCTCGCACTGGTGTCAACTGAACAGTTTACAAAAATTGAATACACGAAAATGGTAGTAATATTGGTAGTTTAATATTTTTCAATCCCTCTTTACATAATCCATCTCATTCTTTGAAACTTTATTACGTTCGAACTTCGTATTCATTTATCAAATTTCTTACTATTGTTTGATCAAAAGCCTTATACTGAATTGTTTATTCTTATAGAATAATGTTGGTCTGTCTACACATGCGATTGAAATATTGCACCTATTGAATAAGGATTATGAAACGGCCGCTATAAATGCGATTCATAGTTTGTACGCAGATTGCCAAAACTTCTTTCACATGATGTTCAGATTTTTATAAAAGTATTCAATCGAATGGATTTACATCATTATGTGCAAAAGACAAAGATGTAAACATGGTTTTCTAGAAAACAGAAGCACTAACTTTTTTTTGTCAGTTTAGCATGCAGCTACTGGTTTCGAATTATTGATAAAAAGCAAGAGTTCCCTTAAACTTTTTTTCTTCAGTAAATAATTTTCAATCAAATATCAATATTTTGCGTTACATTAACTTGATTAACATCTTCTTGGGTACCATGCGTTGAACCTGAGCTGTGGAATGTATACGCGGAAATCTTTTAGGTAACATGCCATCAACCACTAAAAGTCTGGCACAACCGGTGTCGAATTCTTAATAAGGTAAATTTTGTATCCCATTTAGAAATAATGAACAAAAACGAACTGCGTTTATTATTTAACTGTTTTGCATTCGTTTTATGTCGTGAACTCTTTTTTGACGTTTTCTACTTTCAACGTTTTGGCTTTGTACGTTTTGTCCCTTCAACGATGTGTCCCTTAGACGAATTGGCCTTTGGACGATTTGTCCCTTTGACGTTTTGTCCTTTCGACGCTTTGGCATTCGACATTTTGCTTTCGGTCTTTTGTCTCAAAATATATACTTATTTAGTAATCTCGCAATTGAGCACATGGTTTTCACTACCCATATATGTTTTTCAGTGTGAACAGTGATTCAATTTCAACCCCCTTAAGAGCATTACCAATCGCATGATGATGTGGAAAGGACGAAAGGCAGAGTAACATCAGGTTTGGTGTTCGAAAACACTCAATAGTCCGAAAACTTTCAATAACAACTACTAGAACATTCATTGAAAACATGTTAATAGTACAGGCGGAACACCATCCAAGAACCCAAGGAAAACGAAAAACAGTCATCTTCCAACCCTACCGGCTTTCCATCAGCACCCTCGACCGGAATGAACACTTTTCAAAATTACGAGAGAGAGCTCTTTGCAGTCACTCGCTCTCCGATTCTCTCACTTTTTCTCCCAATAGTAATGGTTCACGAAGAGGCGACGCTGGCTCGATACACCGTATCGAACACTCCAGCGTTCAGATGTGAGACAAGTTCGAATGTGAACGGAAGTTGAATGCTAAAACGCGTACGCGATTTTTGTTGCCGGATAGTTTTGCACTAGAAGAGAAACAGCCTTCATCAGCTTCCTATGGGTTCCATCTTTTGCCTTGTTCGACAATTTGTAATTACATATCGCGTTATCGTCGCGGGCGTTTAAG
Source organism: Aedes koreicus (assembly GCA_024533555.2). Taxonomy (NCBI): domain Eukaryota; kingdom Metazoa; phylum Arthropoda; class Insecta; order Diptera; family Culicidae; genus Aedes; species Aedes koreicus. The sequence continues at coordinate 307,193 of JAHHFK020001131.1, read as the reverse complement.
ATTGTGCTTCGTGGGAAAACTATTGTTCAAGTATAGCTGTTGAAAAGGGAGAGATGAAAACAGAAGTGTTGTGCTAGAAGGAAAAATTGCGGAAGCAATTTTCATTATCACTGGCTGAAAAGCTTAATGGAATCGTGCAGTAGCCGTGTATCGAAGAGTTGTTTTTTATGTGCATTTCCAGTGATTTTGTTTTGCGAGAACTCGAAGTTACGGGGAATGTCGAAGATTCAAGCACCCGTGTGTTAAGAGAAGAAATATTCTGCCAATGTGTTGGTGTGCAGTGAGAAGAGCGTAGGACGTGCATAACTCATGCACTTCACCTCCAGACGAACGAGTTGCATCTTTATACCTTAACCTAATTTACCCCAACAACACCGGAACAAAGTGGGCGAGGGTGATAGTTATTCACGTCAGTCGCCTTTCCAAGTTTAAATCAGTAGTCATGAAATCTGTGTTCCAAACTGGCCAAGTTTAGTTTTTGAATTCTACCAATTGTAAAAGCGGGGTTTTTCTCAACTGAAAAACAAAAAAATAAACACGCGTAGGATGCGGTGGGTGATGTCATAAATTCAAATTCGAAAATTTGCTCAACTACATGGAGTGGTAAACCACAGAAGCAACAACAAGGCTCACTTAATTAACACCGAAGAAAACAGTGTTGTGTAAAACGATCACCTTTAATTGGAAGCAACGTCTCGTAACCAGTCTTCTTCTGCAATGATCGTAGTATGGAAATTATGTTGTCAGTGAATGCAAGGCAGAAGAAAATAAGAGTAATTGTTTTAAAAAATGTACCCAGTCAAGGCAATAGTCTAGAGTGATTTATGAACGTTTTTGGTTAGTTTCATGTATTGGTGTGCTTTTATGGCGCTCTTTGGTATCGTTCTCGACACTTGAGCGTTTAGCTCCGGCAAATAAAATATACAAGTTAAATATGATTCTCTGTATGTGGTAGTTGTAAACAAGAATTGAATGTTTGTGTACCTCGTGAAATACGTGTATAAAAAGTAGTTTACACCTTGGCGTTTCTGTGTGTGATTGTATCTAATCCGCTAAAGTAAAAAACAAGATCCAGATCAAAGTGTGAAGTCAAAACAAACATAGTCTGAATAGAGAACACTGCCTTCATCGAATGCTGTTAAACCAATTTCAACGATCGGAAACAGACCCACCGAGAGCACAAAACAGTGCAAAATGGCTGCCACCTTTGTAAAGTCACAATTTATCACTGTCATAGGTATCATGCTCATATCGTTATTCAGCAGGTCTATGATTTAAGCATCACAGAGAGACCCCATTGAAGATCGCAGTTCAACAACAACAGAGCAAAGGCAACAAGGCACAATTCGTTGAGAGAACACAATTGTCGGAGCCATATACGTTTTATTGCGATTAGAAATAAAACAAAAAAGTCACAAACGGCTCTTGGACGTCAATAGCAGTGTGCTCACTGGAAGCGACAAGCGTAAACAAAATTGCAAACAGGCGGTCTGTGAGGGAATAAAACATCACCGCAAAATCCGACCACGTTGCATTGTCAGCCGGCTGAAAATAGTATTCGTCGTCAAGAGTTGCAAGTATGTATTCACTGAGTTTACCTTCAATACAGAGCATTACGACGCTCATTTTATTGTCATGTGGCAATCTCATTGGTTATTTGAAACACGAGTATCGCGCGCTGCGTTCCACAGAAGTTGGCAAGTAGGGCACTGTTGGTTGTTGGCTTCGTTTTATAAGCAAATTTGATGTGATTTTGTCCTTATGTGATTCGCTTTGGCATTTTGTAGATAATTTGTGAACCGATTTGCATATTTGTTGAGTTAATCTTGTAAACTATTATTGGTTTACTCGCTCGGTAACTGCAACATGTGTACGTTGCATCAAGCGAAAGCCGTTTGCTAGTTGCAGTACTTGACACATGCCCCTTGATTGGGGTTCGTCGACACTATCTCATATATGTTTATATGTATTCTTAATAATATTTTTAATAGTGGTCAGATATACCGATTACACTTCAACCAAAGTCACATATTAATTGCTTTTTTTTCCTCTCTTCGGGACATAAACAACGGTGATCAGTAATTTAATGTCGCTTCCCTTTTTCAAGTTAGATCGGATTCCATGTTAAAAATACAAACAATTACATATATATTTACAATTAATCGGAATCCTTGTCCTAACCACTTCAAACTAAAGAACGTCAAATAGAAGATAATGAATTAGCTAGTTAATACGTGTTTTCCTTGTTTTCAGCTCATTTTCGCTGGCTCAACCCGAGTCTTGTAACTTTTACTTGCTTACAATCAGGCCAAAGCCTTGGTGTCCTCTGTTGTGTATAGAAGTCGCCTCCAAACTACACGGTCTATGGTTGCAATTCGCCAGCCTCCGCAGGTCGTTTTCTACTTGATCGTCCACCTTTCCAATTGTGCGCCTCTTCTTCGTGAACCTGTGGGTTCGTTCTCGAAAACTATTTTCAACAGGCTGTCGTCCGACATCTTCACAACGTGCCCAGGTCATCGTAGTCGACCGGTGTTGACCCAGCAACACATGAAATTCGTGGTTCAGTCGCCTTCCACGTGCGTCTTCCATCTGCACTCTACCGTAGATCGTTCTAAAGCACCAAAAGCGCGTTGGTCCTCCCCGACCATAGTCCATGTTTCAAGGCCGTAGAGCACTACCAGTTGAATCAGTATCTTGTAGGTAGTAAACATTGTAGTTTGGCAAACTCTATTCGATCGAAGCGTCCTTCGGAGTCCAAAGTAAGCACTATTTCCAGCCATAATGCGTCCCTGTATCTCTTTGTTGGTGTCGTTTTTGGTGGTCACCAAATACACGAATTCGTCTACCACCTGGATTTCAGCTGAGAACTCGGGGTGGTAGTTAACGAAGGCCTATCCCGCTAGCTTCGGCTTTGTCTGATGTACGTTTCCGCCATTGTCTCAAAGTTGCATATTACGTTATCAATATCGTCGGCGAAGACAAAAAGTAACCCTCTTCAAGATGCAGAAAGACCCGAGTATCCCAGAAACTCTCAACGACACACATCATATGATCCATCGTTTCCCTGGTCAATTGCGTCGGTTTATTTGGAAATCCATATAAATGGTAAATCTACTATAGCTGGTCTCGTTCGATTGGGTTTATAGTCAGATTCATTCAGTGTACGATCAGCTACCAATTTTGCTCAATTCTATTTTCAACGAATAGAATAAAGGTACTAGCCTGTGTGTTTCGTCTGTTGTTGTCTGCTGAATTCCACTCCAGCTACAACTTGATTGACTATATCGACTGCGCTCCTTTGATCTTCCCTGTTCGTCTTATTTCCTTGTGCTCGTAGCACTCGTTGTCCGCCAGGGTGATATATATATATATATATATATATATATATATATATATATATATATATATATATATATATATATATATATATATATATATATATATATATATATATATATATATATATATATATATATATATATATATATATATATATATATATATATATATATATATATATATATCTATCCAGTTTAACCCGATTGCAATGTTTGCAGTAGTGTTTCCAAGGATGAACCTCGGTAGCTTAGTATCGACAAGAATCTTCTTTTCCGTCCTCTTCTATACTTGGCTTTATACGCCATATGAGGCTTTTCATTCCAAAGCATTCAATCGTGAAGTTTGTGGCAAGCACAATGATACGCTTATGCTCCAGGCCAGTCGAACGAATTACCTCCCTTAAGAGACTGCATGGGAAATCGAATCAGTGACCTCCGGATTGGAAAGCCGAAACGTTCACCGGCTATGCTCTGAGGCTTCGATGAGTGTTGATTTCTGTCGCAGCCTTATCACAGGCGTATTCGATGTGATAGTTAAAGCTCAAACTGTGGTCGGTCATCACTTTTACATATTTTAGCACTCAATTTGAGATGGTGGTGTATCCTTCGAGAATGATTTCTACTCGCTGCACCGCTCATTGGATAATCACCAACAGTACACCTGTTTTGTAGTGGACAATCTGTAACTTTGCTGCTTGCATCTAATGTTTAAGCAGCTTCAGTTTCCAAACGCTGCTATATATCGCGTTCCAGATGAAAGGACCAAGCATAGAGCCTGCCTTGATTGTAAACCACCTCTGACCGTTGTGGATCCTATAGACCAGAATGCTTTTCTGGAAGTAGCTCCTCAAAATCCGGCACAAGTGAACAGAAACCCACATTTTGTGCTGCGCCTTAGCGGTGGCTTCCTTACTGACGCTATTTACAGCGTTCTTGACGTCTTATCGCACAATACAGATTTGCACTCCGCTTCTGATTGGACGCATTCTCGGAAAGACCATGTACACCCTGTGTCAGTTGACCTCTAATCTTCGCCTTCACGACTCAATATGCGTCCCCAAGTAGGTTGGAATCAGTGGCAAGGCACAGCTCCTTATAGCAGCTTGATTTGATAACCTATTAACTATCGTTTTAATTGGACCCTTACTGCGTGGTACTCCACACTATGCTACTAATAGAATGCATGGTCATTGACTACAAGTCTATTTTACAAAATTCAGGTTGATCAGATGACGGGAGGTGGGTTTACTAGCTTTAACAAGATTTGCGTGCCAAAAATACATAACCCAATTAAAGTTAATATAAATTAATGGCTTTATGCTGCAGCGCAGCAAGAACTATATTAAAATATGGCAGTCGAAGTGGGGATTCAAACCGCAGCCATGTTTATATTCTAGCGAGTTTCACCTAAAAAAATACTATGTTAAATGTTAAATTTTTGTTTACTTAAAATAAAACGTACAATCTACGATAATAAGAGGTTTCTTTTCATGCGTAAATGTATGGTTTATTTGTTTATTGTTGTGCCTTGTTCGATATAAAAATCGTACAGACTACTCTAATTTATAATGTTCTTCATACTATTTATACTTTTGCTGGTCATGAAATCGAAATGTGCATTGACGTCATTAAAGGCTCGCAAGCGAGCGTCGAGTAGGTTGTTGAAACCATAACTAGCCCGATGCGCAGGTACGGCGACGAGTTGAGAGCTCCTCAATTACCTCGGAGGGACATACAGGGGGTCGTCATGAAGAAGTTGAAGACAGTCAATATTGCCGCGCAGTAAGTCGAATACTACGTTTAAAATTTATTTTCGTTAATAAGCTTTCACTCGTTTCGTAAACATGGATTTTGTACATAGAACAAATGTTTCGTATATTGTTTGGAACATTCATATTCCTTTTTATCTGATGAAATGCTATCATTACAACATTTTGTATAATGCACAAAATGCATTTCGTAAAGAACAACCAATCGCTGCTTCTCTTTTTATCGTACTCATACATGTTGGTGTTGCTGCTGGGATGAGTGAGAATAATTTATTTATCCCAAAATAAAAATTAAAGCGCTGCCGAGAGTTATAACTTCATATTAATTTATTTATCCCAAAATAAAAATTAAAGCGCTGCCGAGAGTTATAACTTCATATTCATTTATCAAGTAACTTCTCAAGAATCGCCATTGCCTAGTGAGATCAACCATGGATTCAATGACAGGTCCTTCCAAAAATTTAGGATCGAATCCCATGTCAGAAACATTTGAAAAAACGCTGGACAACTCCACGTGGTTGCGTTTTTTTTTTCAATTACATTGCGAGTCGATATAGTAGATCTGTCAATCATTCATGCAACCACCAGAGAGACGTTTATTTTTAGTTTGTAACAAAATATTCGTTTCTCTTTGTTTTTTTTTTCGTAAAATGCTCGAATGCTCTTTCTGTGTCAACAAATGCTTCGTGCTTTTGACAGTTGCGTGTGTGGCATTAATTACGAAGGTAGTTTCATAAAAAGTACAAATCAGTTTTATAGCAGAAAACAATGAATAGATTTGTTAGTTCTACACACTACCAAAATGTCATGTAAATTTCTGTCCCCTGAGACCGACACATGCAAGCGTCCTTTAGCACATAAGAATGCGTTCAAAGAGATGAGAAAATAAATTCAATCAAACACACCTTCCGTCGATGTGCGTATTTGTCAGTTTCGGAAGACATAATTTTACACGAAATCTGTTTTTACGTTCCCCGACTTTTTACAAACATGAATTACGTCTCGTGTAAAATTCATAATTTCTAGGTGCTCCTTTTTTTTTTTTATAAAAAAAAATAAATTTTTTGGGGTTAAATTGGTGGATATTAGTTTAGCTTACAGATTAGGTTTCCAGTCCTATCAGCATGAGCCGTGCGTTGTAGTTGGGCAGCATTAGCGTATGAATAACTTTTGAATTCTTTCGGGTGTGATGATCATTGATGCATGAGAAGGTGTCCAGACGGCGGCTGCATATTCAAGGATGCTACGGACCAAGGTGCAGAACAATTTTTTTTGTGCGTATATATCTGTGAACGTCGTATGACGTCGAATGAGTCCGAGAACCGCAAAGGCTTTTGCCGTAACAAGCCCGACATGTTCGCTGAATTTCAACTTGTCGTCGATTGTAACACCGAGGTCGCAGATGGAGGATACACGCCCTAAGGGCATAGAGCCAACGGTGTATTGATGCGTAATAGTGACACTCCTGCGGGAAAACGTTATCACCCAATATTTTCCTATATTTATATGCATTTGATGGTACATATCTGTTCACATCGTCATCAAAGCTCCAATTCAGATATGGGAGGTTGTAATCGCCCAGTGCCAGAATTATATCAGTACACGAAGATCTATCAACGATAGTCTGCAACACGTTAATGTGAGATGTGTTTAAATGTGCGCTGGAGAGAGGACGAAGGTAGATTCCAGTGATGACTAGCGAGCGGTGTAGCAGACTTATGCGCACAGCTACTTGCTCCAAATGATTGCAATTTTCAAGCGAGACCGACTTGCATGAATGCCTAGAATTCACTGCAATTAGTACACCACCACCTCTGGACAGAACACTAGTCGATTGACTACGGTCACCACAAAATATTCTGTAATCCGACGATAGCTCGCAGTCTGAAATATCATAATCGCACGATAAAAGCATTAAGCGAAGTTCGGTAGTCTTTGTGCGTAAACTTCTCACGTTTTGATAGTAGTAGCAAAGATTGAATCCGTTTGACTACGTCGGTGAGTACACGCGTTTTTGCTGATGCCACTCAAATTGGTGCTGCCTCACAGTGCGGTCTGAAAGACCCCTTCCGACCACAGGGCTAAGATGGCTTTGATGGCAGCATACACTGGATGATGAGAGTTGCACAATTGGAGTTTTTATGCGACTTTCGTCAGTGTTGCGAGCATATGAGGTAGTAGCGCTGTAAATGACATTGATTTCAGGGTTCTTAAAGCTCTGAATGTATTGTACTTGTATTGCGTTCGAGTTGCGCTGCAAATGGCATTGAATTCGGGTTTGGAGGAAGTTATAATTTGATTGTACTTGCCTGAGTGAGCAAGTTGGATAGCCCCCTCGCCAATTCCGAACACAGGAACGAAAGGACTAGGATATATGGTACCTCGACGTCAAGAAATAAAAAGGATGAATTCATGACCAAATTTGTATTACGTCCAATGTTATATCGCATGGATCTGAGAAAATAATGATAGAACGTTTGAACTTTTGTTTACAAAATCAGATAAATCGCTTCAAAAGAGCTGTCGAAAAGTATTATAAAGGAAAGTTGATTACGTCAAAATGTTATATGGTTGACAAAAAACTTCAAACAGAGTTGTGCTTCTATACTCAGACATCTTGCTAGGTCAGAGCAGGATAATCAAAAAGCATTGTAATTCGATTTTTTTACAATTGTGACATCTGACTTAATTTCTATTTTCTCCTGAATTCCTCATTTTTAAATGGCAGCAGGGCAAATGCACCCTTCTTTTTGGGGAAATGCTCCATAAACTTTGAAAAAATGCTCCTTAGATGCGTTTGCCCGGTATAATGCAATCGGAGGTATTTGTGTTATGAATCTAGGTAGGTTAGGGAATGTCGGATTCCTCATTTTTCCATCAAAACACCTCAATGAATGCGTTTAAATTATAACTTAGTATTTTAGGTATAATCTAACTATGTTTCAATTGGTGAGCTATCTATAAAGCTTTACTTTTTATCCTATAAATCACACGCACACGAAAAAACAGCTCATTTTGTTTTGACTACAATAGAATAACTGTTCAATACACAGTTGAAATGTAACGGTAGCCAAAGAAAAAATACGTTGCCGGCTAAAGAAACAATCACTTGAAAAAATTGTTCCTTATATTTTTTAAGCAATTATTGACAAATCTTTTATTTAAATTTCAAGGAGGAGTAAGGTGTTAATAAATAGCAACAAACAAAAACCTTAGATGTGTGCATGGTGGCAGAGTTAACAATAATTAAATGCCAGATTCTGCTTAGATTGACGTGAAAAAGTTAGTTTCTTTAATTGAAAATTAGGCATAAAAACAATTGTCACCTGCAGGAAACTCAAAGCCTCGTAGAACTTTGTAAAGACAAATGAGCCAACCCAACCCATGAAACACATTGAAAGATAATAACTCTCTCTCTCTCTCTCTCTCTCTCTCTCTCTCTCTCTCTCTCTCTCTCTCTCTCTCTCTCTCTCTCTCTCTCTCTCTCTCTCTCTCTCTCTCTCTCTCTCTCTCTCTCTCTCTCTCTCTCTCTCTCTCTCTCTCTCTCTCTCTCTCTCTCTCTCTCTCTCTCTCTCTCTCTCTCTCTCTCTCTCTCTCTCTCTCTCTCTCTCTCTCTCTCTCTCTCTCTCTCTCTCTCTCTCTCTCTCTCTCTCTCTCTCTCTCTCTCTCTCTCTCTCTCTCTCTCTCTCTCTCTCTCTCTCTCTCTCTCTCTCTCTCTCTCTCTCTCTCTCTCTCTCTCTCTCTCTCTCTCTCTCTCTCTCTCTCTCTCTCTCTCTCTCTCTCTCTCTCTCTCTCTCTCTCTCTCTCTCTCTCTCTCTCTCTCTCTCTCTCTCTCTCTCTCTCTCTCTCTCTCTCTCTCTCTCTGTGTGTGTGTGTGTGTGTGTGTGTGTGTGTGTGTGTGTGTGTGTGTGTGTGTGTGTGGGGGGTGAGGGTGTGGCCAAAACCCTTGTGCTTATTTTTTCTTGCAAAATACACAACAGCCTGCCACAATTTGATCATCCAGAACGATTCCACGAATGCATCGTATTGATTTACATCCACCGCACAGTTGATATTTTCCAGAACAATGGTTGTTTGGCACCTCAACCGCATGCAATAAGACGACGAGGCGTGAGAATTTCGGCTCGCATGTTATCGACCATCAACATCAAAACCGCAGACAGCCGTGAAGTAGTTGATGGACGGTTTTAGGACTTTGAAAATCTGCTGCCCCCATGCCCGGCTTAGTCTTTCCCATCATAGCAGAACTGTAGTCTGGACCTGGCCTTTCAGACGGAATATCAGAGAGGAAGAAATAGAAAATGAAAAACAACAGTCGTCAGCAGTCTGTTAGTGAGATCGAGATGTAGAATGGAAACTATCAATGGACGATACAAATCAAAAATAGCTCTTGTCGGAACATTATAACGAGTTCAGAGTGGTGGGTGGGATTATGACTGATGGATTGGCGTTATTTTTAGAATTCGCTCGTCGGAATGTTAACATTCACGGTTTTGTTGTTTTTACGCATCGCTTGCGGGCACACAGTTTCAATCCAATAGATGTATTTTTTGCGAAAACACTGGGCCAAAATCTGTCTCTTCTTCTATATATAGCGAATATATGAAGTAGAAGAAAAGCTGCCACACTGGGACAAGGAGAACAAGAGGGAAGCTGAAAAGATAATTCTAGGTCGATATTGTCGTCTGGGTCAGATATATACTAGTGCATATAAGTGATCGTAATTTGAAATGAGAACAATCTGATAGCAAAATAAATCAAATTAAAGAAATTGGGGTTAAACGAAGATCCAATTATATTTTGAGCAGCTGAATTATTGATTGACTAGCGCTGATGTGACGCTGGTGAGATGAGTTTAAAAAGCGGTGATTCGCTATCTATAAGCACACGTCAGATGTTACTTTGCTCAAGAATATTTTTTGATTGAACGTCGGCATAGTTATTGATAATTTTGACAGAAGATATTCTGGTTCTTGGCAACAATGAAGTACCTGATGCGAAGAAATGTATGATCTGGATTCTTGCACCTTATACACATGCAAATTGTACTTCACAGTAAAGATTACGAATTAAGTCAATCATGTATGATGTGCACAAAAGTACCTTACACTGTAACACTGTGAGCATATTCAATCATATTTGAATGTTGTTGGTTTCGAAATTAATTCATTCCTAAATTTTTTTTTCAATTTAATTGATTTGTTATTAGGGTTATTAATCGGTAACGCTCTAACAATGTATGGAGAAATGCGCTTATTGGTAAACATTTAACCATGAACATGGAAAACATATTTATACAGCATTTGCAAAGTATGTGCTCCATTCAGTTTTAAACAACCGTTTGCTTCATTTTTTACTTCTGTCTGTACATGACATTCAAATTATCACTTCTGAGTTGACAATTGACAAAGTGCAAACTAATTCCATTTGATACCCCAGAATACGTGACGAACCTTCAAATCTTTCCCAACTATTAGTTTACGATTATCTGGTAATTTGAGATTTTCTACACTTTTCCACGTTACGGCAGTTGAGATGCATTACATTTTTTTCTGTGTTTCGTCTGCCGTTTCGTCAGGCTCACTGGATGGTTGAAATTCGACACACAGAAGCATCATGCCATGCACATAAAGTAAGTGAAAGCCACACCAAACCATACTGGCGGCTACAAAAATGTCATGTTATGCCGGTTGGTCTGAGTTTTGGAGCTGGGCCAACATTATGAAGAGACGGCCGTATACATGTCTGTGATGGCACTCCCATCACGGCGAGTAGTTTCTTATGTACGGAACGCACGGTGTCACTTATCTATATCTCAAGTGTCTCTAGGTCACGAGCGAATTGGTGCTGATAACGTAACACATTCGATTGATATTGATGACTTGAAATAGTTGAAACCCAATTGAACACTTTGAGAATCATACTGGAATCTGAAAGAGAATAGGTTTATGTAAACTCATTGCCTTGTGCGCTCTTTTGTATCTTTAAACGTTTGAAGATAATTTATGCAAATTATTGCGTTGTATCATTAGAGTAAGTGCGTCGATTGTAGGCTCTCGTTCTCTCATTTTGCTAAACTTTTTTTTTACCGAGTTTATCTTGCTACAAGGTTCAAAGAATAATTTAACAAATAATATACAAATAAATTATTACAATTTGACTAAAACGAATACCCCATGCATTATGCTTTGCATCCCAAAGACTATGTACAGGTAGAAATCAATTTGACTTATCCAAAATAAGTCTATCTGTATCCGAACGAGTTTAAAGTTCAGCTGGAGAGTCTCGCTTGTTATATTATAACATAGAAGAATACATTTTTAATTCTTAGAAATACACTCATAGGTAAAATAATCGCTTTGGCATGCTATCCACCAGGTTCTTTAGGTACTGTGTATCTAGTTCTTCCCAGGGCTTGAAAGAAAGACTTGGTCTTCTTGGCATTATGATTCGGGCCGTTGGCTAACTGCATTACGAACTTCTCTTCAAGGCCCGTCTGCATCAGCGAAACCTCCGCATTTTTCCGCAGGAAGAAGATGTAGGAATCTACAGTCATAAACCCGTCGTATCCTCACTCCTCGCCCTATATGCACATCACCCGAACCCGCCGCTTTCGGTTTAAAAGCTCGAATTTTGATGCGTCCATGAAGCGAAACAAGAACTCTAGCGGCTTATCAGCATGCTCTTTAGCTAATATAAACCGCTTTGGCCGTTTGACTTTGATTGCCTTGGTGATAAATGGGCGCTTCTGGGCAACTTTGCTATTTAACCCAAGTAAATATCAAGCGTAACAAATCATATGTATTAACAAGATGAATTCGGCTCGGCTTTTTTTTGCACCGATATTTCAGCAAGGTCAATACCGTGTGAAAAAGAGAAATACTCATGTTGGTACGTCAACTTTGACGCTAGCTGTGGTCCAAACCACTTGATGGAAACAGTTCAAATTTTGTCCACATTATTTTCTATACATTTTTAGGATGTGCTGAAATTTTTATTATGCTACTTAAATTTTTCACAAAAGTACGTATTTTTGAAATTGGTATGTCCAAAAACGACTTTTTTGACATATGTTATCAAAACTTCAAATTTATAAATCTTATCAACATGAAATTTTGGTCACATAAGGTCAATATATCAATATCTCAAAAATTCAGCTAAAAATATTGATAATTGACAAAGTAACAGAAGGTTGAATATGACGGTTTATGGAAGCAAAATTTTGCTTGGCTTTTTTTTGCTACTGAGTGTATGTTTATGCGACTTCCGGAGTATTGCTTATGTTTTCACATGTTTGAACCCAGGCTTTTCGTTTGGAGGCACTCAGTATTCATCAAATTATTCTGTATACTGTATATCAAATTATTCTGTATACTGTACACTTCAAAGTATTCGGACAGTACCCACTTCAATGTGATGATGGGAATCTGAATGTACCCAATGACCCAATTAAAAAGAGTTGCTCATATACAGTGATCGGCGAAAAAAAAAGATCAATAGAGCCGTATGTAAGAAAATCCATTTTTATAAGTCTTCTACATATCAGAACCATTCCGTTTACACATACTCAGTTATTTTTTGGGCCCATTTGACAAGTTTCACACATATAATCCAATATACTCGTTAATTGGATTATACCGCTGACGGAATACTTCACTATCTTCTGTATAGTTTGATTTTGAGCAAATATTTTTGAATAACATATCTCCGCATACCAACTCGACAAGATAAGAAACATTCAGGTTATTTCAGTTTGAAACTTTACTTCAATTGATATCAATTGAGTGAGAAGGCGGCGCCATGAAATTGAGCAAATTTTTATAAATAGGTTATCTCAATATACAAAATCTATAGGCCAATAAACGCCTAGTTGTTTCAGATTGAAATCTTGAATTTAGGGCCCATCTTCATACCTCAATGACAAGGGCTTCAAATGGTGAGTTGACAACTTCGAAGGAGGATGTGGCCGACCTCTCGTCCTCACAAGTTCCTACCTCACGCCTCCACGAGTCATATGATCACAAAACACTGCCAGCTGAAACATGGAGACGCTGGTTGGCGTAGCCTGGGCAATGTTATCAATCTGACAATAGCAAAGTGAGGGGGGGGGATGAGAATGTGTATTGTTAAAATATATATCATATTTTCCATTTTCCTATTATCAAAAATAACTGCTCTCTCTTTAGGCATTATTGAATTCCAAAACCAACAAAAGACCCGGAGCGACCACCACGACCGCCAAAGCTTCATTTATTTGTTTTTCAGTACAGCATTACACCAAAGAAAAAATTGCACTACTGAATTTCAACTACTATATTCATAAAAAACTGGCATGTGCTTATAAGCAATGTAAGATTATATTTTAATATTGTGTTTAGTTGCATTATGGTAAGATAAGCCATTTATTTCAGGAATCATCAAACCGGACTCTTCGTTCACTCCAATTGCTATCTTTGAAATGTTACTAGAACAGTATAAAAAAAATATTACTACATGTCTTTTAAAACAATATCTTTTATTGGAATTTTATCTTTGGTATTTGGAATGATCTATTCTGTTTTCAGCTTTTCCAGGACAAGAAGGATATTAATTCATATCTAATTTTTATTTATTTTTCAGTAACAATCCATTGGTAGTATCATTCAAGTTTGAAATTTGAATAAATTGGCATGTTTGTCTATAATTATATCCTAATATTGTGTGTACAAAATATACTAAATATTAAACAAAATATAACGGGGAAAGGGAGGAACCATCAGGGCACCCAAGTGAAACGATTTGGATAGGGAGCATGGGACTGCCTCCTCCCTATTGTTAACATTTCGCGGAACGAGGGCGGGCTCTTCGACCCCATCTATTGGGTTTATTCTGTCAATCGAGGGCTAGATTCTAGTGCTGTGCGTGTGAACTTGCTTTTGGAAGGAGATTCTTTTCCCTATATTCGCGGGTTTCGCTTAAGTGTATCTGCTTACGGGCCCGTCCAAACGTTTTTGGCCCTTCATACAGGAGCTTGATGATCACAAACAATATTAGAATCCTGATCAAATCGTTTTTCAGATTATTCCACTGCTATGGGAAGTTACCTTGCTACAATAGATGGTAGTTTTATTTCATCATCATCATCATCATCATCTTCATACCTCAATGACAAAAAAAGATCATTCAACGGAAAAATAATTTTCAGTGCAGAATCCACTGGTATACGGGTAAATCACTGCTTTGACGTTTCATTGTTTACATCCGCCTCAAAGCTCTGCCGCAAGACAAAAAAGTAGACGTGTTGAGTTCACCGGAAGTGATTTTAAAGCGATTAACATGGGTGTCAAAAAAGGTTTTAGTGACATTGACAACAATTTACAAGTCTGTCACCAAAAAGCCCGCTAAAAAGTAGCTGTTTTGACCAATATGTAACTGTCATTGTGAATATTTGGTGATTTTGTTGTTGACTGTAAATACGGTTGCTGTGATGATCTCGAAGACCAGTTTGTGACGTTAGTAAAACACACTGCTTTATTTCTTTAGTTTTAATATTTTTAATTTAGTTAGTTAAATTTAGTATTTGCGAATCATATTTATTTTTCTACGACTAATATTGAGATTGCAGCAAAATGCTTTTGAAAAACTCATCAAATCACAGAGTAGTAACATTTTCGTGCTTGAAATATTTGTTCATAATCAACGTATTTATTGATGACCTTTCTTTCCCTCATGATTTTGAAGAAATCGATAAGATGGGAAATTTCAAAGTTATTTCAGTGTGTAACTTTACTTCCAAAGTTATTGATTAAAGCGGGGTCTTTTTTTTCTCTGTTCGGGACATAAACCACTGCGACCAGTAATTTGATCTATTGTAGTATATCCCGTATCCTTTTTTTAATGCATGTCGAATTACTTCATCACTATTGAGAATTGATAAAGTATTCGGTGTTGTTACAGTTGTCATTGTTTGTTTTGTTGGCAATGAATCGACTTTTATTGAAAGTTTCCGCTGTTTGAACCCTTTGAGGAGTGAGAGTACTCTTAAAACGCGCGCCCCTTTATCAGTCAAAATCGGATTTACTGCAAAGAAAACAAACTATGACTCCACTACTGACCATGCATAAGAATCCTAGCCATAACCAATTCAAACTATAGAACATCAAAAAGAAAATGAGAATTCACATAAATGAAGCTTAACCATGTTTTCCTTATTCCAACCTCATCCTCGGTGGGTCAGTCCGAGTATTGTCGCTTTTCACAAGACATAAAATGTAATAAGGACTAATATATGTTCCTTTGACTACAAAAACAAATATGTTCCCTAGTTTGAATTTATTCGGACTAGGGTTCGGTGGTAGATCTGATACTCCGTAACGCACCATGAAAAGGTGATCTATCAGCGTTTCGCGTCGTTAAAGCAGGTTGCTTTGCTTTAGTGTATCCCCGTCTCCAATTACAATAATAAAATTAAGCAAATGTTTTGGAATAGCTTATCAGAACATAGCAACTCCATAAAATGGGAAACTCCAAAGTTGAGGATGGAGGGTATAAAATATGAACCCTCACCTTCAACTAGGCATTTGATTTTGAGCAAATATTTTTGAATAACATATCTCCGCATACCAACTCGACAAGATAAGAAACATTCAGGTTATTTCAGTTTGAAACTTTACTTCAATTGATATCAATTGAGTGAGAAGGCGGCCCCATGAAATTGAGCAAATTTTTATAAATAGGTTATCTCAATATACAAAATCTATAGGCCAATAAACGCCTAGTTGTTTCAGATTGAAATCTTGAATTTAGGGCCCATTTTTTTTTAGAAAAAGAATCAAAACTGTTAAGAAACTGATAGAGACAAGTCCGGCACAGTGAAAGTAGTAAATTTTGGTACTCTAAACGCTGTCGAAAGTTAACTTTGCTGAGAAATTTGAATTAAAAAAGTTAATAACCGATATTAAGCTACTTACTTTACTACTTTACTATTCGGTCATTTAAGAATCTACAGCAAAAGTGTCAAGATCAAAGTTAACCTACTACTTTTAATATGAATGTTTATCTTCATTCTGCAAATAAAAGTGATACAGTTTTTGTCTAAACCAGTTTTGTTGGAAATAAGGACGACTCTGATGTTCGTTAGTAGCAAATAAAGGACCACTTGTTCGCAAATTTTTCTCGGGATTTTGGGACCTCAAATAGATAAAAAAAAACTGTTTTGGAAAAACTGGTCATGTATTGCCCCTCTAATAACTACACACATGTATGATCAAAAAGCATTTAGAACACAAGATAATTCATGAAACATCGGGCCTGTTCCGTTATGGTCACATATTATTCGTTGGTCGTTGGAAGCATCTATTCTAGAAAGGCTAAGTGATGCTTTTTTATTCCCCTAGAAGGAACATGACGCTTTCTCTTGTCCTTGCATTTAAATGCTAATGGTGATAGCGTCAATTTTCGCATTCAGAAAATATAAAAACTAGATGCAAAGACCCCTTCTCCTTTCAAAAATGTGAGAATATGCTTCTAAAACTAACGGCGTTTAATAAACGCTACTGGTAAATCCTGTTCAAGTTATGAACAAAAATGAATTAAACTCAACTCTCACCAATATTCTGGCACTGAAATCCTAGCAGCTTCCTCAGATTACTGTGTTCTAAATGAGGTACACTCACAGAACTGCACTGGGGTTAGCTTCCAGAGGTGGGACGTTTAACAATTTATTATTATCAAAATGTATATAAATGACAGTGAAAAAAAACACGTCTACTCGTAATTAGAGCCTGTTTGGACTAAATAGAAGGATCTAGACCCTGTAGATAAAAAAATGATCAGCGCTGCTGATACCCGAAACGATACTAGAAGTTTCATTTCACTTCGTGTCAGTTTTAGTAGTGCAATGTTAAAATTCATGAATAATGAATGTTGATTCCGATTCCTTTTTTTCGATTTCGGATATTTAGCTTAGAGTGTACAGTACTGGCAAAAATAAAGTATACACTCCAATTATACTAACCTTTTGTTATAATCTAGTTTTTATGTACGGATTGAGTATAAGTTCATTCGTACAAAATGTAGACTTTGGGTATATTCGTCTATGGGCGAATATAAAGATAAAAACACCAGCAGATTTCCCGAAGCGATTTTATTAACTTATATGCATTAATCACTTTTTGTGTGGCAAAAATAGAGTGTAGATGACAGTAAAATGATGGAACATAATTTTTAAACAAACTTTAGTATTTAGTATGCCCTCCTTTCGAATCGATAACCGCTTGGACGCGTTGGCATATTTTCCACTAGGCTCTGAAGGTTTTCTTGAAAAAAGTCCCCCTCCCCATATTTTAATGCGTCAAATAGCAGATTTATGTTGGTAATGTTACTTTTATAACCTTTTGATTTAGAATAGACCATAGATTCTCGATTAGGTTGAGATCCGGAGACTAAGGAGGCCATTCCTACAGTCCACGGAAAAAAGTAGTAGTTTTGCGTGCGGTGTGCTTTGGATCATTGTCTTTCTGAAATATGTAGTCATTTTCGAGACCAGCTTTAAGCAAGGAAACCTTCAAATTTTTGCACAGAATGTCCAAGTACTTGTTTACATCCACAATTCCTTCGATTCGAGCAATTTCCCCTACATCAACCACGCGAAGCATCCCCACACCATAATATTACCTTCTCCGTGCTTCATTGTTTTCTGGACATTCTTGTCCAAAAGCTCCCTCCCGTTTTCAACCAAATCCTAGATCGCAGCTTGTGATTATGATGATGATGATTATTTAATACTATCATCTATTGTAGCAAGGTTACTTTCCATAGCAGTGGAATAATCTGAAAAACGATTTGATCAGGATTCTATTGTTGTTTGTGATCATCAAGCTCTTGTATGAAGGGCCAAAAACGTTTGGACGGGCCCGTAAGCAGAGACACGTACGTGAATCCCGCGAATTTAGGGAAGAGAATCTCTTTCCAAAAGCAAGTTCACACTCACAGCACTAGAATCGAGCCCTCGATTGACAGAATAAACCAAAATAGATGGGGTCGAAGAGCCCGCCCTCGTTTCGCGAAATGTTAACAATAACGTTTGCATTAAAAAAAATTGACTGTTTTCGGATGGTTATAAAAAAAAAACTAAGACAGATAATTGCTTTTGATAAATTTCCCATGGAAGGTAGTTATTTAGGCTTACTTGCAAAATCATTCTACACCCTTGCGAGCGGCCTTCCGGCAGTTAACCGGAACATTAGCCATGGCGGACGAAAACATGCGTGTAGGCATGTTTTTGAGTTCTTTCTTCGTTTTATTTATCAATTCCTCCTCAGTTTTCGCGACAAAATTGTTGGAGTAGATCTTACGCTTCAGGTTGGCCCAGAAATTCTCGATGGGATGCAGCTGGGGGACGTTGGGCGGGTTCGCCGACTTGGATACCACATCGATATTCAGCCGCTCCATCTCCTCCAACGATGGTTTCGAGTAGTGGCCAACGCCAGATCCGGGCAGAACACCGCGTCTTCGTCCTTATGGTAATTCTTGATGAACGACGCAAATTCCGGCAGGCATTTCGTACTATAAATTTCCCCGTTCATGGCCAGTCCGGAGCGAAAGAAGAGCGGCTTTAACTTCGCTGATTGTCAGCCACAGCAGCACCTTCTTGGGGAACTTGGTGTGTGAAATGAACTTCACCTCGGAGCTCACTTCCTTCGTGCGGGAAGTAAAATACGAAGTGCCCTGCCAGTCGTTGCCATCCAGGGTGAGATAGATCTCGTCGTTCATCACCACCGCCACGTCGCGACCACCGCCGGAAAAATCGAGTTGACCTTATTCAGCCGCTGCCGCTGCGTGATTGCCTGCAGCTCAGAAACCAGTGGGCGTGACTTCCGCTTCCTGACATGTATGTTCATGTTTGCCAGGTAGTTTTTCACTGTTTGGCCGGTTGAACCAACGTGCGCACTCAGCGATGTAGCCACTTTTCCCTCGGTCTTCCTCTTCAGCATCCTTTGGAGCTTCTTGTCGCTCAGGGTCGTCGGCCGTCCGGAACCGGGCTTTCTTTCGATGCACTGATTGTTGTCCAATAGTGCCAAGATGTTGTAGATGCCGGAACGGGTGTATCCGGCGTCCACAAAGTGCCGCACGATGTCCGTTTTCGACGCGGTGGGGTGCCGTTCTTTGAACGCACACTCTTCTGAACGGAGTTGCTTCACTGTTTTTGCCATCACGGTTAGAGTTCGACTGATAGAGCTGTCAAATTTTGTCTGCTGACTCATGGGTTACTATGCTGCATGGGTAGTTTCGTCAGTGCGGGTGAAGGTAAACCCATAAAAAATCGTCAATTCTTGGCCATTTTTTTAAATGCAAACGTTAAGAAGGAGGCACTCCCATGCTCCCTATCCCAATCGTTTCAATTGGGTGCCCTGATGGTCCCTTCATATCCCCGTTATATGTTATTTAATATTTAGTATAGTTTGTACACAAAAAATAAGATATTGTAAAAACAAAAATGCTAAATATCAATCTTGAATGATGCACATGGAATTACAAATTACACTTTACACAAATTACTTGACCATGTAAAAAGCGGCTACAGTAAGTCAATACGAGAACATAGTAGCGTATGTACAAAATATATCTGACATCCACTGGATTGTTACTGAAAGAAAATAAATCAAAATTAGATATGTATTAATATCCTACTAGTCCTGGCAAAGCTGAAAACAGAAAAGATTATTCCAAATATCAAAGATAAAATTTCAATGAAAGATATGTATTATTTTATAAGACATGTTGTTTAGATTCTTCTTCATACCGTTCTAGTTACATTCAAAGATAGCAATTAGAGTGATCGAGGAGCCCGTTTTGATGATTTCTGAAATAAATGGCTTATCTTACCATAATACCACTAAACACAATATTTAAATATATTGCTATACTGCTTATAAGGACATGTCAGTTTTTTTATGAATATAGTAGTTGAAGCTCAGAAGAACAAATTAAATTAAATGTTATGTCGAAATACTGAAAAACAAATTGAGCCTTTGATGCTTGTCATGTTGCTCCAGGCTCTTAAATGGTTTTGGAATGCAAAGATGATTCCAAAGCGTGCTGAAATTATTAATTTAATTAGAAAGGCCAATAGTATCATATGATTCACAGGTATGGATATATAACTTTATAGGTACACGATCTTCAGTCACACCCCCTCACTTCGCTATTGTCAAAATTTGCCCAGGCTACGCCAACCAGCGTCTCCATGTTTCAGCTGGCAGTCTTTTGTGATCATATGACTCGTGGAGGCGTGAGTTAGGAACTTGTGAGGACCAGAGGTCGGTCGCACCCTCCTTCGAAGTTGTCAACTCACCATTTGAAGCCCTTCAAAATCCTAGATCGCAGCTTGTGTCTAAATAATTCGAACTTACTCTCATCAGTCCACAACAACTTTTTCCCAAAGGAAATCGACTTGTCGACGTGTTTCTTGGCAAATTCCAGACGCTTGATTTTGTATCGTTGGAAGGAGAATCTTATGTTCCCGCGGGTTCCGCGTAAGTGTCTCTGCTTACGGATCCGCCCAACCGTTTTTGGTCCTTCATACAGCGTTATTGTGAATACAAACCGGTAACTCAATTTGATCTTGCTATTAAGTTGAGCTGCATATATGACACGGTCTAAGAAGGGATGGTGGCTACCTTACATACACATACATACAATTCCAGACGCTTGATTGTGTTGCGTTTAGTTATCAGTGGCCGATGAGTTGCAAACTTATTCTTCAGGCCTGGTTGCTGCAGCCAAAGTCGTACTGTTGTTTCGGATATATTCAGAGACAAGCTTTCCTTCACTGCTCGACTTGTCAACTTTGAGTTTTGACGAACTTTTCTCAAGATTCTTGCATCCTGCCTAGACCAGATCTATCAACAATTGAACCAAACCGCGGGACTTTTGTCCAGATTTTTAGACTGCCGAGAAGCTTATACTAAACTTTTCTGCTACTTTGCAATTAGACATGCCTTTCTGTCAGTCTTTCACGAGCAAATTACGCACTTGTAGAGATATTTTCATGTTTCTTGACACTTTTTCCACATAAAACTTAAAACATCAACCATTCGCTGAAGAATGTTGCAGAACGAATGAGAGTTATTGCTTTTCCTTGTATGTCAACAATAAAGTACACAAAGCGCCGCCCTGGTGTTGGGTGATACAATTATTATGCTGTATACTTTTTTTGCTACGTTTGAAAGGGCAAACGAACGGATTTATTTGGAAATTATAAAAATACTTTTGATTAGTTAAATACAAATGCTGTTGTCTGATAGCATAATAGAAGAGTTCACTTTCACCCATACATATTGGGGACCTATCCATTGAAACAACGCAGTTATGTGCAAATTTATGAAACGAAATTTATTGTATATTTTATTATTGCAGTACTGTAGGTTGACTTCAAAGTACTTTATTTCATTCTTCACAGTGATTACAGAATCAAAAATACGTAAAGGATACCTCCGAAGCCTCTGAACAACGTATGTATCAGTACTTTTCGGGTGTAGTGGTTTGGACTGATTTTAAGGACAAATTATGGAGAGTGTGAGCTGTTTAGTGGAATACCTGTAACTAGAAAATAAGAAGAATGATTAGTAATTTCCATTTAATTCCAACTACCTTGATTGCTTATCTTGACAGATACGCGTATTTCGTCTACAATGTGCAGACTTCTTCAGTGTCGTGTACTTATACTCGACTATCTTCTAGTCGAGTATTAGTACACGACACTGAAGAAGTCTGCACATTGTAGACGAAATACGCGTATCAGTCAAGATAAGCAATAAAGGTAGTTGGAATTAAATGGAAATTACTAATCATTCTTCTTATTTTCTAGTTTAAGGACAAGTTTTTTCATAAGCACGAATTCTGTAAGACGGTGTAATATCTTCTAAATCATGTGGAATGTCTATGGTAAGGGAATATCCATAGAGAATGGTTGTTAATGAGTTCAGAATAGAGATCCCAGTTTGTCAAACGAGGATTTCTAAAGATCTGTCTAAAGTAAACATATCTGTGATAAAATAAAGTTCTTTCATTTGAAGCATGCCAGCTATAAAGCTATAATTTTGCCAGATATAAATCTCATGAATGATTTGATTCATGCAGAGCTTTATGTCAAACAGTTTTTCTCATGAAGACTCCATAAAGGGTTGCCTGTATTCAAAATTTGCAAGATTTGTACTACCTATAGACTGTTCCAGAAAGTATAAGCACACTTTCAAAATAACAAAAAAGTCATGTTTTTTTTAGTTTTAATAATTTTATTTGGCTAATCATATTTGTATTTGTGTTTTATATGATATTTTTCTCTCGTTTAATCAAAATATTTAATCATAGCCAAGACTCCTAACTTTTCCTCGAACATGACCCATTAGCTTCTGCACAGTGGTACTTCCCACCATTTTGACCACTTTTGGCCAATCTTTTTTAAATTTTTGGATGTCGTCCGCTGGTTTTATGAATTTTCGAAGCTTTGCTTTGGTTAAAGCCCAAAAAGTCTCGATTGGCCCTGCCTCCGGGCAGTTCGGCGGATTCATGTCTTTCGGCACTAAATATACATTTTGACTTTTGTACCATTCTAAAGTGTCCTTTGCGTAATGACATGACGCCAAATCAGGCCAAAACACTACTTGACCTTCGTGCTGCCTGATCATCGGCAATAATCGCTTCTGGAGACATTCCTTAACGTATTTCTTAGTGTTCATCGTCTCCGTTGTGATGTACGGACTAGATGTTTTACCACACTCGCATATTGCCTGCCAAACCCTAACCTTCTTACCGAATTTTTCAGCAAAAATTGCCTTCTCCGTTTCGGGGATGTCTTTGTCTTCGCTTATAGTATAGAATTGTGGTCCGCGTTGTGGAAGCGTTTTGTAATCTAGTTTCACATACGTTTCATCGTTTATTATTATACACCCAGAATTTCTACACAATAACGAATCGTAGAACTTGCGGGCCCGTGGTTTCACGGACGCGGCCTGTTTTGGGTTCCTTTTGGGTTTTTTTCTGCTTCCGGTATGTTTTTAGCCCAAGTCTTTCTTTGGAACGCATGACGTTACTCGACGAGATCCCTAGTTTTTTCGCAACATCCCGAACGGAAGTCGCTGGTTTTCGCTTGTAGGCATCCCTGATCCTTTTATAGATATCAGGACTAACAGGACCGGATTTCCGACCACTCTTCTGCGCATCTTCAAACGTACACTGTTCTCTATATTTTCGAATCGCAGATCGTACCGCTCCGACGCTTAAACCCTCTTCCTTGGCCAATTTTCTCAAAGGGAGTCCGCTCTTAGTGCACCATTTGTGCACGATACTTTTTTGTTGTTCCGGAGTAAAACCGTGCATTTTGATAGGTAACACAAAACTGAGCACTTTTTTGATGCTATGTCATTCAGAAATGTGCAGACAAAAGGACGCAGCCAAAACATGTTGAAATATTTCATTATATTCAAAGTGACCGTTAAAATAAGGTGTGCTTACACTTTCTGGAACAGTCGTTACTTAGGTATTTCATCGAACTGGAGCCTCTCAGATTTACATCAGGGCTAACCCAGATTATGTGATGGGCATTTGCATGACTGCTTTAAAGCAGTAGAAGTCAATATGTAATAAGCTTGTTGAAATCATCCGTAGGGAGAGTTCATCATGTATCATAGATAATCTAAACAGTAAACATATTTTTCGCAAAGATTACCAACGGTGGCATCAATTGTATCAGCGCAAACATCTTTGGTTATTACTTCTGAGAAAAGATTGGCGACGACTGCGTTATTCGGAAGCACACATTCTCAGTTTGTCATTTCACTTTTACTAAAAATAGTGAAAGTGAGATTCACGAGGTTTCCTAGATAAAAATTTCCTTTACGAAAGCAAAGGTTCTGTACCAGAGCCACATGAGATGTGCTATTTTGCATTAATCTACATAGATTTATCGTTGCTATTTTTCTTTTTATGCTGAATATTGACTTGTACTATCGTTACAGTAGTCATGACTCATAACTACTGGAGACATCATTATCTCAAACTCCAGTAAGAAATAAAGAACAACGTTAAAACATAATTTGAAAGTTGGCAGAGCCGAATCACAGAAGTACACTGAGTAAAGCGAATAATGCAAATTGTTTTAGCTACTTTATTTTTTAAAACTATTTATATTTAGGGGTTACCCAATTTTCATTACCTCGGCCTTGTTTAACCTAAAACTTGAGACCTAAGATAGAAGACCGAGAACCACCATTGCTACGGTTAATGCAGTAAGGTCTTCAATCTGTGAAGGGTGCCCAGTTACTCCACAAGCTCTGTTTGGGATTGGGATTTTGTTAGACCACATAAACCATTTATTCGTTGGCGCGATTAATCAGTACCCTTTGAACAGGCGATCCGCATTCCTACTTAGTAGGTCTTAACGACTACTGCCGACAATACATACTGCTTCTGTAGGTTTTCCTGATACAGTACACAGTAAAACTTA
Organism: Aedes koreicus; assembly: GCA_024533555.2. Taxonomy (NCBI): domain Eukaryota; kingdom Metazoa; phylum Arthropoda; class Insecta; order Diptera; family Culicidae; genus Aedes; species Aedes koreicus. Next base: position 282,600 of record JAHHFK020001131.1, on the reverse strand, counting down.
ATTAACTTTCTTTGTGTACGAACAGCCAGCAAAAGCCAAGAGCAAATGTTTTAAATCCTGAGCTATGCACAGTTTGAAAGAAACATGTAAATCTGTGTGTGGTACAGTGAATACACCGAAAAACTTAAAATTAAATAATGTTCCCAATAATTTTCAGGGTTTCAAGCTCCGTATAGATATTTTGTTTTATGAATTTATGAATATTTTAGAGATGATTATATTAGACCAAACCTGAGCGGTAGATTAACTAGCTTGTTTTAATGTGTTTTTAAATTGAGTAAGGGCAATATCGGTAAAGAAAATAAGTTAAGGTTCAAACACAAGGATAGTTTTTTCCTCTTTGAAAACCAAGCTCCTTATTTACTAACAATTTTGTTTTATTTAAAAAAAAAACGCCACAAATGGTGAACTAATAACAATAGCATCGAGCAGATACAATTTTCTCAATCATTCAAATAACTTGAGCAAACCGAACGGTGGATTAAATTTTAATAGCATTCGATCAAAAAACAATCTTGCTACACCATCATCGCCATCGTTGCGAGAATTCGTGCAATCAAATAAGCAATCTCACCTCAATAAGCAATTCACTCGGTGTGCATGGCAAACAATGTGGAAAACTGAGTTTATTTCATTAACGTGGATGGAATTAATTCACAGACGACCCCCGCTCCTGTCTGTTGTCGTTAACCAAGCATTCCTCTGTGTAAGCATAATTTGCGTACGTTAATCCAATCGATATTTGACAATAGTGTTTATGGCTTCCATTTTAATACCGGTGTAATAAGATACCCTATCGAAATGAAGAACACATGTCACATATAAGTGCATGAAGGCTAGGGCAAGGCTAGCGCGATCTTCGGCAGGAGCTCAATTGAATGTGATATTAAAGCTAAAGGGTTTCCAGTGTTTGACGAAAACTGTTGCTCAGAAATAAATACGACGAGTAAGTCAAGGTGTGAAGGTGAATAAATTAAGTTAGTTGAATCAGCTTCGCGTATCTATAGAGGGGCGTTCGAGAACTAAGAACTTATTTTACAATACATACACACCTGTGAAATACTTGTAGATGTGGTCATATTTGAGGCTGCCTTAATATTGAAAGAGGTATTAATTGCTATGTAAATTTTACTTACAGACCTGTGTTTAGGTTCGATACATACAGATTGCATGAGAGTAGTATAGTTGAGAATGATTTATTGGCTATAAAGGCTGATTTAGTTGATAGACCCAGTTCGTTTGCATACATCACATAACACACTCTACAGAAATGCAACAACAATTTAGAATGGACGCCTGAAAGTGGTTCCGTAAGTTGATGGCATTATTCTGACCCCAACATGCAACAGTATGAGGTAGACTGCCTTGAGTTTTGCATGGTGATGCAAATTAATTTGTTTCATTTTCCTCCGGAATAAATTTGCATGTGCATGTGCATTCTTATACTACTCCCTTAAATTAGTGCCCATATTCGATACGCTTAGCCTCCAGTATAGGATGTCAGCATTAATGAAAAGTATACTGAAAATTAATCGTCAAGATCGCCTTGAAAAGAACAGCATCCATCGTACGCAACGCGGTGGTTACAGCATTGAAATGATTCTGTTGTTCACTGTTCAATGGCGATTGTTTGGTTACATGGAAATTTAATGAAGGCTATCTTTTTCAAGGGTATATCTTTTTTTAGAAATTTCTTTATTCGAGAGACTTTCACCCTTAGGGTGGTTAGTCTCATAGAGGTATATCTTTGATGTTGAATTGAAAAAAAAAATTAAGCTTTTACCAACCTGTCCAATTGAAACAACTGGGAATGGTTTTCATTAATGCTTGTAATTTCTCTTTGAATGATTGATTCACCCATTAAATGAACATTTGCAAAAAGAAATGGACTCATGTTATTTTAATTGAATGAAAATAAATCTGCCATTGCAGGGTGCTGTAGCTCGAATCGAATATGCGTGGTTCCATGCATCGCTAAGTGCATCAAACGATTAATTTAAAATTTAATAACACATACCAGCCCTTATAATTTTTGCGTTCTCTCACGCCACCTTCGTTCACCCAAAACCAATTACGATGCAGCGGTTCGGTTCGTTCCGTTGTCCCAATTGCAAATCGAATTCATGACATAAACACATCCATAACGATGGCCACCAGCACCACCCGCATAATGATCAGCAAATGCATAAATGAGTAAAGCATACTTTACCAAGTCATGCGCGGCTGCATTCACTTTGGAGAAGCACTCTTCACTTCAACAACAAAACGCTCGCTCCGGCAGTAGGTGGTTGCAAATGCAACGGCAATTTTGATTCATTGCTAGCACGTGTTTATGCCATTGAAGCTTCTGTCAAAATCACCAGCCTCGTTGTTGATGAAACAAAGTTTAAGCTCAGTATTGGCATGAGCAATGGCTGGAAAAGTTGTGTCTATACTAAGTTCTTTTCACTATTTGTTAGGCTACATTATAGTTTTTTGTTATGTTATGAAACTGTGGCCGATTCATGCAAGTCAAATCAAAACAGTGGTTGTCTGTGAGGCAGAACTTGCTGATATAAAAATTAGCTTCTAACATCGTTTGTGTTTGGATGATTTTTCCTAAGAATCGAGATAATTGTGCCCTATGTCAACACATGAGCAACCAATCATTTTCGATCGAGAATTATGTCGTTGACAATGCCAATCTGTCATGATTGCAGCCATTTTATTGGCATTCATCTTAAGTAAAGTAATTTACCTATTCTCGACAATCTTAATCGATTTCACCCTTTTATGGGCGTCTTCTCAACGTCGTGCACACATCAGACGTTTTTGTTTTTTTACAATGATTTGCTCCTTGCTGCTCCTATCGATCAAATCGACAAAATTATCTATAATTGCTTGAAAGTGTGTTTATAAATCGTAACTTACCAAACTTCTCAAGTGTCTATACTATATTATACAGTAGTTGAAAAACGAAATGAAAGCTGGCTTTTTAGTGCGTGTGATTAGTTTGAAGAAGAATTTGGTATAACGGGATTGCTCAGTAGTTGAAATGTTATCAAATTAAAATTAAAAGAACAAGTCATCATATCAATAAAAACAAGCCATCATAGTATTCAGAAAAGTGTTTTGTTGAGAAAATATTTAGAATTAGAGGTTTTAAATTTGCTTGTAGAATCAGTCAACACTATCTAACTATATCTTGATTATCGAGATTTTCAGCCTCGGGCTGGTTCATCTCCCGTCGAAGTTACTCAAAATCGTCTTTGTGTATTTTCGTTACTTATCCGGGGGTGAAATTCGAACTCGTGACTTTGGCGAGAGAGGTTTGGGCGTTAACCGCTACGCCGGGGTAGCCCAAAAAAAACGGAGAACATTTTATCACCTTTTCTTCTTATTTCTGGTCTAATACATTGTATAAGACCTGCGCCATTGTATTTTCTTCATTCTATAAGGGACGGTAGAAAATATGGTTTCGCTTGGAATGATTGTATTGTTTTATAATATAATGGACGTAGACATTCACGAAATGCGCTCAGAAATGCTTTGTGTTGTAGCTTATGAGTTAACGCATCGAAATAAACGTAATATTGTTTTGTGCATGATAGATGTGTTGATATGATTGATGTTTTTTGCTCAATAGAACGGTAAATGGGACGGAGTAATGCTCTACCCTATAGTAAATTCAATGTTTAATTTTTGATTTGAATTATAAATGTTACATTAAAAAATTACGATATGGCCGATTATTTCAATTTCAATTCCGAATCAATCAGAATTTAAACTCTTTGAATAAATGTACCGAGATGTGTACGCTACATAAATATTTATAAAATTAGTTTATGTAACTGATTATTAGACTCGATTTTTTTCAGCACGAGTCATACATTTCAGTGGCAAGATTTCAATGGCTGTCAACAATGACTTTCAAAAAATATTGTCATTTGACTGAGAAATTGCAGTTTAAGTGAATGGTAAAACACTAAGTATGTCTATTATCTAAATGTTTCCTCATACATCCAGATCTCAGCCTTTAGTGCAGCAATTGAGGCTTTTTTTGGTGGCAATTTGAATGCAATTTTTTTTATTTAGGTTGTTACACTGTATGATTGTCTCATGTGTTGCAAAGCATTTCATATGATGTGAAGTGATACAAACCCACCATCAGTGCAAAGATTACCTATGGCTGCAGGACTATTCTCAGCAGGTTGTTCCGAGAGAATAGCCTACTTGATGGCTTGTTGTTGCAGGGTCAGTCGATCTCAGTGAGGACCTTCGGAAGACTACGGCCAAAAAGCCGCGTGTCTTCACATGACAAGGGACTGGCGACTCCACGAACCCTTATCCAGTCAACAAATCCTTCGACTGCCTTAGGCTTATTATCACAAAGGAAAAACATGGTTTGAGTGCCGCCAAGGCGCATTAATAAAGTGTATTAAAAACGCTTGATTAGAAGCATATAAAGGGTTCGGTAACATATGTGACAGTAATATAACGAGTGTATCGAAAAGTAGTTATAGTCATTTAAAAATTCAAATAAAACTAAAGACAATTAGCTATTTACAACAAGTTTCAAATCAATGTATTTTATTACAGCTTAGCATGTTCAAATATCAATTAAACGAACAAATTAATCAGATTGTTGATTTCGTTGATATGATCCTACTTTAGCCTTTAAACCGTCCATCAAGTTCTGCACAGTGGTTTTTGTTCACTTTCTGGGCGCTATGGAATGTAAGTACTTTTCTTATCGGAGCGTATGGTACGGTATGTCCACGCATCCTTCCTCCCCTGTAGATTCACAAAATGCGTTGTGATTCAAATCTATTCATTTGAATCCAACTCATTTTACAGAATCATCTTTTGCGGTCAATGCAACGCAGTAGGCCTGGCCGCTTTGACGTTTGTATCATATCTTTGATATGCTACAAGCATCAATATAAATGGGCGTCATCTAACCCAATTATTTCCAGGATGCTTTCTCGTACTGGCTGCGTTTGTGTTAGATTAGATTAGATTACATTATCGAATGTAAGTACTCTTCTTGAAGTCTGACATATTGTGGACTACTGCACCTGCCTTTTTGAAGTTCCGGTTGATGATTGCTCAGTAACATTCGATCGGTCGCAGTTTTGCACAGTTTAGTGAGTTCATATCTTATTCAGCGAAATCAATGTTGTTATCAGCAAACCACTGTAGAGTTGATCTGCCATAATGGGCAGAGGTCAGATCTGGCAAGAGAAAGGACGAATCTCATGCTTCGATATAGTGGAAGTACCCTCTTCTGCAAGCACTCGTTTCGGTAAATTTCGCATATATTGTTCCTTTTTTTTTAATTTTTTTTTAATTTTTTTTAATTCTTTGTTTATCGAGATTTTCAGCCCTGGGCGAGAGTGTTGCGTGTCGTGCGCCGTGCTCGCGATTCATTAAAAAACTGCATACAATCAATTCCGCTGTTGTGTGTTGGTGATTTTTCTTCAAGCGAGCTCAGGCCCAAAGTATCGTCGATCGCGGGTATTGTAGGGGAAGATAGTGTGTATTGTTTAGCAACCGTGTAAAGTTAGAGGTCATAAACGAGTTTATTTTTGTTATTGATTCTGTTTCCTACAACCAAGTGCCAATATCTAGAACTATATTTTAGAGGAAAATACCACAACCGTGCCAAAGTGAATTTTGATTCGGTGTGCAGGCTTAGTTTGTAAATTAAGCGGTGCAAGAAGAGTGTATTAGACACAGATATCATGTTATAACCGGAAGGTTTCCGACACGCCGGCGACGGCCGGGTTGATGTGTACGAGTGCCGACGGCAGCAGTTGCGGGTCCAGCAGGACTTGGTCATCTAGGACATCGAAGAGAGTTGGTTTGCAAAGCAACAAATAATTTATTTCTACCATCTTTTGAAGACAATATCTAATATCCTGTTTTATTTTATTTTGTCTATTTTGTTTTGTTTTGTTTTTTGTTATGCTTGTCTCTTTTCAGTCACATTGGAGCGGTCCATTGCTTTTGGCGGATAGTACTACATACTTTCAGTGTATCGTTAACCAAAACGAACCCTGCTGCTAACCTTTCCCCAACTATCCAATATCCCAGTGATTTATCGTGGGAGTGCAGAGGATTTCGCGGCTTCCTTCAAAGCGAGTATCACGTCAACACGTTCCTTTCCATTCCCTACTTGACCAGCATTCGGGCATGGCCGGCGCCGGTATTGCTTTATAATAGGTCACCAGTTTTTACACATTGAAGATGTATGTTAGTCCCAAACATCATCTGTTGGTTCTTTGTGCAAATACAGCTGATCTGGCAATAACGGAATTGCATCCGTGGGCGGTCAATCATGCTCATGCTCATTTTCAGCCCTGGGCTGGTTCATCTTGTTCCTTCTGTGTAGAAAATGGAAAATATAAATTTTTGGACTGCGTGCAGGAACATTCTAACAGGTTAGGTTTAGCAAAATCAGCATTACCAGCGTAACTGAGCTGTAACTTGAATATTACTTCCGATTACTAAGTAATGGATACAATGGAGAGGAGGCAAATGAACGCGGCGCATATCATGGATTAGAATCATTGGTTTGTTGTTACATGATCTTGTTACATATTTTACATTGAATAACTCAGTCATGGTTTTCAATTGTATCTACCACTCGTTTGACACCAAGCCCGAGATGAAATGTCAAAGTGATTGTCACAGCAAATTTTGGTCAAGGGACCATTTAAACCACCGCCACTTTTCAGCCACTATTTTAAAAGCTTTTGTATGGGAGTCCCACTCGGCTGGTTGGTACTTGCCCCACAATCTGCCACTGAGGAACTTCATTTAGAACACTACATAGAGAGTTGGCAATAAGCTTGAAAGAAGAACGAAATATACGTGAACCTAAGTTAATGAGCTACATATCACTACCACCAATAATTGGATCAGCGATAAACGTCAGATGATTTGTTAACCTCTAGCCAAACGGATTTTCATCCCGCATCAAAGCAACCATCCAGATATGGGTTCACGAAGATTACTTCGCGGCGGCAGTTCGTTGTAAATAAACAAACCTCCAGCGAGTGATTATTTATTTGCTCCTCGTTTTCAAGCTTCATCTCAGTCATGTCGTAATAATCGTTAACCTTATATCAACGGCAATTTATTACGTAAACACTTTGTGTGGATGTAAGAAAGCGGAGTTTCAATCTTTTTTTCAAATAACACATTCCAAAATCAACTGCGCTTAGCAGTGTTGTTAGCTAGGTGCATAGTAGTTTGCGACGCGATGCCGATGAGTGACTCTGCCTAGATAGGCTGCTTATATTGCACCTCCCGCTCAGCTTCATACTCAAGACTCAAACTCAGCTGCCCACCAACGAGAGCGCCTTTGCGAGGTAAACAAGTGGAAAATGAATAATAGGAAGGTTGAAATTTATGCGTGATGCTGTTGCGTAACATCAACATCATTGGTTTGCCTGTATCGTTCGTATATTTGTGTGCTTCGAATCGCATCGTTGCGCTTTCTGCACGGCAAACTAAGTAAACGATGCAAATCTAAGCTTGGACACGAGATGCTGGAACTAACGACGCACAGGAAATGCACAGCCAGCGCAACGCCGGCAACAAAGATAACATTCTCGTTTGATATTATGCTGACGTTAGATCCGTGAACGTGAACTTGACACTCAGTTCAGTCTGGCTTTTATACCACAAAATAATTGAAGTTACTTTCACTGCTGGATTACTCTTTCTACATATGCGGTTCTTACTGTTGTGTTGAAGATGAATTGATCTCGATTACCCGCACACTCCACTCTATATTCTTCAATAATGGCTATTATTTATCAGACACGCTCGTGCTAGTTTGAATAAATGGTTTGCTTCGTATGTCGGGTGCATAACGTGCTCCTTCTGCTTCTTGTAGAACTACTTCTTCTTATTTATGTCTTTTTACGCTGTTGTGATGGTTTTGCCGAGACTCAACTTGTTGTAGTTGTTTTAGATGCACTTTCACACTTTTGAGAGCTTTCTATTTGTATATCATACACTGTTAAATCATAATATGTAATAAACACAATATGATCAATATTGATTATATATAAATAATATACAATTATAATCAATTTATGGCAGCAGGGTAAATGCACCCTTCTTTTTGGGGAAATGCTCCTTAAACTTTGGAAAAATGCTCCTTAGATGCGTTTGCCCGGTATAATGCAATCGGAGGTATTTACCTTCTGGTTAGCGCTTGCCGGTTGTTTTGACGGGTCTTAAGCTTCTTCAAGATTGTATAGCGGAGCTTCGCTCCGCAATCTTTGAGGTAGTTTTGACGGGTTTAAATTTCATTTTGACGAGTCTTAATTTCATTTTGAAGAGTCTTAATTTCGTTTTCACGGGTCTCAATTTCGTTTTGACGACTCTTAAATTCAGAAACTTAAAACCCGTCAAAAGTATACAATCATGAAGAAACTGAAGACCCGCCAAAACAACCGGCAAGTGCTAACCAGAAGGTTAATACGTCCGATTGCATTATACCGGGCAAACGCATCTAAGGAGCATTTTTCCAACGTTTAAGGAGCATTTCCCCAAAAAGAAGGGTGCATTTACCCTTTGCCATTAATTATAAAGTATGTATTTTCGAAAAAAAAAGTGGGAATGCTTTTAAAATAAGTATTTTTTACCTACTCTAGGAATATTTTCTACTTACCAATGAATGCCCGGAAAGCAGCAATAAATGGGCAAAATATAACTTTTGTTATTTGGATTTGGGAATTGGCGAGAGAGGTATTGATGTTAACATCTACGTCGGGGCTGTCTCATTTTATGTGGTTTTTAAATACAGTTAGAGGGGTACTAGGGACATAATTGAAACGATCACTGTAAATGAACAAGTTAATATTTGGGTTCGATTAGTTGGTATGCTTATTTCGCCCCTGATCAACCATAATAATCCAAACACGTTTTCAATGATAACATTAAAAAATAATTCAATCAATGTCAAATATGTGTCATTGATTATTTCATCACAAATTTCGTAAAACCTTGTTTAGTGCGTCAGCATTTTATAACACTTAAATTCACCGACCACTGGAATTTATTTTCCAATATTAACTTAACACAAATTTACCTTAGTTAAATTGAAAAAAAAAAACTATGTTTGTTGCTGTTGTTCTTGTTTCGAATTTACGTAACTTTAAGTCTGAGGCTGGTTTGTCACGCAAGTATGTTTGTTATATTCATTAGTGATATACATTTCAAATTTCATTAACATCATTAGCATGGTTTTGCTGAAATTCAATTTGCTTAATTTCGCCCGTATACTTATTATACCCCTAATATCCCTAATTAATCATCAATGAAATAATCAATTTGAATTTTATATTTAAACTTGTCGCATTTAAAAAATAAAAACAACGGCGCAATTTAAAAATAACACAATTATTCTTAAATGTCACATATTTTGAAACGTTCACTAAGCTATTCTGAAGTGTAAGAACTTTTCCGAACAGCATAAGGCTGCATTAGTCTTGTAGTAACAACGCAATAAGAGCGCAAACTTAAAATTTATGGAAATACAAATCACATATTTTTAAGCAGGCTATTCAGCAATTTTGTAAAATGTAGCATACGTGTGCAATTTTGTCTACCACTCAACAAAAGGTTCCAGAGGGATTGATGCTAGAGTTATTTTTTACAACTGAACTGTTGCCGCAAAACGGTTCGTGTGCTTTAGAAACTTGAAAAGAAGATTTTACCACTTAGCTACCATTTTGAACTGTACTCATACATATTTCGAATTCAAGTACTGGTTCCAACTACTTGTTATTCCAGCTTCATCGATCCATTCCATTAAGCTGGCGGTATATGAAGATACGGGCTGTTTTTTCGCTATGTAGAACAGCAACGAAATAACACGATACGCTAAACTTACATGTATGAGCAGAAGCATGAGTATGCGTATGATGGATCACTCGAGGTTGCAACTGTTATTGCCAAGTTGTTTTTACACAGATAAGCAACAGATCATGCTTGGGACTAACATACATCCTCAATGTAAAATCTGGTTTTCCGGCCACATCTGCACTGCAGATTACCTGCCCGATAATCAGCATACAGGCAAACTTGACACCTTTGCCACCCCTTGCATCATAAAATATCTGTCTCAGAAGCTGTTTGAAGTCCAATTCAAATTGATGTACGTTTCATTGTCCATAAGGATGTTTGCATTGCGTTCAGTCAGCATCTGGTCATCCAGCTTTTGGCCCGCGTAGTAGCCATAATGTTTTGCTTTGTGGTCCGGTCCGGTTGCTTTATTGCTCGAAAGTTTCCCAAATGCGTATATTCAGCGAACAGCACAGAGTTTGTTGACATACATTCATACGATCATGACGATCGATGCAGTTTCCGATCCCTTCTTTCGCTTCGACGCCTAGATTGCACTTTCAGCACTATGCAGGCGGTAGTTTTTGCGAATTTTAACTGCTACTGCGAACAACACAGAATTTATTGGCCAAATCCACGTCCGAAAATCCTGGTTTCGTTGGTATATTCAGCGAACAGCACAGAGTTTGTTGACATACATTCAAGCCTTGATGACTTTCTGATGCAGTTTCCAGGCTACTGTACCGTTTCGACGCCTTAATTGCATCTTCCGGGAAACTTGAACTGTAAACGTTTCAGCACTACTTTCGACCACTTTAAACTCCTTTGCGGCGTTGTCGAGATTTCATATCATTTGTACAGAACTAATTCTCTTATATTTTTCTTTCATCCTCAATCAAATCGCCGATTGAATCATGATAAGCCATTATAACCATTATTCATCATATCGCTAGCACTTCGATAACTTCAACAATTTCTTTTAATCTTGCAGTGATTAAAACGTTAAAATGTTTAATGTTGTTCTTTGTATTCAAATAAAAATCCGCTTGTCGATTTGATGTCATGATGTCATGAACCAGCGATGAGTAAGTCTAGTCAGGAAAGTCGTGAAATTTGTTATCAAACCATATTCAATCAACAGCGTATGTTTGCGTTTCCTTTGTGTGGCACTGTTTGTAAACCCTGTCCAATCTCTGCTGACAAAAAAGGTGTTCCGAAACGCTTAGTCAGCAGATAAAACCAATTTTGTTTACTTTATGCATTGGAATATATTTTTCACACTTGTGTCATTTTTCACGTTTTTCGATATTTATGTTCGTGTTCTACACCTCAATGTAAATATTTCCATGGAAGATTTATTTTTATCAGACTACTTCCAGTTGACATTGGATTAACGTACGCTTAAAATATTCGTTTTCCACATCAATTAACGAACTAATGTTCTTTGTTATCGCAATGTAACTAGGCGGCTTTCTCTGTTTACTTTCAAGGCTGAAATGCCTTTGGTTGTTTAGTTTTTCAAGATACCAGACGATGGAAAAATATTATAGGAACATGATTACCTTCACACAGCTAAACTGCACCTGTACTACGTGATTCGATGAGTTTTGAAACGCACATCTCTTTTGAACCAAGCTGACCCTAGCTATAAATACTTCCCTTTAATTGTAAAACTGTTATCGTCAGTGGAGATATGCAGGACTAAAGCATGGCTTATACATTCTTTTTATTTTATTTTGATAGTTTAGTTATGCCATAGTTTAACCAAATGCTAAACGACAACAGTTTTCCTTTTTAAATAACAAATGCTTTTACTACCTAATAATTCAAAAGAATAGCGTGACCTTTCAGGCACAATATAATACAAAATCGCAGTTTTAAGCTACAGTAGTATGGCAATCTTTTTTTAAAATGACATAGTAGATCTTATAATAAGGCTAAGTTTGATATGGGACATTTCTGCCAGAGAAAGCTACAATTATCATTTTAGTTAATCTACAACAAGTTATCAACTGGTTTTTTTTTTTCAGATTTATCAATCCAATGGTAATAAAATTTTATGAAACAGAAACATATGTTATTCAAAATTATACGCAATGCTATCATGTCAAGGCCATATGCTTGAGCTTTATAGCAAAAGACAAAAAATGTGTGTCTGTCTGATGCGAGTTATCTTGGATAGCACCTATTCGTTCTCAGGACGCAGTCAAGCTAAATTAACCAGGAAGCCTCTCAATGAGGTAAGCGTTAATGAACTTTTACTCTTGTCTCGAGTTACTGTATGGGAAACAACTTCAATTGTTGGTGTTACTTCACTTCATTCGGTTTATTATTGAACGGAACAAAACACAGAAATGATAATAGGATGCGAATGAGATGAAGTAACCGTAGCAAGATGGAGAAGAAAACTATGTAATGGCTCTGATGCACCACTTTCGGTCTCTTTTGGCATAGATAGGTAAGTACCTGTTGTTATGTACAAGGAAAAGAAAGTGAATTCTTTGTCAGTGAGCGTAGTAATCGTTATTGTTACTCTAAATAAGACAAGTAATGGAATGATCGCAATCTTTATGAAGATGTAATTTTGTTTGGGACGAAAAACATGACAATTATTATTTATTTTATTTGAATGGTTTAGCATTTTCTTTTAAGACTAGTTTTTTTAATCTTGATAGAAAATTGCTTGGTCATAATAATACAATTTTGAAAGACGGAAATCAAGCTATTCATTTGATACAATACTTTAGTGCAGGAGCTTAAATATGATATTTCGAAGAGCGTAATGTACCTAAGACTGACGCAAACTTCAAAATTTCCGCTTTTCTTTTATAATCAGGAAAACTGCCCTTGAACATCCGACAGTGAAACACAGTAGGCACCATTTCCGGGGCTCAAATTAATTTGGACCGTTGTCACTTGTCTAAAAACAGTTTAACAGTTTGTATAGCCAATGCGTAAAATACATTTGCTATGCAACATGTCAAAAAGGCGTTTTTGTAACCCCTTTGTTCTATTCGAAACAACCTTAAGAACTCTACTTAAACTAACAACGTCCTTGAAATGACAAAACGTTTTTCCTGTTCGTAAATGCTCTATGCGTTTACGTGAACGATGTTCCGTTGGCAAAAAAATGACGTGTCTGGCAATCCTGATTTTTTTTTCGCCTTCTTTCGTTCATATATCCATAAGCTCTATGCATGGTCAAAGTTTCATAAAAATCCGTGACCCTTCGGCTCAATCTGTTCGATAGGAATTAAGCAGCAGTAGTTTGTATGCTGTTTTGATATGCTGTTCTTTAAATGATCCGTTTGATCAAAACCAAACCATTACAACAACGCTAACAACACCCAATGTTGGCATGGCTTGCTGGGATTGTCTATGCGTAAAAGTGGCCGTCGCAATAAGCTTGCAAAAAAGTGTCTCTCGGCGAATCCTTTTGGTTTATGGTACATCATACGATTTCATCATTTCTCCTTATCTAACATTATCTGTAAGTAACGTTGATTATCTTCAATCTCTGTTTGAACTTCAGTTAGATCGTTTAAAAACTTTGTGTAATGCAATAATAAAGTAAAGTGTTGGTCCTCCTGTTGCCGTCTCGAATGAACTAAAACGTCTACAGCAGACATACAGTTTAAAAAAAAACCCTTAATTCAATAAAGCAATAAAACAAAACCATGCTGAAGGTTTTGCTTTGTATTCATTAGAAAAATAAACAGTTTTCATTGCTATTTTATGCAATTTTCCTACCGCCTGCTGGTGAATTCATATATGCTTCATCAATCAGTTTACAGCCAGTTTTATTTACAGTCAACCTTTGTCTGTGATATCCGTTGTTTTGCAGAAGTAGCAGTGAAAAAACAGTTGAATGGTATGTTCTTTCTACCGCCTGGACCCTTGGGCGAAGAAATCCGTCGTTCTGTCAATGGAATACATCAAATCATGCATCTACATGATCATTTCCTTGTTAGACGGAGGTAAGAGCATCGTGAGGATACCTGGTTCCGGTCGTCCGACGGTTCTGCGCGACCGAAAATTCCGGCAGTAGTTAAACCGCAAAACCGAAGGGAAAATGGAGAAATCCTTCCGGGCCTTGGGCCAAGTGCTCGGTGCAAACCATCAAAAAGTACCTACATGCCATGAAAATCACCATGTGGAAGCGCAGGTCTAAGCCGGCCGTCTCGGAGTTGCAGGTCAGAAGCGCCGGCTGCGGATAATGGTCAAGGAGATTTTCCCAGTGAAGCGCGATGTGGAGGTGGTGATGAACGATGAGACTTATCAGACCATGGACGGCAACGAGTGGGAGGTAAACAGTGAGGACGAGTGTATTCCGTAGAAGGCTTAGTGGCTTAGTGAGAAAAGGATGTCGAAGTCATTGTTCTTTTCCTCACGACTTGCTGTGAATAGGGCGATTTACTGTACCAAATGTCCCGCCTTCATCCGGAAGCTAAATGCGCGAGAGCTAACGAATTTCCAAACATCATTTTTTACGACTATGGGCGTCTCGTCTAACTACCGTTAGGCCACTCGTCAGGGTCTGGAACCATGATTGTGAAATGATCAACATACCAGTTTTTTTTTCGGAACGGTTTGTTTTTGCAAGAATTTTACATACACGGTTTACAAACCTAGAAATAGAAGGAACAATTCAAGAAACAGACTGGGACAAATGAAATGCGTAGTACCTAACGTTGGCCATCTCTGCGTTTTAACCAATCGGTATCTGCGTAACCACGTACTCGAGAGTGTTCCTTTCAGTTTCTGAGTCCTTTTCCAAGGTAACTGGTTCACTTTAGATACCGAATCATTCTTTTCGGTTAAACGCATTCAGTTGGTCCCTCTTCCGGTAGAGCGCTAGACAAAAGCAACGGGTCATCGGTCATCCAACATCTTCTCTGGTGCCAAGTTTTCCAATTTCTCGAAGAGTTCAGTAAGCTTCGTGATTTGGACCTCCATGTCTGAATGCTTGTCTAGAGGCATCTGATCTAGATCTTTGCTCCACTGAAAGCTTCGTGTTCATAGTTTGCATGACATCGAATGAATTTCTTCTGTGTATCTTAGAGCAGTTCCGCTTTCCGACATTGCTTTTCTAATAAGAACTAGTTGATTGGTGTCAGAGACACAAACAGATTATTAGCGCGAAAGGAAATAATCAGGTATCAAAATCCAATTCTATTTGATTACTATCTCTCTAGAGTTACCAGTGTGACTGTTTCGGCAGTTTTACTAGATTCAAGAAGGAAATTTTATTTAAACCATTCAACGATCATATTGAAAGCAACTCGACAGTTGGGCTTTTTTTTCCAAGGTTGCTAAGATTTTTTTGGATCCATATTGTTGGAAATCGTACTGTGCGCATGTTTGGCCGATTGTGGAAACGTCGGAATCGGAATCGATACCAGATCACATGTGCCTAAGAATCGAACGCGTTCAGATGTGGCTTTTTGAGTTTAACGAACCAACTGTCGAACAGACTAGATGGTCAGAAGGATTATTTAAAATCCAGATACACATTAACTTCAACAAATAACCCAATAGTCCTAGCCGGCTCCATTTGCTGGGTCGGGATCATCTTAAAGATTATTCTTCTCTCATGGTAGAACTTGAACTTACATTTTCTCATGTACTCGGTATGTCACGAGTTCACTTAGTCGAGGTGCGCACTGATGTGGCAAAGTTGCGGTATCTTCTAGCATGTCAAAATATCCCGATATTGAAAAGACGTTTAGACGTGCAATGAGATTCCACATAGCGGCAACAAAACTGACAGATTTGCTAGTTGCTTATTGTTATTTGACGGTTATGGAATTTTACACACGCTGAGATTCCAGCTTGATGGCTGTGGTATTACCAAGCCTTCGGGTTCGATTCCCGGTTCGGTTGTAAATTTCTTCATCTTCTCTGGGCATAAAACATCATTATGCTTGCCTCACGAAATACAAATTCATGCAATGGTGTTGCCATCAAAAGCTCCCAATTAAAAACTGTGGAACTCTGGGTTGAGACGCTCGATACAGTAGCGTAAAAATCCTAAGAAGGATAAACGTCTTGCACAGGTTTCACTTCCTTAAAATCTATCATAATGAATTCACGGCATACTATAATAACATTTATATTTGTATGGCACATAGCGGTACATCAGGAGTGAAAGAACTTACACTCAGTAGCAAGAAAAAAGCCGAGCAAAGTTTTGCTTGCAAAAAACGCTATGTTCAACCTTCTGTAACTTAGTCAATTATCGATATTTTTGGCTGAAAATTTGACAACACTATGACCAATATATAGACCTTTTTTTTTGTTATGAAAACTTCAAATTTATAAATCTTATCAACATGAAATTTTGATCACATAAGGTTTATACATTGGTCATTGTAGTGTTGTCAAATTTTCAGCCAAAAATATTGATAATTGACAAAGTAACAGTAGGTTGAACATGGCGTTTTTTGGAAGCAAAAATTTGCTCGGCTTTTTTTTTGCTACTGAGTTTAGATCAATGTGGGGAAAATCATCTAGTCAGATTTCTTGAAATTGAACACTCTTTGCAAAAACAATTAGAGTTGACACATTACTTACCATTTTCGTCAATCATTGCTATTACTGAGCTTTATTGAAACCTATCGACTTGATTTTTCGAACATGTGTGCCATACATAATAATTTACGGAAATGAGTCACAAGTAGTACGAAATATTCCATCCAAGTTAGGTTTTAATCATAAGATATTTAGCAAAATCCACGATTCTCCACAAATCAATAATGTAGGTTTACTTTCTAATGCTTTTCGTCCGTAGAAACTAACACTATGTACATCTGTTACGTAGTAGAAATTAACAGAATGTTCATCTTATTTTCATACAAAATGATCAAAATGATGCAGTTACATACATACTGCTCTGAAACTGCCATCCATCATTCAACTATTATAGTGCTTGACAGATTGATCACAACGCCTTATTCAACCACAGTGACTCCTCTATTAGCCATGCATGTTGGTTAAACAGTGTGTCAGTAAGAAATCAACTTTCGCTTTGTCCACACGATCCGCTGCCTAAAAACAAGAGCGGCAATTTGTTTCAATTGCACGTAATTACCTTGTTTATTGCGACGCAAAACGGTTGCTACCATGCAACACGGGCAAGCAACTGACCGAAAGTAAAACAAATGTATTCACTACATTACAAGAATTGCACGAGGCACAGTTATACTGAATTTATAAAATTCCCTGCCAAAACAGGGCCTAACTCCTCCATCATTTTGCGTGGTCGGTCAAATATATGCGCATAGTTTATTCTTAACCGTGTCGCTTACACCTTCTACCACAACCAAAAGGAACTGCTGATTAATGTGAAAATGTTTAAATCCAGAGTGTTAGTAAAATTAAATTAATTGTGCTAATCGGTTGGAGGGTGTTGAAAAGGTAGAAATGGATGATTTCAATTTAAAACACCACGAGGCGTTGATACATATTTGTCATATATAGCTCACGTAATCAAATATTTAGTTAAATGATAGATATCATGACATGCGATGGCTCTGATGAAATACTCACTCATTGAGGTGTTTGTTAATTACATCGACTTCATTAGAAGCTCAACAGCATACAGCTCTTCTGGGAGAGTCATTGTAACACCTGTGTTTAACTGTTTAGAAATACCGTTGGTTGATAAAGCATACTGGTGCTGCTTACAGGCCGTTCGTACTGACTGTGCGTATATGCGAATATGACTAGATAGAAGTGGAATTTAATAAAAACGAGAAAAATAACCCACCGGAGGTCCGGTTCAAGTGGCCTTGTTTTCTCCTTTTTTGCTAAGCAACAACCTGAGCGTCCCGGCCTTGTTGGGCGTTTGTCATGGTCAATCCATTTTTTACAGGCGGCTGGCTCACGAGAAGGCCGAGTTGGTAGTTGATCCAATCTTATCTACTTCGCTGACCACTAGCTTGCATGGAACACTATGTGCATGAATTTCTCCTCGGTGGCATGAATTTATCAAGTTAAGCGTGCCTTTGCATTTTTTTTATAAATAGTGATGCGAGCCCTAGATTTATACGGTTTGAAAAACAAATTCTCCATGTTCGATCTATTCATCAATGAATGAAAGGAAGGCTTTAAGTTGACACATGACTTGCAATTATTGTTCACGCTGGAAGCTCACAAGCTCAAATAGAGCGACCACGTTTATTATTAGTAAAAAAGAAATCTTTAAAAATGTGCTAGTGAAAAACTTAGTTCATATTCGATCTATACTTCAGAATAAGGATTCGGAAAAATATGGTGTAGAGTATTATATAGTACTTCTATACAGCGCATTGTATATTGTAAAGAACGGGAGAAAAGTAGATTTCCTATAACACAAATTTCTAGATTTCTTCTGTACCAACATAAATGATAAATACACATATTCAAGGTGTATATGTATATTGATCGCCTCGGTGTGCATGAGGGCATTTTCATATCTCAGTCGAAACGTACAAGGCAGATTTACTCCCCAGCACTAACTGATTGTTTTGTTTACGCTATGCGCATCAATCCGCCACCTGACTTGAAAGACAGTGAGACTCCGAGAATGCGCTGCAAGAGTGTTTTTTTTTATAGTATAAGATGCTACGGAACGATCAAGTTTGAGATTCGTTTTTCTTCCATGAAGATTATTATCTCTGAATTGAGTTGATGATTTATGGATGTGATTACCATTCGTTTATATTAGTCAGATTTTCTAAATATTTTCCATTGGATGCATGAAATGAAGTAATGGCGACCCCCGGACAAGTTACGAAAATACCCAAGAGTGACTACGACGGGAGATGAACCAGCCCAGGGCTGAAAATCTCGAAAATAAAGGAAGTAATGGCGATGAGTAAAGTTGATCAACTCACGGTTTTTCGACCCAAACACACTTTGTTTTCACAATAATAAACCAGAAATTATACTGTGATTAATGATAATTGCCATGAATCATCCATAGAACACTATCGAGTTTCGGTTACTGTTAATGCGTGGAACAGAAATGCTCGTATGTGCTAAATTAGTAAGTGCAAACAACTTTCATAAACAAACTTTACTCATTACATACATTGGCATTGCGAACTTGTTGCTTCTTAACAGCATCCACCACATCACTAATTTACCCGTGTTTAACCTGCAACCAATCAGTCTCGGCCGGTATTGTGGTTAATTGGTGGCCTAGATGCACTGGAGCACATAATTGGTTCACAATGGCTGTATTCACCAAGAGACAGGAAATTGAGCCGATGGCTACTGCGCACGGCCTCCAATACGGAATGATCAAGCAAGCTCGTGTCGCCATTCCGATGTAGGTAACCTAACTTAATGTCTCAATGACATCCTGGATTTTATTTTTATATTGATTATACCCATTCGCCGGGGTTTGCTGATAGTTGTCGCCACCGCGTCTGCAACTACTTGTGATGCGATATTTCATGTTCCAATTCCGTGACATCGTTTTTGCCAGTTTTTTCTTTCTTGTCTATCAGCGTCAACGACGTTGTCACTTTTGATGAGCAAAAAATCAATAACGAGAACGGTGGCAAAACCTGATTTGAAATTTATGGGTTTGTGTGCTGAGTGCACGGTAGATTGGGGTGCGACTCATGTGAACCGCTTGCTATGCCTGTTTTTCGCATTTTGTAGAGCAATCAATCAGATGGTTTTTGACGTTCGTTCTCTTGATGGTCATTTAATAACGTCTGGCGTAACATTGCATGGGCAAAGTCTTAAGGATAATATCTATAAGATGGCAGTCGTTTCTGACGGTAGTCAAATGTAGTAGGCGGTCATGGAGATTTAATTGTTACTCGATTATTGAACGCCATATTATATAATTATAAGAAATAGGTACAGTAGCCGGTTATACAATTATAAGAAAAAGATAAAACTTAGGTTAAAGACGGTACAACCTCGAGTTAAAGACGGTGTAAATGTCTTTTTTCAATTACTGCACTCACAGGAAAGCCTTTTAGTACAATGGCGGTCAAGAACCGATATTCGTTGTACACCCCATTATTGCAATCTTCATCAATATGTTGGTAATAATACATACGTCGGACCAGTGCTTAATCAAGCCAACAACTGAGTTTGTTCATTTGTAGATGACTTTTCATAATGTATCAATATTATTCATGTTATATCAATGTTAAATAAATAAAACAATGACGAAATTAATCAGAAGCAGATAATTTCCCATCAAGATGAGAGTTTCTAGGAGTGGACAGTAATTTATTGCTAGAACTTAGAGAAATTAAGAGAAAGTATTGATAGTTCCGTTCAGCGTAAGGGCAGGCTTTGAAAATTGAAAGGTACAAGTTGAAAACGAGCGGAGGGTACATGAAGGTAGTATACGATCGGGCGCATAATCTTTTACCAAGCTACCCGATGCTTGGTTGGTTGGTTGGGTAGGATATGGGATAAAGGATTCGCTTAAGCAGGTGATGCGATTAATGTGAAGTTTTATTTTTGTGTGTATTCAGTTTACTATTAAATCAACAGTTTTTTTTGTAGAAACGTAAATTAAGATTTATAAATTGTTGAAGTGAATTTGAATATCGATTCAATCCAACACAAAGGCTGCATGTTTCAGTTGGTAAGGTCTTTGGCAGACTGTTTCCGGGTTTTAGGCTAGAAACTTACTTCAAAAACCATCAGGCAGACCTTCGAATTGATATCATTCGTAATCCCAAAAGGACAGCTTTAAAAGATAATTTTGATTATGTCCACTCTCTTTTATTGAGCTCTGGTAAATGTTATTTACAACTAACCCCGAAGATTTTTTTTAAAAAAGTGCCTTTTCCTTAGAACAAGTCAAAGAACAATGCAAAAATTAGAGCGACATGTATGGTTCCTGGAGCTTAACATTATTATCACTTTTTGTGATAATAAAATTAATGATAATTCAAAGAAGAGGATGGTGAGAAATTTTCAGACAAAGAGCAGCGGAAATTCTACGAGAAAAAAAGAACAAAACAGGATTCTGTTACGAGAAAATAGTTTTTATCAATTCTTTGGCTTGACTTCAACTCCCTGCACAAGAAAAATACCAGGTTCTGCATAAACAGGAGTAATAATCAAGCCGAAAAAACTTGACGGATGCCAATGATCCTGCATAACGTGCGCTAGGAGTAGCACTAGCAGTGGCATCTCGGCGGTTCCAAAACTGATTGTGCACTGATCTTTCATCCTTATTCTGTACATCGGTTGAATAAAGAAAATGAAATGCCTTGATTTTCCAGTCGTTTTTGAGGAAATTTTTTGACAGAGTTGAAGCTATCTATTTGAAGAAAAGGTACCAGATTTTTTGCAGAAATCTTTGAGAAAATTTGGAATTCAGCAGAGAATATTCACAGGGAAATTCGAAAGGTTTTTTTTTTAATTTGTTTACAGTTAGGGTTGGACAAAACCTACAAGAAGATCTAAAGGAACTGCTAGAAGAGTAAATGAAGATTCATCAATAGATCAAAATCTGCATCCCAGAAGATATTGTAAAATTTCGTTTGTAAAGAGTTTTTAGTAAAATTTGAGGAATCTTCTGGTAAAGAAGTAAGATTTTTGGAGATATTTCTCCAACAAAAACCTACGAATATCTTGACAAAGTGCAAATGATCTACGAATACCTTGACAAAGTGCAATTGACAAAGTGCAAATGCGGCTATTAAAAATCCTTATATATATCTGAGGATGAGCATGAGCATGATTGACCGTTCGAGGTTGCTACTCCGTTACTGCCAGATCAGCTGTTATTACACAGAGAACCAACAGAGACTTGGGACTAGCATACATCCTCAATGTGTAAAAACTGGTGATCACAAACTAAGGCAATACCGGCACCGGCCCCGCCCGAATGCAGGTCAAATGAGGAAAGGGTAGGAATATGTTGACGTGATATTCGCTTCAATGGAAGCCAAGAACACATCTGCACTTCCACGAGAAATCACTTGGATGTTGGATAACAGGATTGGGTAGCAGCAGGGTTCGTTCTGGTAAACGGTAAGCTGAATTCACGACCCGCAACGCTGGTAGATCACCATTCCGTGGTGCGTTACGGAGTATCAGATCTACCACCGAACGCTAGTCTGAATTAATTCAAACTAGGGAACATATTTTTTTTTGAAGTCAAAGGAACATACATTAGTCTTTATTACATTTTATGTCTTTGAAAAGCGACAATACTCGGACTGACCCACCGAAGATGAGGTTGGAATAAGGAAAACATGGTTAGTCTTCATTTATGTGAATTCTCATTTTCTATTTGATGTTCTATAGTTTGAATTGGTTATGGCAAGGGTTCTTATGCATGGTCAGTAGCGGAGTCATAGTTTGTTTTCTTTGCAGTGAATCCGATTTTGACTGATAAAGGGGCGCGCGTTTTAAGAGTGCTCTCACTCCTCAAAGGGTGTAAACAGCAGAAATTTTCAATAAAACTCGATTCATTGCCAACAAAACAAACAATTACAAGTGTAACAACACCGAATACTTTATCAATTCTCAATAGTAATAAAGTAACTCGACATGCACTAAACAAAGGATACGGAATATACTACAATAGATCAAATTACTGTCGCAGTGGTTGATGTCCCGAACAGAGGAAAAAAAGCTGAATTCACGCGGCGCCTAGTAAAATATTTGAATATACGTACCGATTTCTGATTTGCACCGATTTATACCAACAGTAAGAATGCTATTGGGGCCACTCACAAAGTGTGATGGTGGTTTTTTTGTTAGGAAAACAATTTGATTCATGTCAACGCTTGAAAGACAATTTGGATCGATTCCAACCAACAATAAACACTCACAAAATGGGATGTGGTTAACTTGTCAAGTTACGGTGGCACGGCGAATATGTCGAACCAATGGCATGGATCATAATTAATTATGATCCCCACCACCGGCCCATCACATCTCACCGGGTTGTATACCCGATAACAAAATAAGGTAGTGTAGCAACAAAGTAATTTATACTAATCCATTTTAAGTTACGAATGACGGATTTGGTGAAAATAAAGTCCTTAGAAGCATTTCGTGCCTTCTGTCAACTTGATGTTTCTATTGATGTTTTCCAAGCTCGTCGATTTTGGACCAACCGGGGGAGACTTGGCCCAATACTCAATGTTCTCATTATCTCCAATCCCCTCAACCAACCGCAATGTTTTCTGAAATAGTGGGCGGAATATTATAATTTGAGATAACTCAATGCAGACGTTTTCCAAATTTGGCAGATTGACAGGCAATCGGTAGATAACCATCTGGTTCCTCATAGCGAGATGCTTAGAGGCGGACCGGAAGATTTTATGAGCTACCTACCCCTGAAAAGTCCTTGCATAATTTTTTTATTTAACTGATGATAAAAACTCGTAAAACGATCTGGACGAAGTTAATTACAATATTCAGCAGAAGATTTCAGAAAATCTGCAACTAGTCCATACAAATTCACATCAAGGACTTAGGAAAAATGCCAGTCCAAGCAGTTTACAAGTCTTCGGAAGATGTTCGTAGGCCTTCATATGGAATCAGAACGTGCCACTTGAGTTTCAAAACAGCTGGTGCCGGCGGTGGTAAGCGTGACTGCTCCTTGGCATCCCATTAGGTCTGGCTTCAATCCCAGCTGAGGTCGACGATATCTATCGTGGGGCCTTCCTCAGGTGGTGAACCATCGTGCATTGAGCAAGAGCATGAGCATGATTGACCGCCCGAGGTTGCTATTCCGTTATTATGTTACTACACAGAGAACCAACAGATGATGCTTGGGATTAACATACATCCTCAATGAGTAAAAACGGGTGATCCCAAGCTAAGGCAATGCCGGCGACAGCCCTTCCCGAATGCAGGTCAAATAAGGAAAGGGTAGGAATATGTTGACGTGATAGTCGCTTTATTGTAAGCCGAGAACACCACATCACTTCCACGATAAATCACTAGGATGTTGAATAGCAGGATTGGGTGGCAGCAGGGTTCGTTTTGGTAAACGATAAGCTGTCTAGTAAAATATTTAAATATTAGTACCGATTTCCAATTGGAACAAAGCAATTCATATTAATGCTTGAGAGCCAATTTGGATCGATTCATAACAACATTAAGGATGCTGTTTGATTTGCTCACAAAAATGGGATGTGGTTAACTTGTTCCAAGATATGATAGTTCGGCGAGTATGGTGAATGAATAATTTGGCGAACCACCCCATCTCACGGGGAAGCAGCTTTTTTGTTTTTCTTCTGTGCTCACTCGATCACTCGTGCCGCCGAACAATAGTAAACCGAAACGATAGATAACGCGCTATGCCCGATAACAAATTAGTGCGCAACAAAGCATCGACACAACCGTTCACATCCGATGCTCGAAGTAGACTGTCTGCTTTATCGATTAGAAATGTTATTCGAAAAAAAAGCGCAATCACAAGGACCTGTTCTTCAATTTCAAATGTTTCTGACATTGGATTTGATCCTGAAGTCTTGGAATATTGAATCTGTGGTTAATATCTCTAGGCCATGGTGACTCGCTTGTAACATTATGAATAGAGATGAATTCACAAATTTGCACGACGCTTTTAATTTCATTTCGGGATAACCCATTTATTCCCGCTCATCCCAGTAGTGGCATCAACATATGCGGGTATGCTGGAAGAGAAGCAGCGATTGGCTGGTCCTCACGTAATGTTTTATGTATATTATACAAATAAGTGTTATGGTGGCATTTAGTCAGAATTGCTTGTCATGAATACTTCCTACAATTTACGCGACATTTGTTCTAAGTACAACATCCATGTTTACGTAGCAAGCGATAGTGGATATTGTCGGTGTGTTAGGATAATAAATTTTAACAGACTTGTATAATATCCGCTCGTTTAATTGCAAGCCAAAGTACACATCGAAATTGTTTGCAATCATTCAGACGCCATACAACATTGTTTGCAATCTTCCATACAACAAGCTTAAACTAACATAAAAGATCCCATTAATTTATGCCAAATCTAGCATTATCTTTATGAGCATTATATAAATCAGAAAATTAAACGTTACTTTCAAATTGTGTAGCACCACATTAAACAGGGTCTTACAACAACGCACAGCTGTTGAGAATTCGGTAAACTTTTACAGATTTCTGTAAAAAAATCTAAGTGTGTTGATTCGAGTTCTACTGTATCCAAGCCCTTCGCTCAATTTTCAATACTTCTATTCAATTTTCACAACCTGCCGTATACTGACGGAGCTATCAACACTTTCTCTTCATATCTTTCAGTTCTAGCAAACATTACTGTCCAGTCTTGGGGCCTCATGGTGATGAGCGAACATCTCTTTCTACTCTTTCAGGTGTTTATTTCAGTATGATTCATTAAATATTTAGCAGCGTTGGAGTAGGCTGTGGTTTTGAGAGAAGAAAACGCTTTCTTTCCCCGCCATAGTAAACTTTTTTGGAGATTTTTAAAAAATATCGTGTTTTCAATGAAATTTATGTCGAAAGTGAACCAAAGTGCTTCTGAACGAGCTCACTGGTGTGGCAAAATCTGTGCATTCTCGTCCGATTTTTGGAGGATCTTTCGTGTCAGAAAATAAAAGAAGAGTGTGTTGCCGCTTCGTCACGAATAAATTGATGATTATTTTTGCCGATCTTATTGGATCTACTTCTGATTTTCGGCAGAAGTGGAGTAAAAAAAAATGATTATAATAAAATATTGTCCGGTGTAATGAAGAAAGCAGCCTTTTCCTGGTCAGAAGCAACAAACGAAGCCAACACGCATTCACGCGTACGACGTTTACAAACAATTTCAGGCGCACACTCATCACATGGTGAGCTCCGTTTTCGTAATGCTGGTTGCATATCTAACAGGCGGTTTGGTCATTAATTTGATTTATAGATTGCATTTATTTCATTGTGAGTGCATGAAATTAATTACGAATCAACATCATTTTTTTTCCTGACTGAACAAGCTAGTGTTATTTTAGAGGCGGCCTTTCGTCGTCTATTTTTAAATAATACCGAAGACGTACCTGGTTTGTAAACTATAAATTTCCAAATCTGGAAATGTGTTGCAGTACCCTTATTTAAATGAATCGGTAAAGTTGACATGCAGGGCTTATTGTATGTGAAAGTAACTTCGGAATAGGAGTGACTCTCTAGACAATCTGAAAGGGGTTGTTGGATCTGCAATATAGCCATTACTTTCTAGCTCCCGGATCAAAGCTGCTTCAAATGATCACATGGACGATTGTTGCAAACAGATTGCTTCCATAATACCATTGCCGGTCAATGGGTTTTAGATTGAATATACGTACAGAAATTCATTAAATATTTCACATGCATCTGAAATTTCTTCAGAAGAACGAATCTTGGGAATTTGAAAATTTTGATAATTCCAAAATTTATTGCTGAAAATTCAAGGATTCGAGAAAATGTGGGTGATTCATATGAAAAACACAACATCAACATAGTTTTCTATCCAGTGGAATATTGATTTTAATACTCAATTCTTGATGTGGCAATGCAAAATTTAAAACGATGTCTCCTAATGAATGATAATATTTCAAACCGCTCCCTACATTACAAACGATGATTCAAATCTTTCCGCAAATTTTCCATCACTAACACCACCGCATACCATTCCATCACATTAAGTTGTGAGGTTTCTTTCCCCCTTGAACATATTCATGCTACATTCTTTCCCCCATTCAACTACATTCTTCGCAGCATATCTTCACAAAACGACTCCCCCTTTATCAAAGTTATTAGGTCTCTAGGCTGAACGATGACTCATCCACAGTGTTCAATACGTGCAGTGCAGTGGATGGAAGCATATAGCGCATTCTATAGTATTACCAAGAGCAATCGATAGGGAGATTTTAGCATTACATGATGTGCAACTTAAGTGGAGAAACGATATCTATGTCTTGAAGATTCGTAGAATGGCAAAACAAGTAGAGTAGCGTTACTCTGAGTAGTTGCATTTGCCAAATACGAATTGCTGCAGTTATATCAAAACTCCAGTTATAGTCATGTGATGTGTTTTTAAGTGAATTTCGTAGGGTATTGCACATTTCATCACCATTTAGATCAAACCACTAGACCATGCATAACACTGCAACCAGAGCAGACGCTTCTTACTGAGCACTCAGTCCGTTCTAGACGCCAGCAGCTAACCCCATCTATGTGGTCTTCTAAACGAGTCAAGTATCGTAAATTACGTACTCTTCGAATTCAACGATAGTTGCTTTCTAGGAAATTAAAAATCCATCTGGATTTCAAATTAGTGCGATCATCATCAATCACTTGCCTTTAATGTAGAGACTTGCTTTTTCTCTACGGACCTAAGCGGTAACGGAGATGGAGCGAAAAGTATACAAAGCGTATCGCTTGTCTAGTCAGGACCGGCGAAAGCAGCCTGCATTGCTCATAAAATATTTCCGCGTCTGGTAGCTGTTTTAAGTCCTGCACATTTAGGGCCACTAACAGCTTGACCAGAAGTGTACGAGAAAATTTATTTTGATTCACGATGCGCTTACACACATCAGTGTGGATTTTGTGCAATCTTCTCTACAAGAATAAAAAAAGCTATGATTGAAATTCCATACAGCCGTCATCGAACATCTGGAAATAGTGAGCTTACATGTACCAGAAAAAAGAATAGATTATACTATAGACATATTTTTAAAACAGTAATTGACAAAAGTGTATCTCTTGTTTTGCCCTTTCATAATAGATCAAAAAGTTGTAATGTTTCCGGATTTTAATAACCTTTTCTAAAATTTTGGCTTCAGATTTGTCTAGTACTCAAGCCTCCATTGTTTAATTTAAATTTATAATTTATAGTGTCGATAACATACATGATTTTATCTAAGTCTAACTATCTTTCCAAAATTGATTTGAATTTGGAACAATTTTGATTATAAATACCTTTTTTGAGGGAAGTTTTGTACTTTTACGGTGGGTAGTGTATCAAACCTCTTTCTAACTTTCCTTTAGTTGTTTTGTGTTACCAAAATATGAATAGATAATCAAGTGTAGCAATTTTTCAGCAAGAACTTGACTATTCCAAAATTCAATTTATTAAACATCATCAAGCGCAGGGTCGTTGGGAGAATTTTTGTGCGATCCACAAAACAAAATCGTGCAAATCCACTGTATTTTCGTAATGTAAATGGTACCAAATCTCGGCAATATATATTGAAAATCCAATTTAAAGAATTATGCTCGAATACATTCTCTTAAGGAGACTTGTTTAATTTCACTCTATGATATGCAGTTAATGTCTGACAGCATTGGAATTGGAATTTGTTAACGTAAATGGGTACCATATGCTGAAGTTATACTCCAACTGATACATTAGAATAAGAGTGGCAGCAGAAGTCGAACGGAGGTTTGAATTTCCCGTGAAGTGAGGGTCATCCGCCGATTGATTTAGGCTAATCGAGAACCTGCTTCAGCACCCGGTAGATGTAGGTTCCCTTCTACTGAAAGCTTCCACCGGCGGCCTTCTGGACTATGCCAATTTTCTTCGACGCTGCTGCTGATGTTGCCTCTTCACTGGTGTAACTACTTGGTTTTGGGCGTTTTTTTTTTTTTTTTTTTAACTCTTTATTTGTTCCAAATTTATTCATATTTACATTTCATGTTAATCTAGGTGCTCCAGCTACTACCGTAACGTATCAACCTTAATTGTTAAAATATGTATCTAATTTTGTTTACATGGTTCATGCCTTAGCAGTTCAGTATTTTAAACAGGTTTTTATTCCTGCATGTCAGTATAACAATAATAATCTTAAAACTAAAAACAAACTAAAATTAATCTTAACTAAGCATAAAGGGAATTAATCATTGCAATAGAAGATTGCAACGATTTTTGTCTGAAATTATTAATTATTTTGTTGGACATTTGTTCTAAAGTCTCAACATTCGAAATTCTATGTACTTCGTTAGTACTGTACCAAGAAGGCAGCTTCAAAATCATCTTCAGAACTTTGTTCTGAATCCTTTGAAGTATTTTTTTCCTGGTAGCACAACAACTAGACCATATTGGAACAGCATAAAGCATGGCCGGTCTAAAAATTTGTTTAAATATTAGTAGTTTGTTCTTCAGACATAGTTTGGATTTTCTGTTTATAAGAGGATATAAACATTTTATATATTTATTACATTTGGCTTGAATGCCTTCAATGTGATTTTTAAAATTTAATTTTTGATCAAGTAATAGACCAAGGTATTTCACTTCGCTTGACCAGGAAATTGGAACACCGCTCATAGTAACGATGTGATTACTACTAGGTTTCAAAAAAGAAGCTCTAGGTTTATGTGGGAATATTATTAGTTGAGTTTTGGAAGCGTTGGGAGAAATCTTCCATTTCTGTAAATAAGAAGAGAAAATGTCCAAACTTTTCTGCAGTCTCCTGCAAATGACACGAAGACTTCTTCCTTTAGCGGAGATGCCTGTGTCATCAGCAAACAAGGATTTCTGACAACCCTGAGGCAAATCAGGGAGGTCGGAAGTAAAAATGTTATATAGTATCGGCCCAAGAATGCTACCCTGAGGAACTCCAGCTCTAACAGGTAGTCGATCAGATTTGGAATTCTGATAATTTACCTGCAGAGTTCTGTCAGTTAAATAATTTTGAATTAATTTTATAATATAGAGCGGAAAATTAAAGTTTTTCAATTTAGTAATCAAACCTTCATGCCAAACACTGTCGAATGCTTTTTCTATGTCTAGAAGAGCAACTCCAGTTGAGCAGCCTTCAGATTTGTTTGAACGAATTAAATTAGTAACTCTCAAAAGTTGATGAGTAGTTGAATGGCCATGGCGAAATCCAAATTGCTCATCTGCAAAAATTGAGTTTGTATTGATGTGAAGCATCATTCTATTCAAAATTAGCTTTTCAAAAAGTTTACTGATTGAAGGAAGTAAACTTATTGGTCTGTAGCTAGAAGCTTCAGCTGGATCTTTCTCGGGCTTCAAAATTGGAACAACTTTGGCATTTTTCCATTTGCCAGGAAAGTATGACAAATGAAAACATTTATTAAATAATTTTACCATGAAAGACAAGGTACTCACTGGGAGTTTTTTGATGAGTATATAGAAAATTCCATCATCACCTGGAGCCTTCATATTTTTTAACTTTTTAGTTATAGTTTTTACTTCATCCAAATCAGTACCCCAGGATTCATCAAAAATATTTTCCCTTGAGGAAATATTCAGATAATCAAGAGAAACCTGATTCTCAATAGGACTAGTAAGACCCAAACTGAAATTATGGGAACTCTCAAACTGCTCAGCAAGTTTTTGAGCTTTTTCCACATTTGTTAGCAATATTTTATCACCTTCTTTGAGCGCTGGAATAGGCTTTTGAGGTTTCTTTAAAATTTTGGAGAGTTTCCAAAAAGGTTTGGAAGTCGGCTCTAATTTTGACACATTATTTTCGAATTGTTTGTTCCTCAGGGCAGAGAAGCGTTTTTTAATTTGTTTTTGCAAATCTCGCCAGATAACTTTCATGGCGGGATCGCGTGTTCTTTGATATTGTCTTCTACGGATATTTTTCAGACGGATCAAAAGCTGAAGATCGTCGTCTATTATAATTGTATTGAACTTTACCTCGCATTTTGGAACTGAGACAGCTCTTGCTTCAACTATGGAAGTAGTCAGAGAGTCAAGAGCATTATCGATATCATTTTTAGTTTCCAAAGGAATATTAGGATCAAAGTTATATTCCATGAATGTTTGATATTGGTTCCAATCAGCTCTATGATAATTGAAAGTAGAACTGTTGGGATTAGAAATTATTTCTTGAGATATTTCAAAAGTTACTGGAAGGTGATCCGAACCGAAGTCAGCATGGGTAACCAATTGGCTACAAAGTTGACATGAATCAGTTAAGACCAAATCAATAGTTGAGGGATTTCTGGCAGAAGAAAAGCAAGTTGGGCTGTTTGGGTATTGGATAGTGTAATAACCCGCAGAACAATTATCAAATAGTATATTACCATTGGAATTACTTTGAGCATTATTCCACGATCGGTGTTTTGCATTAAAATCACCAATAATGAAGAATTTTGACCTATTACGGGTAAGCTTCTGTAGGTCACCCTTGAGAAGATTCTTTTGCTGACCTACGCATTGGAATGGTAAATAGGCAGCTAATAGTGTAAGTTGACCAAATTTTGTTTCAACAGAAACCCCCAAAGTTTCAAAAACTTTGGTATCAAATGAAGAAAGAATTTGATGTTTGATACGCCTATGAACAATTATGGCAACGCCACCACCTGGACTTTCAAGACGATCATTGCGGTGTACGAAATAATTAGGATCCCTTTTTATTTTATCACCTGGTTTAAGAAAAGTTTCAGTTACAACGGCAATATGCACGTTATGAACTCGTAAAAAGTTAAACAGCTCGTCTTCATTATTTTTAAGAGATCGAGCATTCCAATTTAAAATATTCAGTGTCTTAATACCCATTGCTGAATTTCAGGGTCATGACAATATTGTTTGCAAATTTTATACCAGTTTGAATTGCATCAAACATGGAGTTTGTATTTAACATTCCATTAATCATATCGATTAATGATTTCTGTAAAAAATCCATTTTTGGAGCGGTTATGCTACCTAAGTCAAAATCTTCAACATTTCTGGTAGAATTTTGGTTTCTACCGGCTGTAACGGCAGCGTAGGAAGCTCCATTACCGAGCTGTACATTGCTACCAGCAGGTAAGAATTGAGCATTGAAAACTTGTGCTCTGTTTGTACTTACGGGTACATTTGTACTTCGCTGACCATTGTTAACAGCAGATAGCAGTGGAAAATTTGACGGTTGGGCATTGATCGTACCTTCCGGTACGAATGTTGGATTTCCTCCTCGATGACCGTTGTTAACAGCCGAGGAATAATTACCTGGTCGGGAACGTGAAGCGGTCCCTACCTGATGCTTAGCACGAGAATTCAAGATCGCTTTGCGAGTCTTGCATTCCCAAAAATTGGATTTGTGGTTTCCACCACAATTCACACATTTAAAATTTTTAGGATCCTTCACAGGACAGTTGTCCTTGGCGTGAGAGGAATCGCCACAATGCATGCATTTGGCATCCATGTGACAATTTTTCGTCCCGTGACCCCATCCCTGGCATTTACGGCACTGGGTGAGGTGTTGAGAATTTCCTCCAGTCTTCCTGAAGTGTTCCCACTTCACTCTGACATGGAGCATAAGGCTGGCTTTTTCCAATGCCTTGAGGTTATTCAGTTCATTTGATTTAAAATGAACTAAATAAAAATCGTTAGAAATCCCATTGCGAGAATCGCCAGGTTGGGATTTCTTTTTCATCTTTATCACTTGAACTGGTGTAACTCCAAGCAATTTAATAATTTCTTGTCTGATCTCATCCAGGGATTCACCACTGGCTAGACCTTTTAAGACCACCTTGAACAGACGTTCAGTTTTGGTGTCATGTGTAAAGAATTTGATGCCTCTTTGAGCAAGATACTCCACGAGAAGTTTAAATCCGATCAAGGTTTCAGCCAATACACGGCATTCACCCCGACGACCAATTTGAAAGGAAAATTTCGAATCTTTTATGAAATTCGTGAGTTCCTTACGGAGCCCATGAAAATCAGATGTTGTTACCACAATAGGTGGAACCTTTTCTTTCCCTGCATTAATTCGGGAATGCTTCGAAGATTTTTGCCTGACTGATGGATCATTCTCATCATCAGTCAGAATATCGAATTGATTGCTCAAATCAATATTGTTAGAAGGGGAATCCAGAGATTGTCCCTTTCTTTTGCGTTTAGGCGCCATTTTCTCCAAAATGATTAGAATTTATACGTTTTCTCCTAATCAACTTCCAAGCAGATTCTACAAGAATCCGAAGGGTCAAAGAGGAATTTTCCAAATCGATATCCAAGTCGGATTACCTCGCGTAGGGTCCAGACAAGGATCGAAAAGGAATAAGGGTAAAAAATAAAAATTGTGCAGGTAATGTTAAGCACTGAAAAGTGCTGTTTGATTTTGTTATAGCTTTAGGTAGCAAAAATACTTCCTTCAGCAAAAGAAAATAGAACCGCACGGCATGAGAGCTCGATGCGGACTACTACCATATGCAGTACACGAAGATTCCAATAAATTACGATTCATTAAATGTTCAGAAAAAATAATGTTCAATTTCTGCCGTTGGGGATACGAATCCTGACTGGCTAAGATGGAAGAATTGAAATTCTAATAACTTTGTTATCTAAAGATGTGACGTGTTGTGTATCCAAATAATTTTGATAATGTCCTTTTACTGGATTCTGTGATCTGAATTGCAACAGAATGTCCTAAAAATTTATATCTGTAGTGAAACGTTTTTTTTTTTGCATAACTGGTTGTGTATTGTTACCAAATTAATTATCTTAGAGATAAAATCGTCTAGCTCAAACCTTTGTAGGGGTAAGGGCGGGACCATCATCATCATCATAACCTATATTGATCAGCGGGCTCAAATATGAGTTATGTATGTGTATTCTAAGTTTCAAAAAATGATTAATCAGTTTGCATGTATAACTTCAAATACATTTAAACTAATCATGTTATTTGTTGTTGCACGAAGCACGTAATTAATTATAATGAGCATGATCGAGTGGGTAAACTTTTGCCTGTCAAGGGGCTCCCTTCTCTCTTGCCTACCATGTATTGTGGTAGCTAGGTAAGAGTCTATCTGCTTGATCAGATAACGCCTTCCAAACATGCCCTACGCTCAATTTCAACTACTTCTATTCAATTTCAAAACCTGCCGTGCTCTTACGGACCTATCAATACTTTCTCTCCACATCTTTGGTTCTAGCAGAAATTGCTGTCCACTCCTAGAGTTACATATTGATAAGAATGATATTTCCAATTTTCAAACATGTATAACTTGTTCAACAGTGATTCATTTCATATACATATTTCGACAACTTATTCAAACAGATGTATCTTATTTTATAAACAAAGAGGGGAAAAAATCAAACGTGAATTTCTCATTACTAGTTTTTTTGAGATATGTTGAAATATAGAAAAGAGTACCAAGTTCCCCCAGTCTCCACTATAGGATCAAAGTCATTCTTCGGCCTTTCAGCTTCTTTGTTTAATTATAAACTGAATTCTTCGGAATATACAAAGATGCAATCCAACGTTTTGATTATCGAGATACAGTGGTATTCACAAATGTCGGTTTTGTGAGCTTGAGAGTGAAGAAAGCTTTGCATAACTGTGTTGTACTATTGAAAGGTGCAGATTCCCTGAAAGAGGTATTCAAAAATCTCATGAAATAAGGTTTTGCTGGGCCAGTCCTCCAAAAAAAATGAAGTACTTCATATAATGTATCGTTTCATGTGCAGAAAATTGAAACCAATTATAATATCCACTCATATGGTGGTTTATTAAGAAAAAAAATGTTAAGAACTGACTTCAGTGTTCAATACTCGAATTGTGCTACTGTATTTTGTATTAGGTTGAAGCATTATGCAAATATATTAATATTTTATCACTTTCATGTTCACGTTTGATTGTTTTTAATTCAACTAGTATAATAAAAAATAAAAACTCATTCCACTAGTGGAGTGACACTATTCAAATTTCAATCCCTGCTCAGTATATTTAAGAACATTTCAATTGTATAACATTATACATTTGAAAATTATCAATACCTCTTTAAACTGCCACACCAATTGCAACTGGTCATCGAGTTTCCCAAACCTCGTACAAAAATATCGTGCTCGGCGGCAGGAACACATTTATTATTGCACTGCCATCAGAAAGTCACGTTTCAAAGCACATCAGACGAAGACCCCGGAGGCGCCACCACATCATGCCATCCACCCTCAAAACTAGGTATAAGGCAGTCGCGTGACTCATCTATTCGCAGAGAACCGTCAATTGTTCGAGCGCGCGCTCATAAACGAGAGGTTCACGTTTTGTGTTGCTTTTTATTCGATCTCTTTGTTTTACTTTAACGTCTATCGTTTTTGTACCGGTATTAATCAGCACCCGGCGGAACATCCCATGGTTACGAAAAGATAAAGGCTGAAACTTGAGCTGCTCTAACCTCTTGAGCGAATCGTGTACAACCAGTAGACCACGATTATGAAGAATCGCTGTTTTTTCTCTAAAGGTAGCTTCCCCTTGCTGGTCAGTAGGGTATTATCATAAAATATGCACATCTTCTTGATATTCTCAAGCTTATTGCTTTTCACTTAGCTTAGTTGAGGGATTTTTGAAGGCTGTATCATTTTTGCATAAGTGCAATCTAGCTTTATGTCCATTCTAGCTTTATGAGGATTCGAGAAATTTTTTAAATAGGATTTGATTTAGAATTACCAAGCAAAATAGTGAAGCAAAAATGAAGGGTTGTTAAACAGCGATATGTTTTTGACTCAAATTCAAACTCATTTAAATTACGATACCAGTGCTTACTAAGTGGTAAGGACTTGTAATTGATGAAAAGTAAAATGATTTATCGACGAAATTAATATATTATAAAATATGAATTAGGAACAACAAAAATTGAACAGAAGCCAATATTTAGAAAAGTTAAATTCTAATATTGTTCTTACGGAGGAAACATAAACTTTAATTGTGTATTATGTTAATTTTTTACTTAAAATCCAACAGTATGGGGTACAGGTAAAACTTAAATCATCAAGTTTTTTTATTTTAAATTTTTAACAAATTGTTCCCATTGATAATCTGACAAGAATCTTCAACAGTACGTGTTTATCAATCCACATGGGTTCATAATTTGAAAGCATACCCTTCTATCGGCACCGGTTGTGCTACAGATGCGTAAAGCGCCGCAACAAGCAGGCGTTTTATTATTTTTACACATTCCACGATTTTTGCACGGTTTCATTCATGGATGTGGTTTTCGTTTGATTCATTCTTTTTTCTCGATGAGAGAGGTAAGCGCTAAGCAGGAGCAGGGTGAAAAATGCTATCCACATGGTTGGCGCTACTGTGATGGCTATCGTCGGAACACTGAGATTGACTACTGGGTCGTCATGGAGGAAGTCGGACTATGTGGTTCTGAAGCGTGACGTTGTAAAACATTGCCTGAGGATGGCCCTCGATAGATGGATGGGAGCATGCTTGCCGTCGTGGAATGCTAGGAAGGTTATTTTTTAGAGCCGAGGTATTTAGTGCTCAATGTGAATCTCGCCATACGTGCTTGTTTTTGTTTGTGACTATATTGCTGAACTAAGGAAATCTCCTTATGGTTATTCTTCTATTTAGGTTTATTGCGCTTCTCAGGGTGGCCACTCAACCGAGAATACCCGGGGAACTGCAAAAACCCTGAAGTTGAATCAAAGTGGGTGAAAACGGGATATAGTCGGTAATTTGATTCCCAATGCTTCATAACGTAGAGTTAAGGAACGTAATGTTAGCCTAGCACCATCATTTTGCCTATTTATTAAATATATCATTAATTCAACGATAAGCAATTGCATACTTTTTCATAGCCGCGATGATTACACCGGTTAAGCTAAAAGATTTTCTGGACGGCCTTGATCAATTTGATCGAGATCCATTGTAATAAATTCTAGATCTGCAGAAAATGAGGTTTTCAACTTATTGTCCTTATATGTGGTGAAGACTAAATATCCCTCCCCTCGGATATGTGATCTGGTAGGCCTATGCCATCAGTACTGAAAGACATCAGCAACCAAAGACATATCCTGTCGATCACATGTTGACTATTCTTTATTTAATGTTGCGTTACATATCTGGCATTGATGCACTGATTTTACAGATGTGATCCAACGGACGTCCTGTCTTTGCGCGTTGAATGCTGTTGCTCTTTGCTCAGGGATAATGATGTGGGATCTCTTGACTGCAACACCTTTTTTATGCGTTCCCGAAGATGACGCTTAAATATAAATCTAGCTAGACAGACAGTAAGTACAAGATTATCGACATTCTTAGGAAATCGACTGTTGGATAAGCTGAGTAGAAATGGTAAAAAAAGAAGTTGAAGACTAAATCTATGTTATTTGGGCGATAAATCATATATGAAAATCACTTAGGTGTTTCGAAGCAGCATGGATAGACCAAATTTGGGGCTTTTAGACCGAATCCATATCCCTTGAAAGTTTCTGACTTTATAAAATAAGATATGTAACTTTTCGTGAAACATACAAATGTCTTATTAAACTTATATAAGCAAGTGTATAACTAGTTGAATATCGCTTCCAGCTCAAATACTTTATGAGTTATTGTAAAAAATATTATCGATTTTTGCATATTAGGCTGAGTGAAGGGACACATACCCTACATAAATTAATTGTATTGTTTTCTGAGATTCCTTGTTTAGTTGATTTTTATTTCAATGGTCATCACCTGTTACGCACAACGGTCAAGTATGTGTTTATATGTTTGTATTGTTTAGTTATATGTTGAATTTTGCTGTGTTTAGATGAGTCTATTACCAGGGAACTCGTAGCAAGTGCTTTTTTCTATAAGGGAAGTGGCGGGCATTGGATTTGCTTTAAGTAATCTAAGGGGCTATGCATAAACCACGTAGACTTTTTTTTGGGGGGAGGGAGGGTTTGACAAAGTCTACGCTCCATACAAAATTTCAAAAAATTGTATGGAAAAAAGTCTACGAGGGGGAGGGGGTCTGAGATTTTCAAAAATGAGTCTACGTGGTTTATGAACCGGCCCTAACGGAATAATGAAGAGTGATTTTGCAACACAACCGCAGGTGCAATTTTAGAAACAAAATTATATTCTGTATTCCTAATAATGGCCTCTATATTCATTAGGCAGTTTAATGTTCCAGAAAGAGGAGGGGTTTCAAGTCACCTTAAAAACATTTCTTGCCTTCAAAAACCTCCACATGCCAAATTTGGTTCCAGTAACTTGATAAGTTCTCGAGTTATGCAGAAACTTGTGTTTCTTTTGTATGGGAGCCCCCTCCCCCTACCAGAGAGAGGAGGAGTCTCAAACTATCGTAGAAACATTAATTGCCTTCAAAATCCCCACATGCTAAATTTGGTTCCCTTTGCTTCATTAGTTCTCGAGTTACGCAGAAATTTCAGTTTCATTTGTATGAGAGCCCCCCCTTCTAGAGAGGGGAGAGTTTTCGAACCACCATAGAAACATTTCTTGCTTCCAGAAAGCTCTACATGTAAAATTTGGTTCCATTTACTTGATTAGTTCATGAGTTATGCAGAAACTTCTGTTTCATTTGTATGGGAGCCTCCCCTTCCAGAGAGAGGAGGGGTCTCAAATTACCATATAAACATTTCCTGCTTCTAAAAACTGTCACATGCTAAATTTGGTATTCTTTGCTTGATTATTTCTCGAGTTATGCAGACATATGTGTTTCATTTGTATTGTTGTATTTCAACTTCTAAATATATATATATATATATATA
Organism: Aedes koreicus; assembly: GCA_024533555.2. NCBI lineage: Eukaryota > Metazoa > Arthropoda > Insecta > Diptera > Culicidae > Aedes > Aedes koreicus. The sequence goes on along the minus strand of JAHHFK020001131.1, from coordinate 244,382 downwards.
TATATATATATATATATATATATATATATATATATTTTTTTTTTTATATATTTTTTTTTTTTTTTTTTTTATATATATATATATATATATATATATATATATATATATATATATATATATATATATATATATATATATATATATATATATATATATATATATATATATATTATATATATATATATATATATATATATATTTTTGCATGTGTGTGTGTGGGGGGGGGTGTGGGGGTGGGGGGTGTCCGACATCGGATCTACCCTTCTCCGACAGAGGATTACCCACCTGTGGATCCCAAAAGCGAACGACGGGGAGCCATTTACCTCCTATATACTGACGCAATCGACTCGAGTAATCCCGACTGCGAAACTACCATACAACATCACCCGAGATCGACAACCCGCTACTCCATTCAACTCGCTTCTTGATTCTCCCGCCATTTTCGCTGTAGAGCCGACATGATTTCCGTAATGGCTCCGTTGATCGCATTCCAAACATTTTCGTCACGACACATTCTATAGACGACGTTAACTGGGCTGGTATCTGCCCCATTGATGGCAAGCATCTCGCTTCGCAATGGTCCAAATTGTGGGCAGTCAAAGACCACGTGCTCCGGTGTCTCTTGAACATCTGCACACTCCGGACAAAAGGGTGACGCTGCGTGTCCGAATCGATGCAAACATTGCCTGAAGCAACCATGGCCAGACAGAAACTGCGTAAGTTAGAAGGTTACCTCTCCGTGCTTTCTTTTCATCCAAATCGACAAATCCGGTATGAGCAGGTGCGTTCATCGACCGTTCACCCTCGTGTCCCATTTTCGTTGCCAGTTAGTGATCGACTCCGCTCGCACCAGCTTTCGAACTCCTCTGATATTTCTCCGTAAGTATCGATGATGATACACTGGCCAGTAGACGCCGCTTACTACTTCTAGGGCCGTAGCTATTCGGCATGATCCTGGCTACCGCATTGATGACCTTCGCCGCCTTACCACAGGCATAATCTACGTGGCTATTGAAATTTAGCCGATCGTCGATCATCGCACCCAAATACTTCAACACGCGCTTCGAGGCTATGGCGAGCCCTCCGATGACGATTTCTGCTCGCTGTACCGCTTGGCAGTTGCTGACCATCAGCACCTCCGTTTTGTGAAGGGGTATCTGCAGCTTCGATCCCTGCATCCAGTTTTCAATTATGCCGATTGTTTCGGTCGCCAGCATTTCCACTTCTTCCAGTGTTTCTCCTTCACTGATAATACGATGTCATCTGCAAAGCCAACGATCACTACGCCTTTGGGAAGCTTCAGCGTCAGCACACCGTCGTACATCCCGTTCCAAAGTGTTGGGCCAAGGATGGAACCTTGCGGAACTCCCGCCGTGATGTTCACCGATTCCCGCCCCACGGAGGTCTCGTAGATCAGCACGCGGTTCTGAAAATAACTCTTCAGAATTCTGCACAGGTAATCAGGGACCCTCATTCTGTGCAGCGACTCAGCAATAGCCACCCAGCTGGCACTATTGAAGGCGTTCTTAACGTCGATCGTTACAACAGCGCAATATCGATCGCCTCTCCACTTCTGTTTGGACGCCTTTACGGCTGTCTAGACCACTGTCCGAATGGCATCCACTGTTGACTTCCTTTTCCGGAAACAGAATTGCATCTTCGATAGCCCGTGCTCACTCTCAGTAAATTTCGTCAGCCTGTTGAGGATGATCCTCTCCTGGAGTTTCCCAAGCGTATCCAATAGGCATATTGGCCAATACGATGCTGGATACCCCGGAGGCTTTCCTGGCTTCGGCAACAACACAAATTTATGTATTTTCCACCTGTCTGGGAAATGGCCTTCCTCTAGACATTTCTGTAACACATTCCTGAACATTTCCGAGAATGCCTGAAACGCCACTTTCAGAGCCACGTTAGGGATTCCATCCAGTCCGGGTGCCTTCCTCACCTTAAGCCCTTTCGCCACTGCCACGAGCTCCTCGTTCGAGACGTGCACAGAGACAGTTCAGATCTGTCAGGAACTTTGCAGTTCCTCGCCTGGTGACCAAATCCCATGCACTTAAAGCATCTCGTCAATTCCTTTGGAAATCGAGGGACGACTCTCGGTGACTTTTACTCGACCCGACTCCATCAGCTTGTTGGCTGCAGCTGTCGGCAGACGTATCGCCGCCGTCTGTGTGCCACCGTACGCCTTCCTCAACCGGATTGTCTTCTGTTGTGATCTCGTCAAGATCCTTGCACTCGATCACAGTCTTTTGTGAGAGAACTCTAACTATCGCCTGCTCACCAGAGACTTTTCGACGAGCGTCTTGAAGGCTGTGCTCTTGATGGCAGGATTCTTCTTCGGTGTGTGTGTGTGTGTCTGTGTGTGTGTGTGTGTGTGTGTGTGTGTGTGTGCGTGTCTCTGTGTGTGTGTGTCTGTGCGTGTGTGCGTGTGTGTGTGTGTGTGTGTGTGTGTGTGTGTGTGTGTGTGTGTGTGTGTGTGTGTGTGTGTGTGTGTGTGTGATTGCATACTATTTATCTCCTGATTTTGATTCTGTTGGCGCAAAATAAAGCTACAAAATCCTTAAAAATAAATTCATCATTATTGGGTTATTCCTCATGGAGATATTTATTCAAAACCGGGCAAGACCACTCGCGCCAATCGATTCTGCTGGCATTTTACAGTGTCACATCTGATGCGCACTAGATACGACTCGACAGAATTAGAGCAGGAACGATTGACATGAGTGGTCTAGTCCGGTTTTGAACTGCAACGTTTATATTCAAAAATTAAACAACCAGTGACAATAAAAAGTTACCACTTCTTAATGGCTCCAGAAAAAATAGATTACAGTTAAAGAAAAGCATTTTAATAATTATTGAGTTCTCCTTTGGTTTTCAGGGCCTGGTGCAGACACTTTGGCATCCTCTATACCAAATTCTTAAAGTGCTGTGGGTCTAGCACTTCCCAAGCACGCTTCAGGGCTTCAAATTATTAATTTTTATTAGGAACACCAGCTTTGTCAACCATGGCATCGAGAAGCTCTCACAAATTATCGATAGGTTAAGGTACGAGCTTTGTGGAGGCCATTCCAGCGCTTTGATCCGACAATACTGGAAGAAAGACTTGTCTTCTTGGCAGTACGCTACTGGGTGTGTCTGGATCAGTGAAACCTCCAGATTTTCCCGTAGAATGTTAATGTAGGCATCTGCCGCATTATCTCTTCGATTTTCACGAGGCTTTCTACTCCACCCCAAGCTCCTAACCAGATCTGCACCACAAACGAACCCGCCGCTTTTGGTTAAACAGCTCGAATTTTTATTTTTCCGTCCAAAGGACCGCTTTCCAGAACTGATATAATAAATTGACGCTTCCTGGCTACTTTGCTATTCAACACCTGTGCTACGAAACGGTGACGAACAGTTCAACCGGAAATTGATAGCTGATGGGCTTCTTGATGATCTTGGTGTCCGTTCTGGTATCCGTTTTTCGCTTCCTGCCTCTGCCAGAGCGATCCACCACTGATCCGTTTCTAGTTTCAGAAGAATGTTCCCAACCACTGCCTACCACTGATACTGTACTTCCTAGTGACAGCCTGGTACGATTTACCATTTTGCACATCACGAACTACCAATCTTCGGATGCATATGGGAATTGCTTTTGAAAGCACCAGATCCATTTTTTTAAGCTAAATTCGATCTAAAGCTAAAGCTAAATTCGTTCACGTGTACAAATGCACCAGATCAAGCCATTTGCTTCAAAACATGTCAAAATATCAAAATATTAACAATCGAGGGATCTTCCGATCGAAAGTTATCAAAAACACCAAAGAACCAATAGATGATGTTTGGGACTAACATACATCCTCAATGTGTGAAAACTGGTGATCCATTATGAAGCAATACCGGCGCCGGCCATGGCCGAATGCTGTTTTTGACGTGATACTCGCTTTAAAGGAAGCAGAGTATCCTCTTCACTTCCACGAGAAATCATGTATATATATGTATATATATATATATATATATATATATATATATATATATATATATATATATATATATATATATATATATATATATATATATATATATATATATATATATATATATATATATATATATATATATATATATATATATATATATATATATATATATATATATATATATATATATATATATATATATATATATATATATATATATATATATATATATATATATATATATATATATATATATATATATATATATATAAAAAAAAAACATATTCGGTTGCACTGTTTCAAAAATTATAGTGATAAATGGCATGGTTTCTCTACTATCGAGCGTTCGTCTACATACGGTTTTAGATTCATTACTACTAGGCTCATACATATCGACTCTGGTCGCCTTCAACATGTGACTGCCAGCAGAATCGAATTAATATATCATAGCAAGTATCTTAGAACACATATTTAAATTGGTAGGATATGAGTTTCAAAGAAATTTAGAATAAAAAATCTATACTATTATAATATGCTAGTGAATTTTTGTACAGTTTTCTATACACTTCAGACTATCCATATTGCTCCACATAACAAGTTTAGTAACTTTGTAGAACATTTCGCAGATCTATCTTAAATAAGTTGTTATCTGATTTGTGTATTTTGTTATCCATCCTGTTATCAATTTTCAGTTTAAGATAGGCCAGCGTATTGTTCAACAAAGATTTACATATCTTCAAAAATCTGTTTCAGCTTACTCTATTGACAACGCCAAAACAAATCAAAAAGTTGTGTGTGCTTTGAATAGAGGAAACAGTTAAACAGTACGATTGTACACATAGTATTGTTCATATTTTCCAAAACCCAGAAGCCCACCTGATACTCGTGTTCAAGCCACATGTTCCATGAATAATTAATCAATCTGTATATCTAATGAAAGTGTCTATTATTCTCTCCAGAAAACCGTGGCGCTGCTAAGCTATGGACGATGAAATCCTGAAAACAGTGGAGTCCATGCTCGGTACCAACATCCAGGTGGTAGACTGTGAAAAAACTCAAACAATCCGCGAAGAAGAAGTATTGCTCATAAATGGAGTACCAGTGACGTTAGAAGGTTCCGATGGTAACGCCATAAAGAAGGCGTTAATTGCCGGTGAAATTCCGTCATGTGAAATGCTAAATCAGTTACTTTTTCGCGCCGGAGTTCTACGGCAACCTGTTCAGCTAGAAACATCTCTGAGTGTAAAAACAAGTACCGTTACCACCGAGGACATAACCATAGCACGGAATGGTCGAATATTGGACGAACGATCCTGTGAGACGAAAGAAAACAACTATTACACCAGCACATCTAGCGAAATATGGGAACCCGTCACCCGGCACAAGAAAAAGAAGCAACAAGAAATCATCAACACTAAAACTGTTGACAACATGCTTTCAAATCAGCTTAAAAACGAACTGTACTTAGTAGCAAACGAACCTTCTTGCGATAACGTTCCTTCCCACCCAACGCGCCAAAACTCCACTTGCACTGAATCTTCCACGTCTTCTTCCACGGGGTCTAATTATTCCTCGTCCCGGCCCGTCAGCAATGTTTCTAATGCATCCTATGACAATTTTGTTTGTCAGATCACTCCCGCACACCCAAGGCCAACGCAATTGAGCAAATCATCTACCAAAATTTCACCAAATAAACAAAGTATTAGCTGTGATTCCGGGAACGACGAAGTAACACTCACATCGGTCTACAGTAGCGGCATTGGAGGGCATGAGTATTATCCCTTCAATGATATCTCAAAAACCAACACTACCAACTCAATTCAAACCGATTCGTCCTTTGGGTGTGAATTTTCACCACCTACTTCATTCCACGACGAACCCGACTTTGCCGTCATCCCAAAGAATGGTGGTATGACATCCCCTGTCCCGCATAAACGGCGTAACCGTACACTGCAGAGAAGCAGACCACAAAGGCATTTTCAGAAAAATGTACGAGAATATACATGCGTAATCCAAAACGATAGTCCACTTTCCTCATAACCACCCACATTTCAGCATAGCGCAGTGAATGTTTTCTCAATAAGCTGTTATGAGGAAACATGAATGAATGATCACCAGATTGGTTGTAGAACGTGCAAAGTCAGTTAAACACTGCAGATTGGGTGTGTTTAAATTATAAAATGTTGAATTGCCTTTAAACCTAGCAGTATATTTTATACCAATCGGATGTTATGACACAATTAAAACAGACATCCATCCATTCCAATCTGCAGTGTGTCGGTATGTGCGATATAATCTGATCGTACGACACCAGCTGGTGATCAACTGAATAAACTCGTTAATAGCTTCAAACATCCAGCCAAAAATAATAATTTGTTCCCGCTTTAATGTTCTTTTTCGTCCGCAGAATGACGCCAGTGCGAACAGTACCGATGATCCCAGCCTCAATGACGACAATGTAAGCAGTCAATTGAAAAATCAACCAACTAAAAGCGAATTAGCAACTGACATATGTGTTCTTCTTTTTTACATCTGTTTCAACGATTCCATTCTAGTGTCTGGTCTACCGAGATGGAAATCTGATTTCCGGCACGCTGGAAACTCTCATCAAGCATATGGTGCCAACGGATGAGTACTATCCGGACCAGTCATACCTTTTTGCATTTCTGCTCAGCACACGACTATTCATTAAACCGCACGAGCTTCTGCAACAAGTATGTGATATCTGCCATCAGCAGCAGCAGCTGAACGTTCTTCTCAACAACAACAATAATAGCATTGCTAATCAGGTACGTGATGATTTTGGTCCCTCCGGTTAAATGATTAAGATATTAACATGAGGAAACATATCCTGTCCGGAAAATAAGGATTAAACAATTAAAAACCGGCATTGAACTAAATATCCGGTATTCGCAACATGCTGTGCAATTTTAAAGAATCGTAGTTTAATTGATTTTGGGGACATACCGACCTGAAAAAGATCGAAGTTTAAGTTTAACAACTGTTCGCTAACTGGTCTAAGTGGACAACCTAGTTAGCGAATGGCACTCGATCACTGAGCTGATATTTCAAATGTGAAGTGTGTACGGAATCAAATTGCATAATTTTCAAATGGCTGTTCTGTACACCACTTGTGCACAATATTTCGACGTTGTCTTGCTAAAGGTCCACGCATTTTGAAACAAACTGTTGGAAACGATTAAACCGCTACACCAGTGCTGAGAGAAAAGTCCGCAAATTTCTTCGAAATCGAGATGATTAAGTTTTTTTTTTTGTATTTTCCCTCTAAAGTTCACATAAAGTCGAACATTTTAGTTAAAACAGAATACTATTTTGTTAATGTATATCCGATATATGCGCAATAGTCTATGTTCCAATTCTAACTGGGCCACACCTTAGTAACATTTCAAAGATAGCAATTCGAGTGATCGAAGAGTCCGGTTTGATGATTTCTGAAATAAATGGCTCATCTTACCATAATACCACTAAACACAATATTTGAATATAATCCCACACTGCTTATAAGCACATGCCAGGCTTTAATGAATATAGTAGTTGAAGTTCAGAAGTGCAATTTTAAATTAAATGTTATGCTGAAATGCTGAAAAACAAATTGAGCCTTTGATGACTGTCATGTTGCTCCAGGCTGTTACATTCAAAGATGATTCTAAAGCGTGCTGAAATTATTAATAAAATGACAATGGAAAATATACAATATGATTTAAAGGTACATGATCTTCAGTCGCACCCCCTCACTTCGCTATTGTCAGATTGACAACATTGCTCAGGCTACGCCAACCAGCGTCTCCATGTTTCAACTGGCAGTCTTTTGTGATCATATGAACCGTAGAGGCGTGAGGTAGGCACTTGTGAGGACGAGAGGTCGGTCGCACCCTCCTTCGAAGTTGTGAACTCACCATTTGAAGCCCACCAAATTCAAACGATCCTTCAACTGCATTTTCTCAAAGACTGGACATTTTACTAATGGATGATAATCACTACATGCTAAGCAGCTGGTCTGAGCATGTTCTACCGCCGAGAAGGAGTTGATATTTGCAGACACTGTGGGTTGCTGTTTCGATTGTCTGACTGGAGGGAAGTGCCTTCCTTGATATGATGAGTTAGGGTGTTCCACCGAAATATGCAATGATTCCAAGGTACGAATCTTGGAAAGTTGGATGCGTAAGTTGGATTTTCATTTCCTGAAACAAGTTCCTCCCATTCTTTCAGGGTTTGATCGTCGATCCGAGCGCACAATAGTTGCACGAGAATGCTGCACCACTGCAATGTAGGCTCACCTAATTGGTTCAGAATCTTTATATGTCGCTGGAAGTCTTCTACTTCGTTCCGAAGTGCAGTCGGAGATCTTCCGGAGACGGTCAAAGATTGCAGATACTTCGTTTTTAGCAAATAGGGATTGGAGTAACGATCGAGGAGAGCTTTCCAAGCAAGAGCATAGTTGTTCGCAGTAATTGTTAGTGACTCGATGAGTTTCAATGCATCATTCGGCAAAGCTGACCGCAAATACTGGAACTTTTAGATACAAGGAATCGCCATCAAAACGAGGTAATTCGATGGTAAGGAGTTTCACATCGGTAATATGAGCAATGGCAGGCGCCACTTGCTGGTTCTGGGGTTGCGCTAGGTTGGGAGGGGGCGTATCCTTAGTCATGAGACCGCCTTTTACCCGGAAATATTGCTCTTCGACCTTAGCCATAATCTTTGCATTTGCCGTAACAAATTCTGCAGAATCGTCGAATGTCTCGTATTCGCCCTGAATGGATTTAAAAGCCTCCAATAGAGTATCAAGTCTGCCTAATCGAATCGAAATCTTCTGTTTATCTCGCTCCTCGTTGAAATTTTTCAGAAAATCGTCCAATCGTTGGATGGAGTCCATGATGTTTTTCCGGTTCAGCTCCTTTAATTTTATCTTCTTCTCCGTCATGATAATGAGATAACAGTGACGTCACGGAATACTAGAAAGGACAGAAGACCCAGGAAGCACCTTTTGGATGGTGGGAAAGGCTTGGAACTCACACTCACCTGTATCCGTTCAAATACAGGCCATGTACAAGGTGCGGCAGAAAATAATGCGAAAATTTGTTCTATTTCTTTCAAATCCCATTTTCCACTAATTCAAGCAATAATATCAACATTTTCGAGTGCAGTTATTTTTATAAAGTCCTTTTAAACAAATTTATTCAACGTGTCCTCCATTTTTATTAATAACATCCTCGAGCCGACGCCGGAAGCCAGAGCATGCCTTTCGGACGTAGTCCTCTGACATTGACTGCCATGTGCGTGTTATGGTTGACTTCAGGGTTTTCACACAAGGGTGTGATGTTTTGCAGGCTCGTGCTTCAACATATGCCCAAATCGAATAATCCAACGGATTAAGATCTGGACTGCTAGGGGGCCACAAATCCTTCGGCCAAAACTTCATGTTATCGTTCAACCATTGTTGGGTTCGATTGGACGTGTGACACGGCGCTCCATCCTCCGTTAGGACAACGTTTTGGTCCTCGGAGAAGTTGGCCTTCACCCAGGGAAGCATTTGGTCCTTTAAAATACCGATATACACTTCGGTATTTATTTTAACTCCAGCATCAATGAAAACAGGCGGCATTTTCAAACCGTCGGACGCCACCAAGCCAAACATCATGACACCAGCCGGATGTTTGGTTTGAAATTTGAATTTCACTTTTTCCGGAACGTTCTCCATTTTCTGCGGTGAAATGAACCGGTGCGTGCGGCTGTTGGCCACAGCATCGATGCTGAAAAGCTTTTCGTCGGAGAACAGGATTATCATTTTTTCCTTCTTCAACAAGGAAAGCAATCTCTTGGAACGAGTCACTCGTAGTCCCTTGGCCCGGTCCGTAATCAAGTGGCGTTTCACTCTGGCTCTGGAAGATGCTTGCAGGTCTTCTTTGATGATTCTCCGCATGGATTTCTCCGAAATATTGGCTTCCTTTGCAAGTTTTCTTATGGAACGCACCGGGTTGCGAGCAATTTTTGCACGGACCGATTTGATCACGTTCGGCGTGCGTGCAAAGCGCGGACGTCCACTTCCCGGCTTCCGCTGCTTAGGACCATCCTGCGGGGACTTTTTTATGCGGTAAACTGTTGCCAAATGGCACCCTACCACCTTGGCAATCTCTTTCGGCTTCTTCTGGGCGAGCAACAAACTGGTGATCACTGGCGAACATTTTGACGAATTTGCAATAAAACAAATAGAATGTTTGGATGCAGCACTTGAAAGTAAACATAAACAAATACACCTTCGACAGAAATTAGTCACTAGCTACACGAATTAACCCAATACTCAAGTTTGAACATTTTCGCATTATTTTCTGCCGCACCCTGTATTTAAAAACGATGCAGGAACTCTCGAACTAGCTGAGACAACCAATTAAGATGGTAATTAGTTTGGATCTGGGATGCTGAGATGGGGCAAATCGATCCGTATCGAACCACTGCTCTCGATGTACGTGGAAAATATCGACCGTTTCCATATTTCACGCTAGGGATCAACCCAAGTAACCACAAGCATTATATGATTGCACTTATTCAACCCAAAATCAACATCATTAATGCGGGATCGCATTTATTCGACATCATTAATGCGGGATCGCATTAATTCAACAGTTGTCAAGTAATGAAGCGTTAGATTAGATTTAAGAATGTAGTGATGCATTACCAATGCAATAATGCTACTTTAGCAATGTCTTATGGCATAACAAAAGATATAGCATTAGTTCGATCTTAGTGGGGCCCTTTTCAGCATTAATCCAACTGCAATGATGCACTAGACGTAATGCATATGCCCTATATATGCGTGCTATTATAGCCTCGTGGTTAGTTGGGAATACGAGCTCCGATAACGTTGGATAGGGTAAGTATACCAGGGTATGCACAGGTAAAATGCAGCAACTGCGTGTTCAACACCAACAGCAGCGACACGTGTGAAATCATAAATTAGTCGAAAAAAAGACCAAGGAAGTACCTCTCAAAGTAATTTTAATAGTTGCAACATATACTCACATGGAGCCTGTCTTCAACAGGCCTTGTACTATTTGAGCAGGTACTGCTATCAGGAACAATCATTCCGATGGGTGACAGTGGGGTTAGCTTGGGTCCGATCGTCGTGGTGATTCCAAAGGAAAATTCAACACCCGTGATCCTGGTCACGGCACCAAATGTTATATCAGGATATCGTATCACGAGCCTATCTTTCGGAAGAAATCACTTCACAGAACACGACGCGTATGGATAGTAAAAAACACCGATTTATTTTCCATTTTATTGCTTACTGTTGGTTGATGATCTAATCGCTACTAGCATGTATTATCGAATGAACAAAAGATGTGGAGATAGCCTCGAAACGCAAATTTGCTCAACAATAGGATATACAAATTCGTAAGCAGAGTCTTATATGCGATCTTCTCTTCAAGTTGGAGATGGATTCTAATAAGCCATTTAAATTCCAATAGAAAATGATCTCAAAACTAAAAGTGGCTAATCTAAACTATATCAAGTTGTATGGAAAACACCGTTCTATCCAACGAGAAAAACGATGGATATCTGTCTACTTGAAGAGCTGAACATAGTTTGATTTTGATACATAATACTTAGCTGAATCCTTTTGACTACTCGAATGACATTCTCCGCATCATCCCGGCTGCGCTCCAGCATTCCTCCAAGGCAAAAATTTACCTAAGTGGTCCTCGGAGCCGAGAAAAAAATGGCTGATGAGAGCAAATTGAAAAAATAATTTAAAGCTGTCTCAAACTACCAAAATTTGCAAAATATCGGACGCTACTTTTTGTAACAACCGTCGTGGTGGTAATCCACCTCTCACTTCACAATTCTTGCAGACGATTGTTCATCTTCCCCAACACGATAAAAGCTTCCCCCAAAAAAAAAAAAAAAAAAATTCCCCCCCAACCTTTCCAACAAACAAAACCCCCCCCTTTTCACCTCAAACCTCAAACCCCCCCCCCTTCTCCTTTTTTTGTGATACCCCTTCTCCTTATTGTGCCGAGCTCGTGCGATTTTCCGCAGCTCTGGTAGATGGTGTAGCCATTTTGTTCTTCCAACAATCCTCCTGCAGCGCTACGATGTCGAATTTGCGGCCTTTCAATATGTCAGATAGCACACGGGTACTTCCAACAAAGTTAAGAGATCTGTAATTCCATGTTCCGAGTTTCCAATCGTTAGTTCGTTTTCGTTGCTTTGGTCTACGCCGATTAATCAATTCCGAGTTTTCTATTGTGTATGTTTTGTTTGATGCCGGCTCGCAAGGCAAAACCCCCTGTCTCGACGAAGGACCATCGTGCAGGGTTTATTTATGGTCTAGCCGTGTATGCCCCTATCCTGGAGAACAGACGCTGTTTTGAACCGCCCTTAACATGGGTTACAGACGCTCGGATAGCCCCCCCCCCCCTCTTCCTCTTCTTGTTAGCGTACGACCAAGGTCCCACCGGGGTTTGTTACCCGATCTTTCCCTATGGTTACTCGTACCCAAGCCAGCGCCACGGGGAAGAAGGGATAGCAGTTACTGGACAAGAGCTTAAGGACCACAGTTTGGTCTATTTTATGTGCCAATGTTACGCATTGTCCAGTAATTCACCAGACTGATGGTAGGTTAATATTTGCGAATATTTTTTTATTGTGTATAATTGCTTAATCATAAATATTAATTTGTTCTCGGTTGATTGAAAACGCACCTTGTCATTGTGAGCGAAAGAAAATTACTAGAGACGCCAAACTATCAAACTTTAAAAGTGTTCCTAAAAAGACCATACTTGCGATAAAAATATACTTGTTAGGTATTTGTTTATTTGTAAAAAAAAATTTGCGAAAAGATAAATTATTTGTTAAACTTACACATATTTATATTCTTGTTACATCTTATATAAATTCGTACAGTATTTTATATTTTATATATGACAAGATTGGGTTCTTCATTTCCTTAACTGCGTCAAATATGGTGATGTCAATGTAAAATGTAATTCCAACAAGCCATATCTATATACACCGGTTCAGCAGTGCTTTTTTTCACCACAGCATGGTTCTGCTTAAATCTGCGCCGCTGTGGCCTCTTTTTGCGCTGATCAAGTGTGCTGTGCGCGTTATGCTCGGGATATTAAAATTAAATGTCCTTTACATAAGGCCCGGGCCACCATGCTTATCAATATGTGAGACGTTAAAACCAATCTTCCACAATTTTTCTTTTCACTTTCAGCAAAAATCTCATAGTCTAAGCCGGTTCGCTTGTAGCTTCGTCCAGCTATTATCCGAATGGATTGAAACATTCCCTTATGATTTCCGTGACGAGAGGGTAATGCAACATGTACGCACAATGACACAGAAATGTATCAACATCGATGGAAAGCTTCGAACAAGGGTTTCCACCTTACTACAAAACCTACTCCAAAGGCTCAAAACGTTAGAGAAATATGAAGAATTTCTCGACAAACTCAACCTTGAGACAAGCAAGGAATGTGATTTGAAGCACGGTGGCCAACAACGAAGCGACTCCCGCAGCAGCAGCAATAGTTTTCACCAATCGACGGAGAAATCATCCTCTTCGATTCATCATCAAACATCGTCATCCACATCATCAGTCAACAGTATTTCTTCGATCAGTTCGACACTCTCCACGCCGGACATCACGGATCTATGCCCTAGTCCAACAGTATTAGCACACCAGTTGACTCATATTGAGCTCGAACGGTTATCCTACATCGGTCCAGAAGAATTTGTACAAGCCTTTGCCAAAGAAAATCCAAATGTGGACACATCCATTAAGGACATGAAGAAGACACGTAATCTAGAATCGTATGTACAGTGGTTCAACCGGCTGTCATATATTGTGGCCACAGAGATTTGTAAACATTCTAAGAAAAAGCAGCGTGCCAGAGTAATTGAGTATTGGATCGAAACTGCCCGGGAGTCATTTAACATTGGAAACTTCAACACGCTGATGGCTGTCATCGCTGGGCTCAATTTGTCTCCAATTTCACGGCTGAAGAAAACGGTGCGTTTGTTAAGAATTTTTTCATAGTTGCAATATTTTTTACGATTATTTTCTTCCACAGTGGGCTAAGATTCAATCAGCCAAATTCTCCATTCTCGAGCATCAAATGGATCCCACGAGTAATTTTAGCAGTTATCGATCGACGCTCAAGGCGGCCATGTGGCGCTCAGAAGGTGCTACCGATGAACGGCAGCGAATCGTCATTCCATTCTTCAGTCTTCTAGTCAAGGATCTATATTTCCTAAACGAAGGATGTACAAATAAGTAAGTATAACGCACAAATGAAACTTATTAGGCTGGTTTACCCAACAATTTCTTGCACAATTTGTTAAACATTATCGACTATAAAACCAAAATGCTAAACCCAAAAATTTCAAAATAGGTCGGCTCTTACATGTGACTACGGCAGAAACAACTTGTGCAAGGATCCTATCCTTGTTAATCGATGCTCTTTATTTCATAGAATTAATAGTTGACCGTGCAAGCAGAGAAAATTAATAATCTTTGCCTAAGAGACGAAACTTCGTTTTGATTAATTTTTAATTAAATTTGGTTTTATCGTGGTCAACCTAAGAGAGAGTCGATGAAGAGAATCCACCAACAAGGATAGGCTCGAACAATTGTTGTTGTTGTTGTTGTTTCGTATTTACGAAACTGGAGTCATGCTTTGGAGACATCCTGGACCCTACATATCGAAACCATCATCACACGGGCCGGGATCAGAGATTTTTCGTCTAAATTCAAACTCGACTGGGGTGAGGGCAATTCCGGTTACCTCTGCATCAACGGCGCCGTCAGACCCTTGAACAAGTTTAGAGATGAATGACCTTTAAGGTTATAATCCCTCTAAACTTATCACAACCTCAACCTTGACCCACATTCCCATTTTTTTATTTTTTTCTTTTTTTTTCCCCCTCCCCCCCCCCCCCCCCCCCCCTTTATAATTTCCCCCCCCCCCCACCCCACCCACACCCCCCCCCCCCATCCCCCCCACATCCATCCTTAATAATTTTCTTTTCCAGCCCTCTCCCCCCCTAATAAAACAAAAAAAAACACCACCACCACACCCCGCCGCCGACTCCCTACTCCCGAACCCCCAAATTTTTTTTTCTCCAAAAACCCCACCCCCGCCCCCCCCCCCTCCCCCCCCCCCCTTTTTCCCCCGTTCCCTTTTTTTATACACCGGTCCACTCCCCCTCCCCCCCCATTGAAAAATCACAGCCTTGCCATCGCTCGCACAGATTGTGTTACACTGTAACCGGCCAGTACCCATTAATGGGTAAAAATGTACCCATTTTTTGATAGTATATGAAGCTGTCAAAAAATGGGTACTTTTAAAATCAAGATAATGCGTACTAACTACCCATTTTTTATTTTCAATGAGATACCATAAGATGGGTATTTTTCTACCCATTAATGGGTAAAAAATATCTTAGCATTCTGCTGGCTCGCTTTGTATAGTTGAAAGTGCGCTGTTCGAAAATAATAAAACTTCGAGTCGGAATCCTGTCCACGAAAACGCGTAGAATATGGAAGAACTGAAGGCTAAATTGGATAGCGAAAGCTTCCAAAAACTGAGAGGTATGTTAATAATTTGATTTAATAATATAAAATGCTTCAATTTCATCAGCAGAATCGTACTTTCCAGAATCACTGCGCGGAACATTGATAATTTTAAACCAGAGCTTCCGGTAGTTTGATAGGTTGGAAATGTAATGTGAATATGATAGGTGAATGATAGGAGAATGATAGATTGCTAAATGTAAAGTGAATCGTTCTACTCGATACGGCCATCCAGTACAAACGGGCCGAAGGAAGACATTTGGCTGCGTTCATAAAAACAGTTGTATTGAAGGAAACGATGCACTACATTTCAATTATATAGAAAACGAAAGTAATTATAAGTTGTTTGCTAAAAGGTTGTCGTTACGAATAAATATATAAATATACAAATATAGTAATTGCGATCTATTGTGTTTGTGCTAATGCTCATTATTCAATATCATAACAAAAAAAATATCACGAAAAATGGGTATTTCATACCCATTTCCATATAACAAACATTTTGAAAAATGGGTATTTCATACTCATTTCCCAAATAACAAACATTTTGAAAAATGGGTAAAAAATACCCGATAGCCTGACGTACAGGCTCTTTACCCATTAATGGGTAAAATCGTTTTACCCATTAAAGGAGTTAACCTACTTAAGTTCGAAATGGGTGATATTTTACCCATTAATGGGTACTGGGTTTCGGCGGTCGAAATTTTAATACTTGCTCACGCATGCTTCGATAGCCGAAAGATTTAAACAAACAGAACCGCTTATTTATTTTCGACAGCAAGCTCAAAAACAGTAAGTCAAAGATATACACTTAAAACGGGTATTAAGCTTATCACGTCTCTGTGTAGTAGTGTGCCTTCTGGAAATGTGGTTATGTGTTTTGGACGAAAACATAACAAACTTCTGTCAAAAAGATTAAATATGGTAAGCCAACTATTAGGTTATCTGTGCGAAAACAAATAATTTTTACACGACGATAGACACGATAGTTTGTATGCGTATAACGTCACCATGCTCAATTATCACTAAAAATGGGTATTACCAGCGGCGGGATAGTCATGAAGAAAATGAATATATTTTTTGGCTCAGGAAGTACAGAACATTTCAACGCATGTAGACACACTAAAAAAAATTGCGCAGGAGAAAAGTGTGCTGAGCGATCCCCATGGAGTAACCCCTCAAACACTCCTGTCAAAATTACACAGCGAACCAAAACACAAATAAAAATGCTAGTATCAAAACGCGCAAAAATGTATTGCAAGGTGCAAGGTGCAAGGTGTACTAGGGACCAACGGGGTTGCCAGCAGTGAGCCAATTTTGAATCGCTAGTTTTCTAATGATTGTTGGTAGCGTAGTATGTCTACAACTATGCAGTGTCAAAAAACTGGTTTATAATTTGTGAACTGATAAAAGCGGATAGTAAACTGACAATTAAATATTGGCTCACTGCTTTAAAACTCCATTGGCCCCAAATATACCAAAGGTTATCCATTGTTTTGCGTTGCGGTACTAGAATGTTTGTTTTGGTTTGATTTGCTGTGGAAATATTAGTAGAATGTTTTTCGACAACTTATTCAAAGTGACGTATCTGGTTTTGTAAACATAGAAGTGAACAAGAATTCAAACGTAAAATTCCTGAAACCCTTGGCTCTTTCACCCAAACTTGGACCACCACAAACAAAGAATTATCGAGTTAAGTTATCGATATTTGATAGGTTATTCGCTAGGAGTTATGATTTGAGGGGGGATCATTAAGCTTGGAAACGATGTGCTGGTACTTCTTGAGTCAAAAATTAATACATTTGCTTCTTGACACAGTCCCCGATAATATATTGCTTTGAAATTGCCCAGTATTTTTCGATTGGTCTAAATTCCAGGCAATTCGGAAGATTCATTAGCTTGGGGATAACATCGATCTTGTTGGCAGCATACAACGCCAGAACTACCTTGGAGTAGTGGCAGCTGGCCAAATCTGGCTATAAGATGACTTTGCCCCTATGCTTGCGGATGAACGGCAATACACGCATTTTCAGGCATTTTTCGGTGTAAACTTGGGATGTCATTGTCGATGATGTGACAATTGGTTCCGTTTTCAGGCCACAACTGCAAATCGCTGGCCAAATCATGACCTTCTTCGCGAAATTGTCGGCAAACACAAACTTGAAACTTCCCGGCACATCCCCATGTTCAGTCGCGATGTAAAACTTTTGACCCGGAAGCTATTTAAAATCGAGTTTGACGTATGTTACGTCATCGATCAAAGTGCAACCCTTGTGTTTCGTCAAAACACGGTCGTACAAGAGCCTTGCACACGTTTTGGCCACGGAGTTCTGCTTCATGTGCCAGTTCGGATGTTTACTGACTTTGTACGACATATATACTTCCCTGGCAAGGATGTCCCGCACCGTTTGAAAGTTAGCGTTGTACTTTCTGACCACATCTCGGATCGAAAGACCGGGGTTGGATTTAACCAGGGACCTGGCGGGCCGTCCTTGTCCTGTAGCTAACATCTCTTACAACCAAACGTCAGAAGATTCATTATTTGTAAACAATGCTGGCGTTCGTACCCGTAGTAACAAAAGGCAGATGGGCCTTATTCAAATAAGGCCCGCGATATGTTGCATACCGTAAAACGCTAGTAAATAGGATAGGGTTGCCAGGTCCCTGGATTTAACGCACCTCAACACCTTCCCTCCTCGATCGGTATCTCTTGTTTTTTTTTTTTATTTGTTTGCTGTTTGCTTCACACGTTCCTTTTTTTTGGTGGGGAGGCGCGACCCCCTGTTTTTTTTGGGTTTTTTACTTTTTTTACCCAGCGACACCCCGGCCCCCCACATATTTCATTTTCCTCCCCCCAAATATTTTTTTTTTTTCTAGTTCCATAGATTGCACGATGGCGTCATCAATGCAGTTTTGAAAGTTCAGGGAGCTTGTTTACGTGCACTTAGAATATTTTCGGTAAGATCGGTTTGAGATTTTGTGCTCTAAATTTATTACGATTGAAGTAAAATTGCCGGAAAACAGACACCAGTGCTTATTTTTAAATCATGTCCTGAATCTAATCGTACACTGAATCCGGAAAAAGACGATGAAAATATCTATTTGAGCGGTACAAGGATTTTAACCCTGTAAACAATGCGACTCAACAAATGATAGGTATTTGTAACCACACATACGGTGCCTATGTGTACACATAACCACTATGTGTGGCCACACATACTTTTCATTTGTCACATAAACTTCATTTCTGTTTCTCCGAAAGTTCTGTTTATGTGTCAACACATCGGTATTAAGTGGAATTTTCAATGGCTTTTCATTCCAATAAATAATAGCTTGTCTTCATTTTATTTCATTCGGTGTACAGAATGGCACGTTTCTAACACCTTTCCTCATACCTTAATATTGTCTTCCTTTTTATTTTAATTCTTTTCACTCCATCCATATCAATTTCGAAAAGTTCTGGCAACTGGCCAAACAGGTCAACGAGTTCATCGGTTGGAAGCAGGTCACTTGCCCGTATGAGAAGAACAGCAAGATCATAATGTTCCTACAGACCAACAGTATTTTAAATGAAAACACACTGGCAATGGCATCATTTGATTGTGAACCGCCGGAAAACAGCAGCGAGAAGGATCGTTACAAAACATTGAAGCACGAACACTTCAACAACTAATTTCAACGGAATCCATCAATCGCTTCAAAACATCATTTGCAGTTTCGCACAATCTTTACATTTTACAGATGAAACACTTTAAATTAAAGAAGATCTATTAACACAAACAAACCCTACATTCAAATACACAAAGAGAAGAAATCTCATATTTGACACTGCATTTATTGATAAAAGATTTTTAGATACTTTACACAATATTGAGGAACCTGTTTTTTAGGAATAAGTATCCTCATAGATAGATGAGTCGTGTTATCGACGCAGACAAGATTGCTTCGAAGTAATGCAAATCAGAAAAACATTGAATCAGTAATTAGGTGTGGTATGGGGTAACGTACGTAACTCTACACAAAACAAAAACTCTAAGATAATCACTTTTTGTTTCGATTCACCCAGTGAAATTGTAGGAAACTTTCAAACGTATTTCAGAAATACGGAGAAAGGCTGAAAGGACTTTATGTTGCAGCAAATCAATGTGATTAGTTTTATTTGTTTACCGTCGCGATCTAGACACATAAGTATTTATTTCGTTGTTGTTTTTTTTTTAATAATTTCAAAGATTTTATTTCACCTTGTTTTATATTTCTTCAGGTATGCTTGATTTGTTTATAAATAAGGTTATGTCTCATCGATGTGCATTGTATAAGTTTAGTTGTAGGTTGAGGAGAATTCATTTATTAGATCCAACTTAGGCACATAAATCTCTTGCATTGCACGCTAGATTACACACATAGGAATGGAATAATAACAATAGAAAAGTCAAACAGGATCAAATTGAATGAGTTGAACTGAATGTAAAGAATGAAAATCGGAAAGTAAACATCTTCACTTTTTAGGAACATAGGGATGTCTTGCATTGGATTAAATATAATTGCCCAAAAATATCGTTTGTGTTGCTTTATTTAACGAATAAAATTCTCATTGAACATTAAAATTTAAATAATCTATTCAAAAGTCAAACGTAGGGCTGAGTGATATTATCGCCAGTATTTCCTTTCAGATATGATGCTCACTTGCCACAACACTCGAACTCATAAAAAAAAAACATAAAAATCACGAACTATTAAAAAGGTGAAAAATTATTTGTAGATGATCTTACAGCCATTGTATTTTACGCATACTGCTCTTACATCACATAATAACGGAAATTGATTACAAAATACATATACTCTAAGCAAACGTATGCAAGTATCATGAATAAAAAGTATTGAATACGCATCTGACTCCGAACGGCAGTGTTTTCATATCCTAAGAAATTCCATATCGAACTTTTAGCTTACTTAACACGGCTTCATTATGTTTCTTCTGTGCGGTATCAACATCTTTGAGCGAGCTTTGTTCAAGAGTTTTATCGCTACATAAAAGGCAATGTGCTCGGGCTGCTTCTTTCCGCAGAATTAGATCCTGCCGGATATTATCCACCAGGGCTGCTTTATCCGTCTGCTTCTGGAGCCCTGCAGCGAATCCTTGGTGTGGTGCTAATTTGAAAGCCATCAGGAAACCAGTACGATAGCCCCGGTTAAAATCCTTCTGATAATTCGATTCCCGACCATCAGCAAGCCCATCCGCATAGCCATTCTATAAATTACAAGAAAAAACATGACTCACATTAGGGTAGTAGATGCACTAGTTATGGAAAATGCTCAAGATATGTTAATAGTATATTTGCAATGGTACCACAGAGAACAGACGTTCATCTTCGGTCTGCTACTTGTGTAAAATTTTAAACCGTTATTTCAAATTTATGTTGTTATGCTCCTGGTAGGTGGCGCTGCAGTTGTGCGATAACTGTCATGTTAATGTTTATCAATAAAAAGCTTAGCACATAACCTGAAAAATTTTGTTTGTTCTTCTCTGCACTTGCTTCTTATACCGGCTGCCCATATTAACTTTTACACACGTTTTTCAAGAAAAGGTATATGGACATCAATGTCTGTTCTCTGTGATGGTACCAACTATGGCATTACACTCGAACCCTATGTATGGTATCTGATGCGTATAATTTGTCTCAATGTCTAAATAGAAATCGATTGGTTATATTGAGCTGTCTTGCTACAATATAATCTGCAAAATCAATTTTTATTATTTCTAGGGTTTTTATTCATTAGGGCGAATCTACAATTGAGAGACTCTCTCTTGCCTCGTTCTCTTTCATTAGTTACAGCGCCATTATAAAACTATGGATTGATTTTTTACACAAATCGCAAGATAAGAGTGCTGGCTAGCATATTGGGCAAACAGCCAAACGAAAAATGTGAAAATGATTTAGCTATTGGTGAAAGAGAAAGCAAACAGAGAGAGCCTCTCAATTGTAGATTCGCCCTAATGAAAAAAACCTAGATTTTTTCTATTATTATTTATAAAACAAAAACACATGCGTTCTGGAACACTGGCGAATTAGAATAGATCGCAAACCCCATCCTTTTCAACAGTACACACTACCAATTATAGTGGCATGAAAGGGGCTATCCATTAGGGTGGTTCTAAATATCGATTCAGTTATACGCCACTCAAAAGCTTGACGTGCTGCAAGGGCTCAGTAGGGATTCTTTGAGAAGACCCGAAGCTAAGAGTCAGTTCCATTGTGGTTATATCACATCATTTCGATATCCCATTGTAGCAGCAGCACATCTAAATTGTAGATATACTATTCTTTATACGGTATACAATTTCAGACCATCCATGGAATTTACAAGTATTGTAAAATAATTTTTTCTCTTGGTTATGATACATTGTCTAACGTTCGTGATGGATCCGTTTATGGGCTCAGAAAACAGGAGTTATCGATGAATCCAAAATAAAAAAATAAAATAAATTTCTCTGTAGTTTTGTTAAGTTTCCGTTTGGCATTATTCATATTCGTATGAAATTTATTTCACCTTATTGTTAGCTGTTTTCAGCTTTTCCAAGCCTATTGGGATATTAATACATATCTAATGTTTAGTTTCAGAAACAAAGCAGTGGATGTCAGATATATATTGTACCTACGCTTATTATGTTCTTTGTCTATTATTGTAAAAACAAATTCTAATCTTAAGCGATCTTAGTTCTATAGAAGCTGCAACAGCGGAAGTCTTTCAATGAGTCGATGATCAGCTAAGTTACGGATATATATTCTTCTATAGTTTAATGGCTTGCTCGTATTATTATTTTACATTACAACGTCAGTTTATTATTTTATGTTATGATATTAGTGCATTTAAATTCATTTCATTAAAATTACTATAGTACCTATGAGACTCACTAAAATAAATTATTGCGATGCAAGGAAACGGAACCACATAATTTTAGGTTTACTATTCTTTATCTGCTTCATAATTCAGATCATCCATAGATACCCCAAGTTTTGTAAAATAATATAGTCTAAATTTTCAGGTATACAAATGAAATTGTTATTATCATTCTTATATGCATACACTATATTTTTTATTTTTTTCATAATAATATTCATTCACTGTATTTTATACATTACTATATGACATTGAATATATATATTGGGAAGGGAGGGAGCATCAGGGTATCACTCAAGCTGGAATTGGACAATGGAGTGGTGTGACAACCGGCGTCTAGGAGGGAACAAACAGTATCATTTTCTTTATCCTACAGATTCGATTGTGATGCTGTGAATTCTACTCCCAGTTTCAGCGAGAGTGACGCGCCCTTCTTAACAAGCCATCCTGTAGAAAGCTCAATAAGTATTGCGAATTGGGTTACTCGATTTGTTTTAACGTATCGTCGGAAGGAGATTCTTATATTTCCGCGGGTTTCACGTAAGTGTCTCTGCTTACGGGTCCGCCCACCGTTTTTGGCCCTTCATACAGCGTTACTGTGAATACAAACCGGTAACTCAATTAGATCTTGCTATTAAGTGGAGCTGCATACATGACAAGGTCTTAGAAGGGATGGTGGCTACCTTACATACATACATACATCACTAGCGTACGCAGTTTTTATGTATACTACCTCTGCTTTCTATATTGGAGTAAAATGAGAGCCTCACGAAAAGTGGTTTTGCTTTGAAAATCGATCAACAAGGATAGGATTAGATTAGACTATTCGAGAGAATTTCAGCTGTTAGCTGATTCGTCTGTTAGTAACAAGGATATATCCTTGTTATTAAGAGACGAACCAGCTATAGTGTATAGCCTATAGGCTTTTTTCTAATGTGCCTCGATATGATACTGAATTTTATTTTCGTTTCAATACCGGAGTGTACGGATTAAATACAATAAACTACTTAAAAAGAATTCCGCAACCTTCGTTTCGGAAAGTAAATATTACCTGTTTCACTGTTTGAGTATTCCTGACAAAACTCTGCTCTAATACAACTTCTTCATGGAAAGAATCACGCCGCTCATGGGAAGAGTTTTGGGTCATTTTTGCTAAGAAGCTTTCTTTAAATTCTCAATAAAATGTTTTCAAAACACGAGCAGTCAAATCCAGCTGACATTATATTTAGGTATTAGGCTTTTTGACGTTTAATCACCTCACCCTTTCTGGCACATGCAGAGAAATGATGGTTTGTTTTACTCCAAAAGATTTTGCTTCTTACTTGCACTCATGTGATCTAAAAGCCGCTTTAGTGCAATGAGTATATACAGGTGTAGAGGAAGTGGTTAAGTTGTATTAGTGTAATGCAAAATACTGTCATTGTGTTCGTGAGATAATGCACAGCCCGTTTTTTGTAAACATGCGTGACGTAGATCTCCAAAAACATCAATTTACAATAGCAGCAAATTACAAGGTAGAATGTTTATTTTCGGTAATTGGTGTAGTTTTTAAAAGGTTTCGGCAGAAAAATGGCTTCTTGCACGAAAAACATTTTTTTTTTTTTTTTTTTTTTTTTGTTTTTTCTTCCCCCCCCCCACCCCCTTTTTTTTTTTCTTTTTTTTTTCCTAACTTTTATACCCTTTTTTCCCACACCAAAAATTTACCACGCCCAAGCAACCACCAACAACCACTATACCTCCCACCGCCCCCCCCCCATCCCAAATATTTGGCTATTGGAGAAACAGTGTAATACAGGCTTAATACCGACAAACACCACACTGAACCCAAACATCCTCCTTTTATCGGATGAATCCTCCGTCGGTTGATATCGAAACATTGAAATCGCATTTTCGAATGATAGATGCAGGCGGAGGACGATTTTCTAGAAACCAGATGATAATCCTTCTAATGTTGAACAACTAATAATACGCGAAGTGAATTGACCTCCCGTTAAAATTCTGATGAACGCTGTACGAAAAATCGTCATCCCAAAGTTGAATGCGTATTGCATTGGAAAAGCCCTATGACGCAAATCATTCGAAATGAGGATGACAAACATTCCATTTTACATCATTCGGTAAAAACCTATCAATCGCTATCAGAACTGGTACCGTCACGAATAAAGGATCGAAACCCGACCGCTTCCTACGGAGTCGCGGAAAAATATTTCCTGACTCCTTCAATTTTTGTACTCCCGTTGCAGTCTTTGCTCAACGGTTGAGGAAGTGAAAAGTGAAATAAATTTATGTCGTGAAATTGTTTAAAATTATTCATAGATCGCTAATAAATCTACACACTTTTGAAACAAACATCATATTGAATTTGGTTGAGTGTCATACGAAACATGGATGATCGTCATACGGATCTAACCATAAGACAATCATCCGATTTCCGAATGCTTTTCGTTAAAGGGCGCAATCGAATTACTTTTCGATACGATTTCGTGATGATGTTTGGGTTCAGTGCATGCTCTTCGTCACCTGTATACACTCATTGGTTTTAGTGTGCGTACGTCCACTACGCCTAATAGATCATTGCGCGATGGCGTCATCAATGCATTTCTGACCGTTCAGGGAGCTTGTTTACGCTGCTTAGAAAAATTTCGGTTAGATCAGTTTGCGTTTTAGTGCTCTAATTGTTTAACCATTGAAGTAAAATAGCCGAAAACCATTCAAAAGCATTTTTTTACATCATGTTCTGAATGGAATCGTATACAATCCAGAAAAAGACAATGTTAAATTTCTCTTCTTCGGTTTATATTCTAACACCTTGTAAGCAAGCTCCCTGAACTGTCAAACTATTAAGGTTAATACAATCCATGCAATGATCTATAGAGTTTATCGCGTCCGTATGTATGTGTGCACTCTGTGAGCAAGGTAAATTTATAGCGAATTCGTTTTTGATCCAGTTCCAAACTGGATCAGGTATCGAAATTGAGCCGGCTTGTTGTGTGACAAACGTCAGTGTGTATGGTTCTATTTGTAACTCGTATCGGATTGAGGTTTACACCGACAATAAGTTCGGGTACCGCAGGTTGGAACTAGTTCCAACCTAGGTTCAAAAACGAATTCGATATTAGTATCTCAGGTGGTCTATTGGTATCAGTTGGTTGTGTATTATGCACATAATGACAGTTGTTGATTGCATTTTTGCCTAGGAGTGAAGAGTTATATATTAATCTAAACGGTATGGGCTAAACGTTTTGTTTACAAACATTAGCACGTGCACTTTTTCCCCAAAATATTGGTAAACAAACCTGACGCTTCATATCCCATGGCATAGAACACAGGCCTGTCAGTGTGAAACTAATCATCTCCTTTATTCGTTTGGTTTAAAATTGAACTGCGAGTTTGACATCACAGGAACTGTTGCATAGGTGTAAAGGAGCAAACTTCAGTATGCCAGACCAGTATGTTACTGGATATGGATCGTATTAATATGCGTTTAAACATGGCTGAAATTCTCAAATACAGTATAGTTTTCTCGCAGCACGATGTCACTAAACTGGCGTGCTACTTTACACGTATTAGGATAAGTGACCTTGAACGCACGCACACTAAAGCGCCATTTAGACAAAGGAGTGCAAGTAAGAAGGAAACTCTTTTGGAGGAAAACAAACCATCATTCCTCTGCCAGAAAGAGTGAGGTGATTAAACGTCAAAAAGCCTAATAGACTAATGCACAGAAATAGCAAACCTCACTTATCACCATGAGAGTAAAAAAGATAAAAACAGCCATCGTGTTCTTCGTCCTTGTTTTTCACACACGAATTTCTGAACGCAATGGCAGCAGTATCTGTCATATCTGAGGTGTGACGTCACTGTGATTTGGACCATAGGATCGATTTGTTAATTGTTTCCAACCACGAGATCAGCTGTCAAAGTGTTCAGGTTGACAGCGGTTTGTTTTTTATTTTCAACCAGCAAAACGATTGATAAGTGAAACTGTGTACTAAACTAACGGCGGCAGAGAAGTCTATTGAGACCACCTGGACCACCTGAGATATTAAATTTACCTTGCTCTGTGAGAGTGATTAGGCTTTTTGACGTTCAGTCACAACTCTCTTTCTGGCACATGCAGAGGAATGATATTTTATTTTCCTTCTTACTGCACTCCTTTGATCTAAATGGCACTGTAGTGTGCGTGCGTTGAACGGCACTAAGCCTAATATTCGAGGAAAATAATAAACAAAATATCACACAACGATGTACCCAATCAAGGTGAATTTAATATCTCAGGTGGTCTCAATACTGTATATGAGAATTTCAGCCATGTTTAAATGCATACTAAGACGATCCATATCAAGTAAAATACTGGTCTGGCATACTAAAGTTGTCTCCTTTACACCTATGCAACAGTGCCTGTGATGTCAAACTCGCGGTTCAATTTTAAACCAAACGAGTAAAGGAGATGATTAGTTTCACACTGCGAGGCCTATGTTCTATACCATGTGATATAAAGCGTCAGGCTGGAAGGTTTGTTTACCAATATTTCGGGGGAAAAGTGCACGTGCTAATGTGTGTACAATGAGGTCTATAAAGGTGGAGCAGAAGTGGTTAAGTTGTATTAGTGTAATGCAAAATACTGTCATTGTGTTCATGAGATGATGCACAGCCTATTTTTTTGTAAAAATGCGTGACGTAGATCTCCAAAAACATCAATTTACAAGAGCAGCAAATCACATGGTGGAATGTTTATTTTCGGTAATTGGTGTAGTTTTTAAAAGGTTTCTGCTGAAAAATACCTTCTTGTGCACTAAAAGGATGCGGACAAAAACTAAACTTGCTTTGTTATCACTCGCTTGTTTTTGGAGATCTACGTCACTACCCGAAATCATGGATTGTTTACTCATTTTTCGTTACTAATGCCGACAAACACCATGCTCTTCGCCACCTGTATAGACCTCATTGATGTGTGTAAACAAAGCGTTTAGCCCATACCGTTTACATAAATATATAACTCTTCACTCTTACGCAAAAATGCAATCAACAACTGTCATTATGTGCGTAATACAGTATTGAGTATTCCTTACTTTTTCGCTCCACTGCTAAATCTCATTCGATACCCCACCCAACTGAAGAAAATAGACCACCTGAGATATTAAATTCACCTTGGTACCCGATAGTGTGCGTGCTTTAAACGTCACTAATCTCATATTCCGGAACAATTTGTGATTAGGGCGAATATGCGAAATGTTAACAAAGGGTTTTTTTTCTACACAGAGACGAATTTGATAGTCAATTTTACCATTATTGGGGGTTAGGATAACTATTGCAGTAAATACAGTGATTTAGAACCGACTATCATCATGGTCAAAACGACCATTAAAAAAAGTTGATCAAACATTTGCCATAATGTCGGAATAGTCTCTGTTACCATGATCATAGTCAAAAATGCCATCAACGTGGTGAATTCGACCATTTTCATGGTTATTGTAACCATTATATGCGATAGTCATCCTGACCATGATTTAATTGTCAGTATAACGATAGAATTTTTCTCAGAGTATGCAATGCATTATTATTACCACTACACTCAGCCAAATAATCTTAAGAATTTCATAAGGTTCAACTTATGAACGATGCTTTAAATTTCTCGAGAGGCACGCAGAGCACTGTATGGAGTGCGTTGTACTCAAAATATTCTTGGACTTCTTGGTACTGAACAAAAATTTAAAAGTATTTCTAGCACTCAAAAATAATTTAGGAGGAATCTTAGAACTCAAAAGTATTTCTAGATTATTCAAAGTGCTGAATAGTGTTTAAAAGGAATATAAAGTACTCAGACATGTTAAATGTGTACTAAAAGTATTTGATAGAATAAGAAGAGTATTTAAAGTACTAAGAAGTACCTCAAATAATTTAATGAGTAATGAAAGTACTCAAAAAAAAATAGATAAGTATATCAAGTACCTGAAATTGATTGATTGATTTATTGATTTCCTTATTAAATAGACAGAGTACTTATAATATATAAGTAATTTATCAATCACGTCCGATGATATCAATATCGTATAAATGTAATGTATGTAAAAATGTAAATAATAATTTGCATTATATGACATTTCGTTTGGTACACATTGCAATAAAATTCTCCTATGGTAATCATAAAAGTTAGCGTCATCGAGTTTATTATAATAACTTCGACCAACTTAACTCTTTTTTTTTGTTTTCCGCTTTATATGAAAAAAAAAGTGAAAAAAATGATAATTTTGGGGCATAATAGTACTTTCCTGTGGATAATAATATTATTGATTTGCGCTAACTCTACTTAGCAAAGTCATAGCAAAAGGTGTTGGGGCCTTTCCTACTATTGCTCTTGATTTTAAAAACAGTTATTTATCATGTCAGGCCGACTATTGTTATAGAAAGATATGTAAAGCAAGTAATCTATTTAATAAATTCCATTATTTCTATTAAAATTACATTCACCAAAATCCCAATTGTTGGGTTTAATGTACTAAAGCCGATTCAAAATGAATAAGATTTTTATGAATATGTAATAAAAATGCATAAACTTCTACGATACTCAAAGACCTGAAATATCATCTCATCTCTGTTTGATTCCCTATGTTAATGGGACTGTTATGTATTTATGAGCAGTTATGGTACTTGAGATTGTAGCACATTATTTGTACATTGACCACACATTTGTCATAGGCAGATAGACAGCTGTCAGACATTATACATTTCTGTCTGATCGTTATCTGCCTATAAAAAATTTATGGTGATTTTAATAATTAGTGTACTACAAGCATTAAAGTAATCAATCTGTACCTAGAAGTATTTAAGTACTCAAATGTTATCAATATTAACTCAATTGTACTGAAGGAGGTTTTATTGTTATAAAAATGTATTTAATGATACTAAAAAATCTTAATTGTAATCAAATCATATTCAATAGTAATCACTCAGTAGTTCAGGGTATTTAAAATACCGAAATGTAATTATTATATACTCAACTGTACTCAAGGTATTCAAATGTAATCAAACCGTACTTATTGGTACTGAAAGTACTAAAAAGGATTTCAAAATTATTTTAAGCACCGTTTGTGTATTTTAATGCACTTTGTAGCAAAGCATTTGAAAGTGTATTAAAAGAAATCAATCGGTGCCTATTGATACTAAAAAGTAATCAAAATGTATCAAATTGTACTCAAGGTATTTAAACAGTATCTAATATGTATTTTAAATTTATATCGAGTACTTTTTGTATTTCTTGCGTGCCCCTCGCTGATTTCAGCTCCTCTTTCATTGATTGGATGACGCTGCTTTGCATTTTCACTTTTTTTTTATACAATTCAACGTTACTTACAGCGGACGTATTCTGTAAACATGTAAACGTTATGTCATCAGTGTCGTGACCTGGTCATTCTCCGCCATTCTGTCGGAAATGATTTTTTTTCATCTTACCAATCTCTATTTTATTTCTACCTACCCGCTGCGCCATTGTCGTGACCTGGTCGAGGATTTGGAGGCTTCGACTTCATTTTTCGCGACATTCTGCACTCGCGCCAGCACAACTGTGTTCTGCAAAATCATTGAACTATTACATCTACCACAATCAGGTGACGAATTGGCCGGATTTTCAAGGTGACAACTGTGATTTCCACTCTTTGAATACGCACTAACATCACAAAAAGTCGGCATCGACTTTAGGGTTGCTTGTAAAGAACTGCGATGTTCAACTACCAATCGCTCGTCCTTATACATAGTATATGATGGAGATGATGGAGTACGCGTATCTCTGGACAGTACATATCTATCGAGTCGAATACTTTCTGGTATTTCAATACATGATTCTTCTGACGTAGAAGTCTTCGACCACTGATCATTGACAAACAGTGATGGGTCACTGAGAACGCAAATAATCGCTGAATCATCATTTGGTGTGTGGGACTTTGAGATCTTAATGTGGCTTGATTGACGATCGATGAATCCGTAATCTGTTGGTATATCCGGCTTCTTTGGTGGGACCGGAGAGTATATAGTCTTATTCTTGTCATCTGTGTAAACAAAAAACCCCAACCCCGCCGCGGGCCGCGCGACACCACCCCCCCCCCCCTTCAAACCCACCCCCCCCCCAACCCCCCAAAAAAAACTACCCCCCAACCACCCAACACCCCCCAAAAAAAAAAAAAAAAAAAAAAAAAAAAAAAAAAAAAAAAAAAAATTTACTATTTTTTTTTTTTTTTACCCCCCCCGAGATAAATTTTTTTATTGTCCTTTTTTGGCCCCCCCTTTTTTTTTAAAAAAAAACAAAAGGTACTGCATTTGGAACTAACCTGCATGTGAAAGTTAGATTTTAGACTAATAGTACGTTCACACTACGGCCCATATTACGTGATATAGTGCGATTCATGATATAGCAGCTATATCATGTGCTATATTACGTGATATCCCATACATTTGATCTGTCAATCTATATTAAGAACAGTACTTGATATAGCTCATATCATCTCATTTACTTGATATAATTCGAACAAGCAGTGGTTGGCAACCCAGCTGCGATAGAGCTGGGCGATATCTTTTAATCTCATATGTCACTTCCCCTTTGGACTCAATCAAAACAAAACTCAATTTTCCAATTTGAATAATTCCACCGTCGTGTTTAGGAAGTTTAAAATCATTTGGTTTATGCATGTTAATCAAATAAAACAAATTGAACCGAACTTATTATTCACTAACCATATTGCAGATTTTCCACCCAATTAGATCCTCAACAGAATTTTTTTCGTCAGATAAAAAAATGTGCACACCATTTTCATCATACATTGATTCATTTTGCAGTTACAATTTTCGTTAGCGGGTACGTATTTCGGGGTGCTGTATCAGATAATCGATTTGTTTGCAGGCTTTTCCTTTTGTAGATGAACTGTGAACACATTTTTTAACGATCAAATATCACGATAGTCTAAAAACAAAATCAGAAGGCAAACTTCAACAGAATTATTCCTCAGCCATGTCGGTTGTGATTTTCATCGACTAATTGACATCGAGAAGAATCAAGCAGATTAGTCGATGCTATCAACATTGCACTTAATTTTCCTAATAGAAAAAGCGGAAATCATCGGACGTAGCATTTGGTTCTTAAAAATGTGTAAAGTTCTGATCCCAATGAAGCCCACCGTATAGAAACGAATTACTGGAAAAAAATGGTACCTTAAAAAGATCAATATCAGATCTTTTTGTATAGAAAATGTAATAAAGATCAGGGGTGGCATTATGTAGCTCAAAACGAACAACTTTTTGTACAAACGCTTGTGAGAAAAAGTTCTTCGTTTCGAGATCCGCAATACGGCCCCAGTTTACTTAGTTTTTTTTTGTTTTCTTCATCGTCACTTTTCCAAACGTCAAACTATATCAAGTCAGTGTAGTGTGAACACCTCTACTTGATATCGATATCAACTTGCAATATCACGTAATATAGAGCGTAGTGTGAACGTACTATACAACCACCAAAAACAAAAACCCCAACCCAAAAAAAAACAAACACACATTTTTTTTTTAAATCCAACCCCCAACAAACTCTAAAAAATTAATTTTTAAAAAACAATTTTTTTTTCCCAACCCTCCTTAAAAAAACACAGACGAACCTAACCCAAACAAGGCTTATGTTATGGAGTACATTGGCACATGCTACACTCAAAAAAATCGACACGTTGTTTTCACGTGAAATTTCACGTAACTTCCACCTGAACACGTAACCAAATCTTCTTCAGTAAAATCAGGTGAAAATTACGTGTCCAGTGAATTGTACGTGAAAATCACGTAAAATTTATGTGATTTTCACGTAGAATGTGAATTTACGCGGAAATCACGTAACTCTTACGTGAATTCTACGTGTTTATTACTGGTTTTGCCAGTGGACGAAAATTACGTGCGTTTCACGTGGAAGTAACGTGTCGATTTTTTTGAGTGTAGTAAATAGGACAGGGTTGCCAGGTCCCTGCATGACACTTATCGCACAACTGCAGCGCCGCCTACCAGGAGCATAACGACATACATTTGAAATATCGGTTTAAAGTTTTACACAAGTTGCAAACTGAAGATGAACGTCTGTTTTCTGTGACCACACTACTTCCTATGTGTATACATAATTATTATGTGTGGCCACACATACATTTCATTTGCTACATAAACTTCATTTGTGTTTCTCAGAAGGTTCTGTTTATGTGTGAACAAATTAATATTATGTGGAATTTTACATGGATTTTTGCCTATATATATGTGTCGATTATTTGCCGTGTAGGTTGCTAACATCTATATCCACTACGGACGGCAAGATAATAACAACAATCAATGTGCGTCTAACCTTGTATCTGTTTCTGGTGCTATTTTGTTCGTGGGAGCAAGCAGATCCCAGAAAAATACGCTAGAAGTAATTGTTTACAAATGTTACATTCGACCGTTTGACTATTTTTGTCTAGAAATGAAGTTTATGTAGCAAATGAAAAGTATCTGTGCCCACACATAGTAGTTATGTGTGCACATAGGAAGTATTTGTGGTTATAAATAGATATCATTCGTTGATTATATTGCAAAAGATCATAGATGGGACACATACACGAAAAGAAAAATCCATATTCGTTGTATTAATCAAACCACATAGATTTTTGCCATTGCTATTTTTGCATAATATTAAAGAATCATTTGCATGATATTCATTAACGCTGTCATATCAATTTCATAACATAGACCTATACATTTCATACTCATTGCAATATACTTTTTATCAAGCAACAAAAAGATTTTATTTCAATGAATATGAAATGTATTACTCGATATGTTATGAAGTTGATATGCACGGTTAATGAAAGTCATATGAATGTTCCTTAAATATTAAGCAAAAATAGCAATGGCAAAAACCTATGTGGTTTGGTTAATACAACGCATATGGATGTTTCATTCATCCTATGGACGAATCCAGGTTGAAAAAAAGACGAAGACACCGAGTGGTGATAAATCTGACAGCTCCCATGTTAAAAAATAGGACGAAACTTTTAAAATGCTTCTAGAAAATTCAAATGAAATTCTATTTAAAAGCGGTTTGTTGTATGATGTAAGAAAAATCCAAAACTATTCAATGAAGACATTTTCAGCAAAATAAAAATAAAATTAAAATAATTCTCCTATTGTGCAGTTCTGGATATTTCTTACATCATACAACAAACCGCTTTTAATTAAAATTCCTTTTGAATTTTTTAGAAGCATTTTAAAAGTTTCGTCCTTTACTTTAACATGGGAGCTGTCAGATTTATCACCACTCGGTGTCTTCTTCTTTTTTCAACCTGGATTCCTCTATAGGAACAAAACGATAACTGCTCGAGTATTTTGTCAAAAGGTCGTAATTCGCAAAATGTAAACAAACGCGTTGTCCATGGCATGTTATTACGAAATCATGTATTTGATGAACTGTTTGATGGATTATTCTGTAAAGTTTTAACTAACTTGGTTCAAAACGGTGTAACATCACTTTTGCATTTTTTGGGAATAATGTAGATACGTCGCTTGTGTTGAAAAGCAACTTGAAAAACATTATTATAGCATTTGAATTCGCCTAAACGACGCGTTAGTAAAAGACCACAAGGTTACCAATTTTAATTTTTTTAGTAAAAATTTATTTATATTAAAAAAAATATTTTAAACGTTTTGTTACAGAAAAAAAACATAATACGTCATTTTGATAAGTTCGACGTATCTGTGTGAAATATGACAACTTGACGTATACAATAAAATTTCGACGTAAAGGGTCACCCACAATAGATACGTTTGCGTTCCGTTGACGTAAATTTGACAGAAAACCTATTGGAAAACTGTCAAATTCACGCAAACGCACCCGCAACGTATCAATTGTGGGCCAGCCATAACAACATCGCAGAATGGCTTACACTGTAAATGTGATAAACTCATTTTATGACTTTATTTTGCTCATTTTCAAGATTATATAGTTTATACCTCAAAAAGTTACTATCACAAGCCATTCCTGGACCATTTCCCTTATTGTTGACGACCGTTTCCGTTATTGTTACGACATTTACCCTTATAGTTAACAATTATAAACTAACAATCTCCTATATAGTTTTAACAATATGTCAGATGGTAAAAGACCAAATCACAATATGGTGAATAGGCGGTTAAGTTAGGTTACCATAAAAAAAATAGCAACGAACAAAATTTTTGCTGTACCCTATGCCAAAAAGTTGGTATATAATCCAAATCGTGTGCAGACAATAAAAAACCTTTCAATGACAATATGGCATACATTAGCAATATGTGTTAACGTAGAGGTTGTATGGTGAAAATGAGATTAAACTATTTGATAACAATAACATAAAATGTGATAATATATCATACATTCGAAATATAGTTTTGACTGTATAGCAAATTGTTTTTTGTTATGCGGGTAAACACTGATAGAAAATCTATGTGTCCCACATATGATTTTTTGCAATGCGATCAACAAATGATAGCTATTTGCATACCCAAGTAACCACAAGCATTATATTATTGCACTTATTCAACCCAATATCAACATCGGTAATGCGGGATCGCATCAATTCAACAGTTGTCAAGTAATGAAGCGTTAGATTAGCTTAAGAATGTAGTGATGCATTACCAATGCAATAATGCTACTTTAGGAATGTCTTATGGCATTACAAAAGATATAGCATTAGTTCGATCTTAGTGGGGCCCTTTTCAGCTTTAACCCAACTTCAATGATGCACTAGACGTAATACATATGCCCTATATATGCATGCTATTACAGCCTCGTGGTTACTTGGGTACATACTTAACATAACATACTTTCTATGTGTACACATAAGCACTATGTGTGGCCAACATTTTTTTTTCATTTGTCACATAAACTTCATTTGTATTTCTCCGAGGGTTCTGGTTATGTTGAACACATCAGTATTATGTCGAATTTTCCATGTATTTTTGCCTGTGTGGATTTTTTTATATGTGTGGATTATTTCCCGTGTACACGTATGAAGAGTACTTTTTACGCCTTTTCAAGTATGTCAACGGCGACAGAAAAATGCGTAAGAAGTAGGCACCGCTGGGAAAAGAAAACTAACTCTTCCCGTGACTTGATGCTGACGCCATTTGCAAATAAGAATTTATTTGGTAAGCGCATTGTTTAAGTCCCGGATTTGTTTTAAGCTGTCACAGTATAAAAAATGGAGGAATTATCCAATAAGTTGGATACAGACGCATTCACTAAATTGACAAGTAAGTTAAATATTTGCTATTAATAGTAATTACAAATGTTTAACACTGTATGAAACAAAACAGGTCTCCCATGGCCTGAGGCCGAATGCAGCTATTTGTTATACATTTTTAGGGACGAATCATTAAGCTTAGTCAATTTCTGCGCAACCCTAATAAATTTCGTATGGTTATTTTTCTTAACGACCTACTTGGGGTATCATCCGAACCATTAAATAAATGGTTGGAGGATTTGTGATATCGTTCGTTTAAGGTAATTTTTATCAGGGAAAACCTCTAGACATGTTTTTGTTATTTTTTTATTTTCAATTAATCAACATGGCTGTGTAATCTATTGATGTATTTTTCCCTTCCGATTTTGGATTATGGAATTGAGTCATTTTCAGCAATACTCGAGCAATATTGATTTTCCGAAATGCATAAAAAGTACACACACGCAAAAAATACGTAGTTATACCAATATAAAATAGGAATCAATTCAACTCAAATTTTGGTTTAAATATGGACCAATAAAACTGATGAACTAATTCAACAAAACCTTTCCAAAGTAGTTCCCCCAGTCTTGATAGAGAGCAGACGTAGATCGTTTGAGCTCTAGGCAGTTATCAGCATTTGCTTTTTACAAGCGCTTTTAAAATCGTTAACCGTATTTTCACCATTTGTGTTACGTGTGTGTAACGAATTTTACGTGGGGTTACCGTGAATTTCACGGTCGTGATTTGTTTTGTAGTGTGACGAGAATTTCTCACACGTGAACGAACGTTACGTAAATTCAAATCCCCCTTGGTAATACCAGCAGGTTTGGGCCAAGGTGTTGAGCACGAACGTTGGTTTCCGAAGTACGTGAACTTGAACGCGTAGTGACTCTGAATCGTACACAGAGAGGAATGTGATAGTCAATTTTACCATTATTGGGGGTTAGGATGACTATTGCAGTATAGTGATTTTGAACCGACTATGATCATGGTCAAAACTACCATTAAAAATAGTTGATGCAACATTTTCCATAATGTCGGAATAGTCCTTGTTACCATGATCATAGTCAAAAATGCCATGAACGTGGTAAATTCGACCATTTTCATGGTTATTGAAACCATTATATGCGATAGTCATCCTGACCATGATTTAATTGTCGGTACAACGATGAAATTTTTCTCAGAGTACTGAAAAATAGTGCGTGCATAGCAGGGGGCTAGTCACTCTGCCACGTTGTGTTTGTGTTTCAGTGTGTCGGAAGGTGTTTCTGTGTTTCAACTTATCTGTCAATACCACAATCGAAAATTTATGCTTATTGGCAACCATAGACCTATTTGGCGCTTAATTCACGCAAACTTATGCATCATTTAAATCACATGAGTGAAAGCGAGAAGGAAACAAAATCGTGAGAAAACAAACAATCGATTCGTGTAAGTGGTGTCAGATATGGATTTATCTTTCATGTGGTGGCGAGTGTGTTTGAAGTGTGGCGGATTGTGTTTTTTAGGGTGGTAACACAAGGTGGCCGAGTGACTTACCCCCTGGTGCATAGCTCCCCCCCCCCCCCCGGGGGGGGGGGGCGGGCCCCCCCGCCCCTCCCCCTCTCTCTCCCCCCCCCTCTCTTCTTCTCGCCGGCGCCGCCTCTTCCCCCCCCCCCCCCCCCCCCCCCCCCCGTCCGTTCTTTGTTTTTTTTTTTTTTTTTTTCGCCTCCCTCCCCCCCCCCCTCTCCTCTCTTCTTTGTTGTGTGGGGGGGGGGGGGGGCGCCTCCCCCTCCCTCTCCTCCCCCCCCCCCCCCCCCCCTCCCCCTTGTGAATATGCCACAGGGAGGGCGCCCCCGGGGGGGGGGCTCCGGGGCCCGCCCCGGGGGGGGGGGGGGGGGGGGGGGGGGGGGGGGAGGGGGGGGCGGCCCAGTTTCATCGCTGGCAGCCCCGGGGGCGGCCCCGTAGCTACCTTTATGGCTCCCGTTGGACGTTCCGAGCGTGAGTATGAGCATGAGCATGAGCATGAGCATGATTGACCGCCCGAGGTTGCTACTCCGTTGTTGCCAGATCAGCTGTTATTACACAGAGAACCAACAGATGATGCTTGGGACTAACATACATCTTCAATGTGTAAAAACTGGTGATCCCAAACTAAGGCAATACCGGCGCCGGCCTCGCCCGAATGCAGGTCAAGTAGGGAATGGGTAGGAAAATGTTGACGTGATACTCGCTTTATTGGAAGCCGCGGAATCCACTGCACTTCCACGAGAAATCACTGGGATTTTGGATAACAGGATTGGGTGGCAGCAGGGTTCGTTTTGGTTAACGTTAAGCTGTCAAGTGTAATTAGTACCGATTTCCGATTTGAACCGATTTAAACCAACAGTAAGGATGCTATTGGGGCCACTCACAAAGTGTGATTGTGGTTTTTTCATTTGGGAAAAGAAGATGATTTTAAATAATGCTGAAAAGCCGATATTGACCGGTTTAAACCAACAGTAAGGATGCTATTGGGGCCACTCACAAAATGTGATTGTGGTTTTTCATTGGGAAAACAAAGTGATATTTAATAATGCTGAAAAGCCGACTTTGACCGATTTAAACCAACAGTAAGGATGCTATTGGGGCCACTCACAGAGTGTGATAGTGGTATTTCATTGGGAAAACAAGGTAATTCATCTCAACGCTTGAGAGCCAACTTGGTCCGATCTACACCAACGGATGCCGCCTGAGTCTCTTACAAAATGGGACAGTGGTTTATTTGTGCCAGGGTTGGGTGGTCCGACGAGCATGGCGAACGAATAATTTGGATCCCAATTAATTATGTACCTCACCACCGACCGATCTTGCCCGGCGAACTACGACTTCTGATGATCAACTGATCACTCGCGCAACGAACAATAGACAACCGAAACAATAGACAAAACGCTACGCTCGATAGCAAAATATTGCGGAACAAAGTATCGACACAACCGATTCAACCGATTCAACCGATGGTCGACGCAAACCTATTAAAAATAAATTTTATTAATATAGATACAATGGATAACAATTACCTGTCTTGCTCCACGTCCTTGAGAGCACTAACCACATCACGAGTCGCCTGTACCCAACTCCGGATGTGTCCGTTTTGAAAAATAGAGAAATACCAGACACCGTCCTCAAAACTTGGTAGAAACAAACCATTTCAAGCTGAACAATGCATCAGGTCCCGAACAACACTGAGAGACTCTCCCCGTCGACCCTCTCTTTCATCAACAGCTTGTCTATCAAACGATTTGCTGACGTTTTTGACATATTGGATCCTTAATTACACCTTAAATTATTGTTCTGTGCGTTGAAAATACTTGAACATGTTTTTACACAGCCGTAGGAACACAAAGAGAAAGTCGATGAAGAGAGCCTCCCAATGCCACTCAGGACCCAATGCGTTGTTCAGCTTGATTTGTTGCCACATTAAACCGATCCGGCAGGGGCTCGCAAACGATGCAATCCGCCATGAACGATGCACTTTTCTCCCATGACCCGATCATTGGGAGAAAAACCGATTGCTTCAGCGACGTGCACACACCTGCACCGCACTCGTCCGGCAGCGCATGAATCAACGGTGCGGGAACCTTTGCTTGTACTTATAACTGACTATTTCGTTTCAACCCAAAAATAGGCCCGTACCGGACACATCACGGTGCAAAGAGAACACTTCTTCATGCTTATAAAGCCAGCTGGAAACATGTGATTTCTGCTAGGTTTCTTTCACATATTCGGCTGGCGTGAAGAGTCTCCCGGCTAAGAAACACCCGTCATCACCAATGTCACCAAAGCAGCTTAACCGAAAAGGAGACAAATTTTTGAGAAAAAGAAAACATAAAATATTCTCCCAATTTTTTGAATGAAGCAAGGATTGAGCGTAGAGCTATACTATACTACTGGCTCATCCAAGCTTATTGCACAAAGGAATATATCTCGAGAACTTCTCCAAACAGACGCACCTGATCCTGCAAACAAAGAGGGGTAGTGAGAGTCGAACGCAAATCTCTCAAGATCCTCCGCACCCTCACGGAAAATAGCATCACCATCATGTTAGGGAAATGTTATTCTTTGTGTAGGTGGCCCTAGTTTAAATGAAAGTGCTAAGGGTTTCAAGAATCCAACGATTGAATCCCACGTCCCCTCATCGTCCACAAAAGCAGACACGTCCGGCCCAAAAATTACTCGAGATATTAGTAAATATCCCGCGAAGCGAGGAAAAAAACGCAATGCGTATCCATGGCAACGATGGAAAAATAATGAAGTAACGGGCTAGAATATTTAATATAATGTTAAACACTTAATGAACGTTTACTTATCTTGATGAGGTTTTGTTGGTCCTCATCCTGTTTCGGAATTGTACGGAAATCCAACCATACAAAGTCTACCAGCATCATAATTTTGACTCCCATGCCAAAAAAGATACATCTCTAGTATTGCTGAAAATGTGCTAAAGGCACTTCATGCGGAAACAGTAGCACAATTCTTCGTTTCTTCACGTTATTGAAAAACAAACTGCACTAGAGAAATATGCTCCACGGCAACTCGAACACAACGCGAAACGTAAATTTTATAAATTTATTACTCCGCGCCATTCTGAAATGCTAGATGAGCTAGACTACTCGAACAGCAATCGGAGCACTGCCACCACTCTCATTGCTGAAATTTCCGAAACCAAATTCACAATTCCACATATTCACAAATACCGATTTTTAACAAACAGAAAAAAAACGTGACAGCTCACGTAAAACACAACCGTCCGCGAGCAGCGCTTGCTGCGATCCCCCCCCCCCCCCCCCCCCCCCCACAAAAAACCCCCCCCCCAACCACCCCATTTTTTCCCCCCCCCACAAAAAACACCACAAAAAAAAAAGAAGATTTCCCCAAAAAGAAGAAAAAACATATGCACTGAAGGTCAGACGAGCCGATCAAGTCAAGAAAATAATGGCAATGAAAGCGTTAACTGATGGTACACCGATCAAGATTGTTGACCACCCAGTTCACAATATTACAAGATGCGTCGTGAGCTGTGGTCGAATTACGGAGGCACCCAATGCCGAAATCAAAGAGATGCTACAATTTCGAGGTAGTCGACTTCAGGAGGATCCTAAGACGCGGTGAAGGAACAACGAAAATCAACACTCCAACGATCATCCTAAACATCAAAGGAACGACGTGCCCGGAGTTCGTTGACTTTGGGTATATACGTTGTAGAACAAGGAAGTATTACCCATCACCCATGCAGTGTTTCAACTGCTGGGCTTTCGGCCATTCGAAGGCACGTTGCAGACAGTCAACACCCACCTGTGGTACCTGCTCGGGTGGTCACCCGTGTTCTGAAGGAGGTCCTAAATGTAACGAACCGGTATGAATGACACCGTAGTACCCAATCCTGAAAACAAACAACCACCACCAACTAAGAAGGTTGAACTAATGGTTCAGCGGATAGACAAGGCAGCAAATCTGTCGAATACTCCAAAACACCAACGTCCGTCATCTCCTAGTACGGGCTCATCGAAGAAACAACGATCTGGCAACGTCAAGGGCGATAAACCGGTCACGGACCGCAGCAATCGAATGCGATCACGGTCTCCATTGTAGACCTAAATGGCTACCAATACCAGTCCTCAAGTCAATTTGAAAGCTAACAATTTAGTTCCTACACCAAGACCATCGCGTGTTTTTGCCTCACCATCACACCAACATACACACCATAGTGATCTGCGTTCCCGGCTGGATAGTCGGGGCACCGCTGAACCGGACGTTATACCCCAACCGGAATCTTCGGATCGACTTCGACATCCAGTTCCGGTCGTAGACGAAGAAAGAAGATGATTTTCGGGTATGCGGGGCACCAGCAGTGCGGAAGCTATGGACCCAACGGAATTGCTGGACCACCTCCGCAGCCCGAAGACGAAGAGCGCAAGGAAGAGCGTGAAGAATGATCCCGCGAGAGCCCCTGGTGGCCTTGGACCTGTCGACCGGAAGTCAGTTCCAAGCGGAACGGCAGACTACCCTCGGTGCCCGGGGAAAGCGGTCATCAACGAACATGAAGAGGATGAAGATTGCTGCAGTAATCTCGGGACGGACAAGGGTGCAATAGCCTATTCCCCGACGGATAATGAAGAAATGAAGACAAACGAAATAGCTATGAAGATAGGGACGGATAAGGGAGGAAACTCCAATTCCCCTATGGACGACGCGGGAGCAGTAATGCTGTCAGTAGAAACGGACGATGCAAACTCTTTTCCGTCCGTCGGGTCATCTCTACTGCGTGAATGCCTTTCACTTGGTCACAGTGGAGCTCTGATGCGTTCGGACACCACCAACCCCAGTCGAACATACCGATCACCACCGATCACTTCAACATCTGGCTTATCCGGTCCTAGCTTGTCGTTGTTGGCTTCGATCAGTAGCCAGCAGCCACGGAGATCAGTCCGAATTGCAAACCGGAAAGAGAACCCAATTCCACCGATGCCACTAAACACGCTTACCGATTCGCAAACGTACGATCTGTGGGTAGCTAAAAAGAGCGGCTACCTACTACCTAGAGCTGGCCCTTCCTCGCAAAACCCCATTTTCTTGGTG
Source organism: Aedes koreicus (assembly GCA_024533555.2). Classification (NCBI taxonomy): domain Eukaryota; kingdom Metazoa; phylum Arthropoda; class Insecta; order Diptera; family Culicidae; genus Aedes; species Aedes koreicus. The sequence goes on along the minus strand of JAHHFK020001131.1, from coordinate 202,068 downwards.
GCTCCTTCATCTCTGCCGGCAGCAGAGTCCTCACCGTCTGCCTCTACCGGTGGAGCTCTGTCGGGGTCCACGATAACGGACACGTGCTCATATCTATCAGAACACAGTCAGCTGCTTTCGCAATCTGTACCTTCAACTACGGGAAAAAATAGCCTACAGCCTCCCCGATCTGAAACCAAAAGGAAGCGCTTGAGAGCTGGCCCCAGTACCGTCAAGCAAACGAATTTCGTCCTTCAATGGAACATTAATGGACTATACAACAACCTCGGCGAATTGGAGATTTTAGTTCGCGAAAACAAACCGTCGATCATCGTTCTCCAAGAAGTAAATCGCACCAACTCGTCTCGCATCAGCTCCATCCTCGGTGGACGCTACCTGTGGTACGTGAAACGAGGTCAAACCCTGCAGCACTCAGTCGCAATTGGTGTTTTGTCGACTATCCCACATGCTCAAATTCCTGTAGCATCTGACTTACCAATTATTGCGTTGCGAGTTCAGCTGCCGATCCCGATGACTGTCGTGGGGGTGTATCTACCCTGCGGCAAGATAATCGACTTGAAAAACAAGTTCCTGAATGCAGTGCAACCACTCGAGGAACCGAGGATGGTCCTCGGCGACTTCAACGCTCATCACCCCAATTGGGGATTGCAAACAGCGGACACGAGAGGCAACATCTTGGCTGACCTTTTTGAACAGCTGGAGTTGTCGGTTATGGCTCGAACACTTTCACTCGTGGCAGAAACAAAACGGCAATCGATATCTCGGTGGCGAATCTCGACATTATTGCTAAATTGACCTGACAAAAACATGATGATCTCCATGGTAGTGATCATTATCCAATCCTCATCACCTATGATGCCCCCCCTCCTACGATCACCCGTCGCCCTAAGTGGAAATACTCCGAAACGGACTGGACCACGTTCTCCCTCATTGTAGATCTGAAAATCGCCAACGAAATCGCACCCAATATCGAAAAAATTAGCAACATCATCATCGAAGCAGCAAACGAAACAATCCCGAAGTCGAAGTCCACCCCCGGCCGTAGGGCACTGCATTGGTGGTCCAGTGACATAAAGATGGCGGTCAAGCGACGCAGAAAGCTACTGCGCGTAGCTAAACGTATTCCGGCCTGATAAACAGGCTGCCCTCGATCTCTACCGAAGTCAGAACAACAAGGTACGTCAGATGATTAGGAAGGCGAAGCAGGACAGCTGGGCGAATTTCCTGGAATCCATCAACGCGAATCAGACCGTCTCTGAAATGTGGAGAAGGATCAACTCCCTAAACGGTAAGAAGAAAAGTTCACATCCGGTGCTATATTACAACGAAACAATGCATGACGACCCAACAGTGACAGCGAACATCCTCGGCGAATACTTCGCCGAACTCTCATCAATCGACAAATACACCTTGGCTTTCGCTCGACGTAACAACCCCGACTTGGATTACATCAGGAAGTTCCCGATTCCTTCCGACTCCGGCACGAAAAGCTTCAACCGCCCTTTTTCTCTTGAAGAGCTAAATGTCGCGCTACAGTCCACGAAGGGAACTTACGCTGGGCCAGACGATATTGGTTACAGCATGTTGAAAAACATGTCTCTACTCGGGCGCACCGCGCTACTGGGTACATTCAATCACACCTGGACGAGCAATACCTTCCCAAAACAGTGGAAACATAGCTTCACTATTCCCATACCGAAGACAGGCCTAACGAGCCACGTACCCAAGGGTTACCGGCCAATTTCGCTTACCTCCTGTTTATCAAGGACCATGGAGCGGATGGTCAATAGAAGGCTGAATAACACCCTTGCTAAAGCTAATCGATTGGATCATCGTCAGTTTGCTTTTCGACCCGGAAGAGGAACAAATACATACTTCGCCACCTTAGGGCAAGTTCTTGCGGAAGCCAAAGAAAAAGGACAGCATGTCAAAGCTGTAGCTTTGGACTTGGAGAAGGCGTACACCGTACATGGATACCACACGTTCTTCAACAACTGGCAGACTGGGGTATCTGCGGAAACATGTTCCATTTCGTGAAGACTTCCTCACCGATAGAACCTTCGAGGTCCTTGTGGGCAACAGCAGATCACGAACCTTCCGGGAAGACACTGGAGTACCTCAGGGATCTGTTTTGGCGGTCACGTTATTCCTGATTGCTATGAACAGCATTTTCAGCGTACTACCAAAAGGATGCTACATCTTCGTCTAAGCGGACGATATCCTGCTAATCGTAGTCGGCGACACACACCGAGCTCCGAGACGAACTCTCCAAGCGGTAACAAACGCCGTGGGAAAATGGGCAAAAGAGCACGGCTTCAGTATTTCTGCATCCAAAAGCGTCCGTACGACAATCTGCCAGGCCAACCATCGACCTCCGAGCACGTCTATCACAGTCAACTCAGCAAAAATCCCTTATAAACGAACAATTAAGGTTCTGGGTGTGACCATCGATTGCAAGTTAAGCTTCAAAAGCCATTTAGATCAACTAAAGAAAAGCTGTGCAACCAGGTTGAACATCATCAGGACGATCTCGAAACCACATCGTATTAACAACCGGGACATCCGTCTACGCGTGGCAAAGGCCATAATCAAAAGCAGGCTGCTTTACGGACTGGAACTCACCTGCATTGCGAAAGACAGCTTGGTGAATACGTTAGCACCAATCTATAACAGCTACATCAGAATAATCTCAGGTTTGCTTCCTTCCACTCCGGCAGCGGCAGCCTGCAATGAAATCGGTGTCATGCCTTTCGATATAGCCGTCGATGTGGCAATCTGCTGTAGAACGGCAAGTTTTTTTTGGAGAAGACTAGTGGAAACGAAACCAAATCTCTAACGGAATACTGCAGGCGATAAACGGCTCAAACCTCCCGCCAATCGCAAAACTGTACTGGTACGGGCCAAGAAAATGGAACAGCACACCGATGAAAATTGAACGCCGAATCAAAAACAAATTCAAACCCGGAGACAACACAACAATGCTATGAAAATCGGTTCAGAGCCTTCTCAACGAAGAGTACACAGATCAACAAGTGCGTTTCACCGACGGCTCCAAGTCACGCCATGGGGTTGGCTTCGTAGTTCATTCTAGAAACAACGGCATCAATATAAGCAACAGGTTACCGAACGAATGCTCGGTTTTCTCAGCGGAAATAGCTGGCATATTCGAGGCTGTATCGATGCCCTCCGACGACCCGATTCTCATCGTATCGGATTCAGCATCGGCAATTGAAGCACTGCAAGCAAACAGACCTAGACATCCCTGGATCCAGGCTATTATTCAGCAAGCGCCTACAAACACCACACTGATGTCGATTCCCGGCCATTGCGGAGTGATTGGCAACGAAACCGCCGATCAGCTCGCGGGAGCAGGGCACACCAAAGAATTTCTAACCCAGGACGTTCCCCTGGACGATGCTAAATTGTGGCTGAAAACACCTTCCGAACCCACTGGACCACCAAGTGGAACCAGTCCGACGGACTCTTCCTGCGGAAGATCAAGGGTACCACAAGAAGATTCGAGGACCTACCGTCCCTCAAAGAGCAACGAGTGATGTCCCGCCTTCGAACGGGGCACTGTTAAAATTACGCACAACATGGGCGGTGGTCCATTCCACGCAGAATGCAACTACTGCAAAGTTCGGAAAACCGTTGAGCACATCGTTTGCGTGTGCCCAATCTACGAGCAGCTGCGTGTTCTACATGGGATAACGGGCAGCATCCGAGATGCCCTCGGGGATGATTTACAATGCCGGGGAAATACCCCGACGCTCGACCCGGCGTTTTTGCGGTCACACTGGCCCCAGAAGACGATTGCATGTCCCTACATTGACGAAGCCAGCGCCACCAGCATCGATGTCGACGGATGCATTTAGCGATATCAGCAGTTCCGCCTACTTTGCTAATCTTCGACAATAAGAACTTAAAACCTGCCGCTCCATCACCTTTAATACTGCAATCCTCTTCCTCCCCTCCCGTGTTCGGATCATCATCAGTCTTTCGCCATGGTTGTAATGTGCTCCCAGTTCTAGAGTATTCCCGGCCTCGCCAGCACCGCTCCCCAGTCGAAGGCTCCAATTCCAACAGCAGCTGATTTCAACGATGGCGAAGGGTAACCTGTTGATGATGAGTTCTCCCGTATGGACGACGCATTCGCGAAGCTAGAAATTAGAAAATCGAACATCAAGACCGGAACAGCGCCGGCATCCTATGATTTTGCTAATTTCGATGTGTTCAGTGCTGTTATAGTTTAGTTATAGCAATAGTTTTAAGAGCAATGCGGATAGCGAGATGTGAAAGGTGGATTCTAAGATCCTTTCAGTTTTCCATCTTGCAGCCTATATCATACATACATCATACATTGTCATAACTTCAATGTTCTGACGCTTTATTGACAAATAATCAGTTTTGTTTCAATAAATGAGCCGTCTCCTGTTTGTTTATAAAAGAACATTCTACATTTGACTTATTCTATCACCATAAAAAAAAAATAATGTGCATTTTGTACACATCAAAGCAGAAGAATTTAAAGTAGGTATTTTCTCTAACCGCAGAGACCGTACAAGGGATAGAAAACATTAGTGTAAATATGTTATCATAAGTTCGTGTTCATTTGCGAAAGATTTCAGAGCCACCTCGCTCTTATTATCCAGTTGGTGCTTTGCGCTGAGCATATGAATAGTTACCATCTAGTAAGAGATTTTCTTTCTTCCTCTCAACATGATTCCAAAAATCGCACTTCAACAAATAAATTACATTTAGAACATACAATTTAGGCAGTGGACTTACTTCACAGTACAATTCATCACATATATGATGCTTTTGCATCATGGATTCATTGGATTGGAAGATGCATTATAATTTTTTACCACAAGGGGAGAGTGACGGGGGGAGGGGAAGCTCCTCGACGTGGATTCCGCAATGCCATGGCACCAAATTTTGCGCAAACTATGATTTGCCGTAAACTACGATAGTCACGCCTTCTGCAAAGTGATGATTGCTATATATTAATGAAAAGGTTCCAAAACTGCGAATAAACTGGGGGCAGGGGGGTAGTCACTCTGCCACGTTGTGTTTGTGTTTCAGTGTGTCGGAAGGTGTTTCTGTGTTTCAACTTATCTGTCAATACCACAATCGAAAATTTATGCTTATTGGCAACCATAGACCTATTTGGCGGTTAATTCACGCACACTTATGCATCATTTAAATCACATGAGTGAAAGCTAGAAGAAAACAAAATCGTGAGAAAACAAACAATCGATTCGTGTAAGTGGTGCCAGATATGGATTTATCTTTCATGTGGTGGCGAGTGTGTTTGAAGCGTGACGGATTGTGTTTTTTAGGGTGGCCTCCCTGATTCATTCGATACATTGACCACGGCCTTGAAGAGCCTTTCCGATAACGAGCTAAAACTGAAGCTGATCAAGGGAAAGCTGTTGGATGAAGCTGGGACGAGAGTTCAGGATTTTCAAGTTCGAGGATGAAAGCAGGATTTCAGAAGAAGAAGAAGAAGAAGAATAAGCTATTAACGTGCTACGGCAAGGAGAACAACCCGAAAGCGAAAACAGTGTGGAGCGAAAACCAATCCATAACATTTGCTTAGTGGATGGTAAACGAACGGATTATGCAGTGATCATAATGGCAGTGAACGATCACCACAGCGTTGATTGTCAGCAAGTGTGACAGAGAAGATTTGGACATTGTGATCCTGAAGCTCAGGGTGAAATGCTGAAGGAAAACCTCGTGACTGGGATGAAGATGTATAACTGCGGCGTTAAGGAAGAATGCGAATACTGTCGAAGAGCCAAGCTGTGCCGAAAACCGTTTCCCAAATCGGTGGAACGTAAATCCCGTGATGTCCTGGATCTCGTGCACATCGACGTTTGTGGACCGATTGAAAATACATCAGTGTCCGGTTACTACGGTTATTTCATGACCGTAGTTGATGATCATAGACGGTTCTGCATGTTATATTTGCTGCGGAAAAAGGAAGAGGTGCCAGAGAAGCTGAAGGGGTATCTTTTATTTATAAAAACACAGTTTGGACGAACACCGAAAGCCATCCGATCGGACCAGGGTGACGAGTACACTGGGAACGAACTTGAGGAGTTCTACAGGAAAGAAGCAATCAAGGCGCAGTTTACCGCAAGCTACTCTACCCAGCAGAATAACATGGCCAAGAGGAAGAATAGGTACCTGATAGAGATGAGTTGCTGCATGTTGTTCGATGCGAAGCTTCCGGAGTTCAAAGTCGGTCCCCATGACACCATTTGAACTCTGGAGTGGTACAAAGACAGACTAGCGCATTTGAAAGCATTCGGCAGTACTGCATACGTCCTCGTTTGCAAGCTGAAACGGAAGAAGATGAATCCAACCCCGAAGAAATTCATCGTTTTCGTATCGTTTTTTGGATCGATCGTCAAGAAGGATCATCATCAGCCGTGAAGCCAATTTCGTTAGGGGGGAAGTAACTTCGTTGGAAGTGTCCGATGGCACAAGTGAAACGCTACCCGAAGAGATAATCAAAGTCGATATAGCAAGCAGACTAACCAATGCTGATGCTGAACCTGTGACGAAGCTGAAGAGGAAACCTCGGACAATAATTTCAGCAGTTTGTCTGATGAAATGGAGTGCGAAGTGGAAACGGCTGTTGAAGATTGAAGATTACGTTGATCAAATGTGACGATGAGCCAGCAAGTGGTGTCTGGTGTGGACCACTTGCAACGATGATTCTAGTTGACGATGCTAGGCGACATCCAGCTGTGACTTGGAATGCAGGCAGTAAAATCCACTAATGGTTAGTAGTTGAATCAACAGACATACATCACCAAACTCGACGGCCAGTTTGACCTCACGGAAGCCTCGAAAGTTCCAATGGAGCCTGGATATCAGCAAAATAATTCAGTGGAACTACTAAGAAGAGACCTTTACCAAAGCCTGGTAGTAGGTTTGCGTTGAATTCACGGCCGGATATCTCCATTAGTGTCTGGAACGTTCCGTCAGCAAGCCTACGACTAAGGATGGGATTGAAGCAAAAAGGGTACTCCAGCACATTGTCCATACACAACAATTTGTGGTGCAACTTGGATTAACAAACGCTGGAAGTCTTACGATCGGGAGATACCCGATACCGGTTGAAACTGAATCAAAAACGAATTCGCGATTTGTTACGAGAATTTCCGGTGGAGTGACTGAGAAGAAAACTACCGCCATGTTTCACGCTAGCACTGACACCTGCTTATGGGATTTCTCCTTAGGAGTGAAGAGCTAACAAGCTAACGTGAAACTCACCACAGAAGAGAAACATCAGGTTGGAGAAGAGAGGGCCAAATGGATATTCACCAGTGGGCGCATATGGGGTGAAATGGCTATTTAACAGTTTTTTTTATTGTTTTTCAATAGTTACAGGCTTCAAAAAATATAGGTCTCATAGAAAAGTATACTCTACAGATTGAAAGGTATCTGATAAGTCAATAAAAAAATCCACAAGAAAGGTATATTACCTTCATTCCGAACGGCCACCTCGGACATGCGCGATCGTAAAAGTGGTTTTCGTGGTGAAAAATTAATCGGCAAAAGTGTCACCTACGAGGAAGAGAAGACGGCTCGACATGGATGGCGAACATAACCGCAATCTGGGCCCGGTAAACCAGCTAGCATCAGAAGTTAGCGAATAACGAGGTCAGCAACCACATGGTGTGAACTCGCAGCATCCCGGATCGCATCAGAATCCTCATCCAGCACAGCCAAATCCTCCGCAGACGACACAACCCGAGAATATTTTCTCCAACCTCTTCCAACAGCAGCAAGTTTTCGCACACCAGCTCATGAAGCAGCAGCACGATGTTATGCAGCAGCAGCAAACACTTTTTCAACAAGCATTGCAGTCGATCAGCGTCTAGGTACCTAGACGCTGATCGACTGCAATGCTTGTTGAAAACCCTGTCCAAACCCTGAAATCATCCTAGATTCACTGGCGAACAATATTAAAGAGTTCCGCTACGAACCAGAGGGAAACGTCCCGTTTGCAGCTTGGTACGCCAGATACGATGACCTTTTTGAAAAGGATGCTGCTCGTCTCGACGATGAGGCCAAGTTCAGGTTGCTCATGCGGAAACTAGGTGCTGCGGAACATGATCGGTACGTTAGTTTTATTTTACCAAAAGTCCAGAAAAACTTCTCGTTCGGTGATACGGTAAAAAAAAATTGCAAACGCTTTTCGGTGCTATCGAATCCGTTGTAAGCAAGCGGTATCGCTGTTTGCAAATTGCAAAGCAACCCACCGAAGATTTGATTTCGTTTGCATGTCGAATCAACAAGAGCTGTGTTGATTCCGAATTGAGCAAGATGACCGAAGAGCAATTCAAATGCTTGATGTTTGTTTGCGGTCTGAAGTCGGAGGGAGACGGAGAAGTACGAACGAGATTGCTTTCGAAGATAGAGGATCGAACGGACGTCACACTCGAACAGCTGTCAGAGGATTGTCAACGATTGTTGTGTCTGAAGCATGATACGGCAATAATCGAAGCCCCAGCATCAGCAGCAGTGCAGTTCGTCAAGCGGAAGCATTTCAACAAGTATCCCCCGAAGCCCGGCATTGGATTACCCGGAACCGGAACGAAGCAAACCACGAAGATACCATCATCACCCTGCTGTAACTGTGGAGCAATGCACTTCAACCGGGACTGCACGTATAAACAGCATAAGTGCAAAGATTGTGGTTTCGTCGGTCATCGCGAGGGATATTGCTCAAGCTCTCGGAAGAGGCCCAAATCATCGGCTTTTAAGCGGAAAGACCGACCGGGAAATGTCTCAACAAAAACAGTAAGTCTCCTGGTAAATACCGTTAATAAAAAGCGTCGTTTCGTTCAAGCTAAAGTCAACGGTGTGAATGTACGTCTTTAGTTGGACACTGGTTCTGACGTCAGCGTCGTGCCGAAGCAGATTTGGGAGAAAGTTGGCAAGAAAACAATGCCAGCTACGGAGCGAGCTGCAACAGCGTCAGGAGATCCGTTGAAGTTGCTTTTCAAGTTCGTCTGCACCGTCTCAATCAACGGTGAGCAACGCCAAGCACAGTTCTACGTGGTAGAGAAATCTCTTCAGCTGCTAGGGATCGACATGCTCGATACCTTCGGGTTGTGGTCTGTGCCTATCAGTGCCTATTGCAACCGCGTGACCAGTTCTGCCACCACCGTGGACTCCCTCAAGGCGGCATTTCCAGAAGTCTTTCAAAGCGAACTTGGATTGTGTACGAAAACAAAACTCAAGCTGGAGCTCAAGCCAGATGCAGTACCGGTATTTCGCCCTAAACGTCCTGTGGCTTACGCCATGTAAAATGCGGTGGATGACGAGTTGGACAGATTGGAGCGTGCCAAGATCATTTCACCGATTGATTTTTCGAACTGGGCGGATTGATTTTTCGAACCCAATCGTAGAACTGGTAGCATACAAATTTGCGGGGATTATTCTACCGGGCTCAACGATGCCCTGCATCCGCACCGGAACCGGAAGACATTTTCGCTAAGCTAGCCAACTGCACCGTCTTTAGTCAGATTGACCTTTCTGACGCCTTCCTTCAAGTGGAAGTCGATGAAGGCAGCCGGGATCTTCTTGCCATCAACACCCACCGAGGGTTGTACCAACAATCAATGTGCAACTAGCGATTTGAAATTGGTTCACTGTTGTAGAACCCCTAGGTCCGAAGTATACCTTGCAGTCTGCACCTTGCAATAATTCTTGCGCTTTTCGGTACCTTCCGGTACTAGTATCTTGGTTGTTGTTTTGATTCACTATGTTATTTTGACACAACATTTGAGAATGTGTTGGTGTGAGCTACGTTGTTAGGGGCGAATCATTGAGGTTGGGAACGAGCTTGGGACCGATGTGCTAGTACTGAATGAGCCAAGAAAAATATCGTATTTGTTCGGGACCTACTGGACTTAGAGTTAGTCTATGGTTGTACCGCTACAACCGTCTTCCGCCAGGAGTCAAGACCGCACCAGGAGCATTTCAGCAGCTTATAGACACCATGTTAGCTTGTCTCCCGTGCACTTCTGGTTACCTTGATGACGTGGTTGTTGGCGGAAAAGACGCGCAGGAGCATTGGACCAATCTTCGTGCAGTATTGGAGCGGATTCAAGAATTCGGGTTCACCATCCGGCCAGAGAAGTGTACGTTTGCTCAACCACAAATCAAATATTTGGGCTCCTTGCTCGACCGCAACGGTCTACGACCAGATCTAGCAAAGATTCAAGCTATCACCGACATGGCTCCTCCTACCGACGTCTCCGGCGTACGCTCTTTCCTCAGAGCGGTAAATTATTATGGAAAATTCGTCCCCAGAATGAGATCTCTACGCTTTCCGTTGGACGAACTACTCAAGGCTGGCACCGAATTCCGTTGGACACCAGAATGTCAGCAGGCATTCACGAGGTTCAAGGAAGTTCTTGCTTCGGATTTGCTTCTCACCCATTATAACCCGAATCTCGACATCGTTGTATCGGCAGACGCTTCTTCTGTCGGTGTTGGTGCCACCATCAGCCATAAATTTCCAGATGGCACTTTGAAAGTTGTTCAGCATGCGTCGCGAGCACTCACACCCGCCGAGCGGAACTATAGCCAACCCGATCGTGAGGGCCTATCGGTCATATTTGCGGTAACGAAGTTCCACAGAATGCTGTTTGGTCGAAAATTCCATCTGCAAACGGATCATGCACCTCTTCTGCGGATTTTCGGCTCGAAGAAAGGCATACCAGTCTACACGTCTAATCGATTGCAGCGCTGGGCGCTAAGGCTGCTATTGTACGACTTCACCATAGAGCACGTTCCAACAGAGAAGTTCGGCAACGCAGATGTGCTATCTAGGCTCATCAGTCAGTACGTGAGACCGGATGAGGATTACGCTATCGCCTCGATTGCCCTCGAGGAGGATATTAGGTCAGTTACCTTCGATACAATTAATATCCTTCCTTTGAGTTTTAGGATCGTACAAAAAGCCACTCAGTCCGATCCTGTCACCAAGAAGATATACCGTTACCTGCACGATGGCTGGCAGGCATCTAAGCAGATTTTCGACCCTGAGTTGAAGCGTTTCTGCGACCGTCAGGAGTCACTTAGCACTGTCCAAGGTTGTATCCTCTTCGGCGATCGTCTAGTTATTCCTTCGCCATACCGCAGGCGATGCCTGGACCAGCTTCACCGAGGTCATCCTGGCATCCAACGAATGAAAGCCATTGCCAGATCGTACGTTTACTGGCCATCTTTGGACAGCGATATTTCCGACTACGTCAAGTTATGCCGACATTGCGCCAACGCTGCGAAGTCTCCACCGAAGTGTGCACCGGTACCGTGGCCAAGATCCAGCAAGCCATGGGAACGCGTCCACATAGATTATGCTGGACCCATCACTGGAGAATACTACCTCGTCGTCGTGGACTCGTACTCGAAATGGCCAGAAATCATCCAAACTCGTAGTACGACCAGCGCAGCAACGATTGGTATACTGAAAGACGTATTCGCACGGTTTGGTATGCCAGATACGTTGGTTAGCGACAATGGGCCGAAGTTCACCAGTGCGGAATTCCAAGGGTTCTGTGTGGAGAACGGTATCGACCACCTTACTATCGCACCGTTTCATCCACAATCCAACGGGCAAGCTGAAAGGTTTGTCGATACATTTAAGCGGTCCGTCAAGAAAATACAGGAGGAGAGAGGCACAATATGCGAAGCACTCAACACCTTCCTACTCACGTACAGAAGCGCTCCTAATTCGTCAGCACCAGACCGCCGGCAAAAATCATGTTCGGTCGTCCAATTCGAACGTGCTTGGAGTTACTTCGCCCTCCGCCTGGCTACTCAACGCGGAATAATCAACCAACAAATTCAAGAGTAAAACGAGGCTACCATCGTGACGACTTAGTTTTTGCGAAAGTCTACGTCAACAACACCTGGCACTGGGCACCTGGACTTGTACTGGAGAAAACCGGTACAGTAATGTACAATGTTTGGGTCGACAATCGAAAGCTTGTACGGTCGCATATTAACCAACTCAAGGACCGTGCTGCAGCTGATCGCCATGCCAAAGCAGCTACACAACATCGCAATAAGCTTCCCATCAACATCCTACTTGATGTGTGGGATCTACGCAAACCTCGCTCGCAGATTGTGTCACCAGGACCTTTGCCGACTGGACCTCAAGAAAATCCAGTATCTTTGCCGTCTTCGACGCCCAACAGCTGGATGCGTACCCCGATAACGTCACCGATGCCTCCATCGTACATATCTGCGTCCTCGTCAAGCTCTCCACAAGTCACCGTGTCTACGGCAGGCTCAGACACTTTGGACTTCCAGCCTGCCATTGAACTAGAACCAGCACCCCAGGCTCCTCGCCGTTCTTCGCGCGTTCGAAGAGAACCTCAGCGATTTCAGCCGTACCTCCTGTATTAGAGGGGAGATGTTGGGACCTTGGATCACCCTAATGTTTCACTTTCCAACTGGGTTCACGGATGGCAGTGAAGCTGTCATCATGTCGACGCCATGACAGCACCAACGAAAAACGTCATTCAGACCAGAGTGAACAAAAGCGATAAGAACCGCGAACACGCGTTACTTGTACCGTCTGATTTTATAATTAAATAAACAGTTTTAATTTGTTTTAGTTATTACGAGTCGCGTTTAATTACCTTCATTCCGAACGGCCACCTCGGACATGCGCGATCGTAAAAAAAAAAAAATATATTTTATTTTTAAAAAAAAAAAAAAAAAAAGAAAAGAGAAAAAAAAAAAATATGAATAAAAAAAAAACCACCCAAACAAATTTTTAATAAAAAAAAAAAAAAAATATTTTTTTAAAAAAAAAAAAAAAAAAAAAAAAAATTTTTAAAAAAAAAAAAAAAAAAAAAAAAAAAACAACACACAGGTAATTACTTCAAAAAAATTAATTTTTTTTTTTTTAAAAAAAATTTTAAATTTTTTTAAAATTTTTTTTTATTTGAAGCAAAAAAAAACCTTTTTTTGAATAGCAGCAACATGTTTTGTTGATTCAAAACAGAGTGGTTTTGTAGGGTGAAAAAGTATTTTGTTAAAACAATAAAATAATCATTTGAGTTTAAAAATAAATGTGATTGTTATAAATCAAATATTATTTAAACTAATATCACACAGCAGTGATTACTTTAAATAATTTGATTTGTTTGATTTGAATGAAATTTTGAATTGATTTGGAACTTTTTTATGCAGTGAAACAAAAAGAAACCTTGTATTAAATAGCAGCAAAATGTTTTGTTGATTCAAAACAGAGTGATTTCTTGAGAAGATTCGGATACTCACGCAGAGAATTAAACACGCAGGTGCTGTCGTTACGGTGTACAAAAACAAAGTGAAGTTTATTCTGTTTCAAGATACATAGCTGTCAACTAGGCAAGGTGAATTTACTTATAAAGGTGATCTTAAATGAAATGCACTCTAAAAATTAATGTGATCAGATTTGATCTCAACACCCCTCCTCAATCTAATCACTATTGGATCCCAAAAGTCAAACAATGTTTCTTGAATGCAACTGGAGGAAGACCCTTGGTCAAAATGTCTGCTGGCTGGTCACCGCTTGGTATGAACCGTACGGTTACCTTTTTCATCTGAACGCATTCCTTAATGAATTGGAGTTTTACATCAGTGTGTTTCAGCTTTCTAGACGGCGCCTCTGATTCAGCTATTGGGATTGCTGATTGATTGTCTTCATATATGACAACAGCCTGATTGTCACGCAACCCCAATTCCTCGAAAAGTTTGTTGATCCACAGTGCTTCGCAGATACAGTCGGCTAAAGCGTTGCATTCTGATTCGGTAGAAGAAAGTGTAATCGTCTTTTGCTTCCTCGTGCTCCAAGATGTCGTTGAACCAAATATCTGGAACACATGTCCAGAAACAGAGTGGCGATCACCAGGATCAGTCGCCCAGTTTGCGTCCGCAAAACCGACTACCTGATCAGCTGATTCCTGTCGACTATAGATCAAACCATGCTGTGTCGTTCCCCTGAGGTAGCGCAGTATTCTTTTCAGATGCAACCAATGCTCTGTTGACGGGTTACACTGAAACTGACTGAAATAGGACACAGCCGAACTAAGATCAGGACGCGATGTCACCATAAGACAGGTTAAGCAACCTATCAACTCCCGGCATGGCTTCTCTAGGTTTTGCTGTTCCTTCGGTCTCTGTAGCTGCAAGTTAGCACACATAGGGGTGGAGGCTGACTTGCACGATTCCATTCCGAAACGACGAAGAACTGCTTCAGTATAGCCCGGTTGACTTAGTTTCATTACGCCCTTACTCGGATTCCGTTCGATTCTGATTCCTAAGAACATTTGCGCTTCACCGAGATCTACCATACGGAATTCACGCTGTAGCATATTCTTCACCTTCTGCACTTGGGCCAAATCCCTGCAGATTATAAGGACGTCATCTACGTAGAGTAGGAGATAAACCGGACCAGCTTTGCTGTCCAGCACGTACAAGCAATTGTCCTCAGATCCACGCCGAAATCCAATTCCAGTGGCAAACTCGTTGAACCTTTCGTTCCATGCCTTTGAGGCCTGTTTCAGCCCGTAAATTGATTTGCTCAGCTTACATACCATATTTCCCTCCTCAAATCCTTTGGGCTGACGCATGTATATGGTCTCGCTGAGCTGCCCGTTAAGAAATGCGGCTTTTACGTCCATTTGATGAACGACAAGGTTGTGCTGGTTTGCTAAGGCGAGCATCATTCGAACAGTAGACATCCTGATGACGGGAGAGTAGGTCTCACCAAAGTCGAATCCATATCGTTGAGTAAAACCCTTGGCAACCAATCTCGCTTTCCTTTTGATAATCGACCCATCAGAATCCGTTTTCAGCCGAAAAACCCACTTACAGTCAACGGGCTTGCAGCCGCTAGGAAGGTCAACCAGCTGCCAAGTTGCATTTTCGGCTAACGATCTCATCTCGTCGTCTATTGCTTCCCTCCATTCCGGCCAATCGGGACGCAACTTCAGCTCTTCGATGGTCTCAGGAACGTTTTCCACATAGCTCTCCGCATTGAGTGCAAAAGCAACGCACGAGTACTCATTCAGCTTGGCTGGTGGATTCCGAACACGCTGACTTCGACGAGGTTCTAGAGGATCTTGCTCGTACTCCTCCAGTCGCATTTCATCCTGACAGTCGTTGAATTCTTCCTCTTCATCCACGTCAACAGCTTCCAGCTGCTCCACAACAGGATCCGCTGCTGTTGAGGGATCACCCAATGAACCTGACGAAGAATCGGGCGATGAACCTGATGATGGACCAACCAAGGAACCTGTCGAGGGATCACCCAATGAACCTGCTAGTTCAACACTGATACTGCTGCATTTCGAACCCGGTATCTGAATCCCTACTTTATTCGACGTCAACGGTAACTCCTCCACAACCACATCTCGAGCGATGAAAACTTTCCGACCATCCCACAATCGATAGCCGTTTACACCATACCCGACGAAATGACAGCTCTTACTTCTGGACTCCAGCTTGTTCCGCTTTTCCTTTGGTACAAAACTGAAAGCTCTTGCACCGAAAATGCGAAACTTTGAGACATCAGGCTTGTGGCCGTACCACATTTCGTATGGTGTCTTGTTGGATGGTAATGCCACTGTTGGACTCCGGTTAATCACGTAGACTGCCGCCAGAACTGCTTCACACCACAGTGCCTTCGACATTCCAGCATCTTCGATCATAGCCCTTGCCTTGTCCATCACCGTACGGTTAAACCGTTCGCTGACACCGTTCTGTTGTGGTGTATATGGAACGGTGTACTCAAGCTGTATACCCCGTAAGCGGCAGAAATCACGGAAGGCGGCATCCTACATATTCACCTCCGTTGTCGCATCGCAGGCGGGAAATGCGACTGTTGAAATGTGATTCTGCCATGGCAGCATACGTTTCAAAAGCTTCAAGAACCTCATCCTTCGTACTCAGTACGTACACAGCGGTAAAATGGGAAAAATCATCCGTAAAGGAAACAAAATATCGCTTACCGTTGAAAGCAGTCGGCGTCATGGCTCCGCATACATCGCTGTGGATCAACTCGAGGGGGCGGGTACTCCGAGGCAAGGGCATCTCTTGAAGGGCTTTCTTGTCTACTTCCCTTTCAGACAGGGCTCGCAGACCGCTGGTTCCACGAACTCACTTTTCTTCAGCATCAGGCCATTTACCATTCTAGAGTCAACCATCTTCATTAGTCCACTTTTCCCGATGTGTCCAAAACGCCTGTGCCATAGCTCTTCATTGCTTATGGCATTTTGCGACACTAGAGCAGCCGGCTCTTTCACTCGTACCACTTCCACGTTCAGTTCGTACAGTTTGTCCTTTCGTTTTCCCGTGCAAACGACCTTGCCGTTTCGCAGAATCTCGGCACTGTTTTTCCCGAAAACCACTTCCATTCCCAACTGTCCAGCCCGTTGGATCGTAAACAAATTGTATCGTAGCCCGGGGACGTACAGAACCTCACTGACAACACTGTTCAACCCTTTCTTCCGATCTTCGACACTATGTCCACAAAACCAAAGTAGTTGCTCTCGAGGGTCTGTCCGGAAGCGACTTTGATCAACACTGGCTTGTCAAGTTTCTTCACATCACGCAACCAATCAACCGTTCCAACCATATGGTCAGAAGCACCGGAATCGAGAATCCATGAAACGTTATTTTTCCGCGAGTCGTTTGCATTTTCGCCGACCAAATGGCTCACAAACACAACCTCTTTCTCACTGACGTGTGCTTTTCCTTGATGCACAATCTTGCCACTGGAGGCTTCTTTGCGTTGATTTGGACACTGCTTGCTTGTGTCCCATTTTTCCGCATGAGAAACACTTGAATTTATTTTTGCTCTTCTTTTCTCTCCCGGCAAAAGCTGTCGAATCTGCCCCGGCATCGACGTGTCATGGCCCACGATACGTTGCGGTTACGTAAATTTGACAGAAAACCTATGGGAAAACTGTCAAATCCACGCAAACGCATCCGCAACGTATCAATTGTGGGCCAGCCATCACTGTTCGCGCGTTTCACACTCTCGTTGAGCAAACGAGCCCGCACGAAGTCCAAAGTGCACTGTTCGTCCAATAGTGTTTCGAGCACTGTTACGAATTGGCAATACGAACGCGGCATCGATTGCAACAAATAAAACACAACAAGCCGCTCATCCAACTTAATGCCCGCCGAATCCAAATCACGAACGGTTTTGTCAAACTGCAACAGATGCTGTTCCATTGTACCGGTCTCGTCGTACTTGAGTGCCGATAATTTCTTCAGCAGGAAAAACTGCCCGGAAATCCCCCTACGAGCGAACGCATTCTGCAAAGCCTGCCAAATCGCTACCGGATTTTGCTTCTGCTTGACATATTCAAGCTGCGAATCTGCGACCTCAGCTGTGTCGCCGACGAGTACACGATATGCCTCCACTTCTTCCGGAAGATGCTGTATGCATTGCAGGAGACCCAGCTTCTCCAAATGCACCTCCATCCGGAAACTCCAATTTGCAAAATTGTTTCCGTCGAACAAATACACTTTCCGGTCTTCTTCCATCTCGATGGATTAATTTTCACTCGACCGAAAACAAACGTTCGAACACGTTTTTCAGAAAGAAAAAATATAACCACA
Source organism: Aedes koreicus (assembly GCA_024533555.2). NCBI lineage: Eukaryota > Metazoa > Arthropoda > Insecta > Diptera > Culicidae > Aedes > Aedes koreicus. The sequence continues at coordinate 184,410 of JAHHFK020001131.1, read as the reverse complement.
CACGACACGCACACTGCAGGTTATGGCGTAGTCTGGGCCCATAACCTGAGAAGATTCGGATACTGACGCAGAGAATTAAAGAGGCAGGTGCTGTCGTTACGGTGTACAAAAACAAAGTGAAGTTTATTCTGTTTCAAGATACATAGCTGTCAACTAGGCAAGGTGAATTTACTTATAAAGGTGATCTTAAATGAAATGCACTCTAAAAATTAATGTGATCAGATTTGATCTTAGGGTGAAAAAAAAATTTTTTTAAAAAAAAAAAAAAAAATTTTTATTTAAAAAAAAAAAAAAATTTTTTTAAAACACACCCCAGGGCTCACTTTAAAAAATTTTTTTGTTTTGTTTTGAATGAAATTTTTAATTTATTTAAAAATTTGTTTTAAATTAAAAAAAAAAGAAACCTTGTATTGCTGGTTGCAGTTGTGATTGGACTCTAGAAGTGCTTTTTGCGCATTTTAAAGTGTGATAAAAGTGCACGTTTACGTCAAATCGTTTTGTTGTCTTCGGTGCACTTATCCTTTATGCTGAAAGGTATAAGTTCACTGAAGACAGGAAACGATTTGACGTAAACGTGCACTTTTATCACACTTTTTCTGTTTTTGTCGGAGTCCATTTTTAACTGCAATCAGCAATATACTTTTACCACAGAGAACAGACATTGATGTTCATATACCTTTTCTGGAAAAACGTGTGTAAAAGTTAATACGGGCAGCCGGTATAAAAAGCTAGTGCAGAGAAAAACAAATGAAAATTTTCAGGTTATGTGCTAGGCTTTTTACTGATAAACATTGACATGACAGTTATCGCACAACTGCAGCGCCGCCTAGCAGGAGCATAACGACATACATTTGAAATGTCGGTTTAAAGTTTTACACAAGTGGCAGACCGAAGATGAACGTCTGTTCTCTGTGCTTTCACTGTGAGCCGTGTTTTGGTGTTGTCTCACTCACTCTCACAGAACGCTTTAAAACATGGCTCACAGTAAAAGTCAATTTTTTATAGCGTGCACAGGCCACGTAGACTCATTTTGAAAATCTCAGACGCCCCCTCCCCCTCGTAGACTTTTCTCCATACAATTTTTTGAAATTTTGTATGAAGCATACCCGCTAAGAAAAAAGTACCCAACGGAGCAGTTAAGTGTGGGAAGCCAAAATTAGGTATAGTTATGTTTACCTACAGTTGGGTATAAATTACTTACTATAAGGTAGCATTTTACCCAAAAGTAAGTTATTTGTGCCCAACGGTAGGTAAACATAACTATACTCAATTTTGGCTTCCCACACTTAACTGCTCCGTTGGGTACTTTTTTCTTAGCCGGTAGACTTTGGTCAACCCCCCCTCCCCCCTTCCACCAAAAAAGTCTACGTGGTTTATGCATAGCCCCTAAGAGCGTAACACCAACAATCAATGTGCAACTAGCTATTTGAAATTGGTTCACTGTTGTAGAACCCCTAGGTCCGAAGTATACCTTGCAGTCCTTTGCTCTTTTTGGGTTCTTTCGCTCCTGTACTTTGTTGTTTGTTTGGTTTTCTTTGATTATTTTATTATAACGTTACAGAATGTGTTGTTTGGTGTTAGGTTCGTAGAGACGGGTCAATGAGCTTGGGTCCGATCTGCTAGTACTAACTGATCCAAGAAAAATATCGTATTTGTTTGTCTCCTACTGGTCTTAGAGTTATGCTTTGTTCATACTACAGCGTTGTAACATAATACAAGGCTATCTTGATGACATCTTCCTTGTAGATACTTTTCAAAACACCCTTGTATTATGTTACAAGCCTGTAGTCTGAACAAGGCATTAGTCTATGGTAACACCCCGTTCACATTACAACATTACAACGTGATATAGAGTATCTTGATATCAGCATCTATGCATCTAGTTTTCACTGGAAATAACAAGCATGGCATTTGATATCAAGATACTCTGTATCACCCGTAATAATGGGTCAAACACAATGAGAACGGTAGAACGGCAAAACGGTAACAACGACCAATTCGCAATGTACTAAAATTACCGTTGCCGTTCTGCCGTTGCGTTTTGCCGTTCTGTAACCCACAATGTGATCGCCTCACATGCGTTTGTTTTTGTTTGCTGCTGTTGATCAGTTAGTGTATTTTTCAGTTGATACAATGGAAGAAGTCTGCAATTTACTGCGAATTGTGCAAGCCGTGGAGGAGTTAGGGCAACTGCAGTGGGATCTTGCTTGTATTGGATGTCAAGCTCTGAACCAACGATGTGTGATCGTATGACCATCTCCGCTTCTACGAGAAAGATTCGATCAACGGAAAGAAACATCGCCGTAATTCAGGCATGTCAATGAAGGGCGAAAAGAGTTCGCTAGATCCGTTTAAAAAGCGATTCAAGATTAACAAAAAGAAAAACAACTACGAGGTAGATTTGACAAAATCGTGGGTCTTTTTCGATGCATTAAATTCACATTCTGCTTCTGCTTGTGCAGATATTTATCCTTGGTGGCTTTCCAAATCAGCTGTCGATATTTGGCTGGAAGGAACCGATCATGTAAATGAATGGTTGATTTTTTGTATGGTGATTTGGGACACCAAAAAGCTGAATCAGAAGCTCTTTAATTACTACCAGATGTGGTTGCTTGGTAAACTTGACAACTGGGTTGAGATACACGAAGACAACTTCCAGTTCACTTCAGCTCCCCTATTATGATTTTTTCAACCAGGAACTTAACTGACGGTTCGTTTTCATCGTTCGCCAACCAAATGTAAAGATCTCGCTTGCGTCAACCCTCGAACAGCATTACCTTATTGCGAAAGCTCATTTCGTTCATTGTCTATAAGTAAAAAATAAGCATAATTATTCCTCAAAGTATAACCCACTTCGTCTCTCTACACCCACTCCAAAATCAGAATAAAACCCTGCAACACCTCCGGTAGGGAAACCTCGAAATCCGGCACTATAATCACAAGGTTTTGCTCCCGTTCCACGTACTGTCTTCCTTTTTCTGCTCCGCGTGATTCAACTAGATTAACCCGGAAACTAAAATCACCCCTGCGGCCTTCATACTGGGATGATAATTTAATCGGACCAATTTCTTCTCCACTCAGAACGTTTGTTTACACGATTGACTTCCTTTGACAGATAAATCCGATTCTTTTTTTTTCTATAGCAATGTTCCCAGCACTTCTACAGAAAACAGATAAAGCAAAAAAAAAGTGATCCGAAACATGCATCATTTGAATCAATTTTCTTGCAGATGCAAAAATTTAAATCATTGTGCTACATGATACATGAAGACGCGGTGCAAGAATTTAGATCACATCAGATCTAAAAAGAGGCCACTTTCTCGCACATCGCACATCGCGTCCTAAGATTCCGACTTAATATATCACATGTTTGGAAGTGGCCACTTCCTCGGAAGTACTGAAATCTCGGAACACTCCCATATGTGGGCGATATCAAATGTCAAATGTCGATATCTTACAATGCTGTGGCAAAAAAGAAAGCTCTTCAAAAAATCTCCATTTTGGAACATGCACTCCGCCAGCACCAGCGCCGGAAGTAGAAGACTTCTCAATATTTCGTAACTCCTTAACGTATCTCTCACGGAGATACTTCCACTTTCGCTTAGCATCTTCAACTAAGTAGGAGAGAAAGAAATAGATTAAAATTTAGTTAAAAACCATAGAATAATATAATTTATTTACTTGTTAGCTTTACTTTGTTTGCCAAAGACAGCCAAATCTGTTCTTTGGTAACGACGTTCCGGTAGGCCTTGCTGCTTTTACGTATAGTGAAGGGTGTTTTTCACCAGAGAAATAAAGTGGAAGATGAAATAAACATCTTCCGGTATTTCCTCGACATTTTCCAAACAGATTTTTGTATTATTAAACAGTACTTCCGATGCTTTCCAATGCTGTGACTTTTTTACTCAGGGATGCCAGGTGAAATTCAAAACATATACAATATAAAATATTTACTGACAAACCAACGGAGGTAGCATCTCTGTATTTACACGTAATATCTCCGGCGCCCGTTACCATGCATCAGAATGATCGATTTTCACTAGTAGGTTTTCCGGATTTCGACAGGATCGAGTTCCTTCATGTTTTTTTTTTAAGCATAGGTAATAATTTCATTCTTTTTAATAGATTTTTCATTATTGCATTTATTTTATCTTATTATATATTTCTCTACGGTAAACAACGTTTATGACTGTTAAGGTAAATCGCTTTCACCCCGGAAAAGAATCAAATTAATAAGCTTTTTGCGGAGTGTGTGCTTTGCTTTACCACATTTTTTAGCATATTGTTCCACTCGCAGCTTTAGATGAAAATCAATGCACAAATTTATCAAGACGTTGCGATGGTTATTCACTAAATCTTGATTCAAAATGTGCCGTGATAGTTGCATGAAAACAAGCTGCTGGGCGTTGTAAATTGTCATGACGATCCTGTTTTCCCGCTTCGCATAATACTTGGTAATGTTTAATTTATCAAGTATTCGGCATCCTGAATGACCTTTTATTTTCTTCAGCATTTTGCTTTTTGCTTTCACAATTAACTTATTGCTTGCCCTCAACTTAGTGTTCTAAATGCACTTCCACAGTTATAAATTGATTGCTTTCGATGCCAAGTACCATTTTCGCATTTGTATGATTGTGTGGCAAGTACAATTATACCCTAGGGAGTCGAGAAATTTTCCTTTACGAAAAATACCTAGACCAGACCTGGAATCGAACCCAGCCACCTTAAGCATGGTGTTGCTTTGTAGCTGTGCCATTACCGGCTGAGCTAAGGAAGGACCACGAGATCCCGAATGACCTGTAGCAAGCATTATTCACACTTTAGTTTTCCAACTACTTGATTCTGAACGCGAGTAGCGGAATTCGGATTGAGTGCAAAACTCATCAACCGTTTGAGAATTTCCGACCATGTCAGCAGAATTCTCATCATCACCTGTATTTTCGTCATCGTATCCAATGGTTAATGAGTTCTTCACTGATTGAAGGTAGAACGCAGAATTTTCTTCAGCATGAAGCATGGTCAGTTCATCGAAGTTTTGGCAAATAGCATATGCCGATAAAGTGACATTGTTATTCACAACCAACCTTTTTTACATATGCTGCTTTTAACTGTACAGTGGTTGGATTGTTGTTGTTGCCCACTTTTGCCCTGATAAAAAATGTTTCCAGGTGATCCTGGTTGAATCTGTAGTAGGGTATTTTACTCAGTTCCTGGAGTTCTTCGACATATCTCCTGTACATTTAATTGAAACTCTGTATCAATTCTGTGCCATTTTCAACTCCCGCTCTCCTTCACGTAAAAAGATAGTATATATGTGTATGAATTTTGACATCCGCTTCCTCTCAACGTAAATGTAAATCTTTTTCATGAAGTACTTCAGTAAAAAGAGCACAAAAAATAATTGTTTAAACGGTTTCTATGGCCAATCAATAACTTTCAATTACTCTCAGATTTATTGGATACAATACACCGCGCGACGTAAGGTTCACATGGGTCAAACACAATGAGAACGGTAGAACGGCAAAACGGTAACAACGACCAATTCGCAATGTACTAAAATTACCGTTGCCGTTCTGCCGTTGCGTTTTGCCGTTCTGTAACCCACAATGTGATCGCCTCACATGCGTTTGTTTTTGTTTGCTACTGTTGATCAGTTAGTGTGTTTTTCAGTTGATACAATGGAAGAAGTCTGCAATTTACTGCGAATTATGCAAGCCGTGGAGGAGTTGGGGCAACTGCAGTGGGAGCTTGCTTGTCTTGGATATGTCAAGCTCTGAACCAACGATGTGTGATCGTATGACCATCTCCGCTTCTCCGAGAAAGATTCGATCAACGGAAAGAAACATCGCCGTAATTCAGGCATGTCAATGAAGGGCGAAAGGAGTTCGCTAGACCCGTTTGAAAAGCGATTCAAGATTAACAAAAAGAAAAACAACTACGAGGTAGATTTGGCAAAATCGTTGGCCTTTTTCGGTGTATTAAATTCAGTTTCTGCTTCTGCTTATGCAGATATTTATCTTTGGTGGCTTTCGAAATCAGCTGTCGATATTTGGCTGGATGGAACCGATCGTGTTAATGAATGGTTGTTTTTTTTTTTTTTTGTATGGTGATTTGGGACACCAAAAAGCTGAATCAGGAGCTCTTTAATTACTACCAGATGTGGTTGCTTGGTAAACTTGAGAACTGGGTTGAGATACACGAAGACAACTTCCAGTTCACTTCAGCTCCCCTATTATGATTTCTTGAACCAGGAACTTAACTGACGGTTCCTTTTCATCGTTCGCCAACCAAATGTATAGATCTCGCTTGCATCAACCCTCGAACAGCATTACCTTATTGCGAAAGCTCATTTCGTTCATTATCTAAAAGTAAAAAATAAGCATAATTATTCCTCAAAGTATAACCAACAATCAATGTGCAACTAGCGATTTGAAATTGGTTCACTGTTGTAGAACCCCTAGGTCCGTAGTATACCTTGCAGTCTGCACCTTGCAATAATTCTTGCGCTTTTCGGTACCTTCCGGTACTAGTATCTTGGTTGTTGTTTTGATTCACTATGTTATTTTGACACAACATTTGAGAATGTGTTGGTGTGAGCTACGTTGTTAGGGGCGAATCATTGAGCTTGGGACCGATGTGCTAGTACTGACTGAGCCAAGAAAAATATCGTATTTGTTCGGGACCTACTGGTCTTAGAGTTAGTCTATGGTATAACCCACTTCGTCTCTCTACACCCACTCCAAAATCAGAATAAAACCCTGCAACACCTCCGGTAGGGAAACCTCGAAATTCGGCACTATAATCGTAAGGTTTTGCTCCCGTTCCACGTACTGTCTTCCTTTTTCTGCTCAACGTAAATCGACTCGATTAACCCGGAAACTAAAATCTCCCCTGCGGCCTTCATACTGGGATGATAATTTAATCGGACCAATTTCTTCTTCACTCAGAACGTTTGTTTACACGATTGACTTCCTTTGACAGATAAATCCGATTCTTTTTTATCGATAGCAATGTTCCCAGCACTACTACAGAAAACAGATAAAGCCAAAAAAAAGTGATCTGAAACATGCATCATTTGAATCAATTTTCTTGCAGATGCAAAAATTTAAATCTTTGAAGACGCGGTGCAAGAATTTAGATCACATCAGATCTAAAAAGAGGCCACTTTCTCGCACGTCGCACATCGCGGCCTAAGATTCCGACTTAATATATCAAATGTTTGGAAGTGGCCACTTCCTCGGAAGTACTGAATTCTCGGAACCCTCTCATTGTGGGCGATATCAAATGTCAAATGTCGATATCTTACAATGCTGTGCCAAAAAATAAAGTTAAAAAAATCTCCATTTTGGACCATGCACTCCGCCAGCACCAGCGCCGGAAGTAGAAGACTTCTCAATATTTCGTAACTCCTTGACATATCTCTCACGGAGATACTTTCACTTTCGCTTAGCATCTTCAACTAAGTAGGAGAGAAAGAAATAGATTAAAACTTAGTAAAATAACCATAGAATAATATAATTTATTTACTTGTCAGCTTTACTTTCTTTGCCAAAGATAGCCAAATCTGTTCTTTGGTAACGACGTTTCGGTAGGCCTTGCTGCTTTTCACGTATAGTAAGGGTGTTTTTCACCAGAGAAATAAAGTGGAAGATGAAATAATCATCTTCCGGTATTTCCTCGACATTTTCCAAACAGATTTTTGTGTTATTAAACAGCACCTCCGATGCTTTCCAATACTGTGATTTTTTTACACAGGGATGCCAGGTGAAATTTAAAACATATACAATATAAAATGCCAGGTTAAATTAAAAACAAATACAATCCCGCATAACAAAAAACAATTTGCTATACAGTCAAAACTACATGTCAAATGTAAGATATACGGGGGTAAATCGGTGAAATCGTTTATTTAAAAAATCAAATTAAATTTCTTTTTCAAGTTCAATTAGTATAAAATTCAGGAAAAAATATTCAGTTAGACTTCCGCTTTTCCAAATCCGAATTGCCGGGCCTTACGCTTGACCCCCGCCATCAGATTTTGTACAGCCACCTTGTCCACCTTCTTCGCCGCAGAAAGCCAGTTTGCCTTGAACTGCTGCTCGTCCTTAGCAGTTTTTTTTGGTCTTCTTTAGGTTCCGCTTGACAATAGCCCAGTATTTCTCAATTGGGCGGAGCTCTGGCGTGTTGGGAGGGTTCTTGTCCTTGGGAACCACCTGCACGTTGTTGGCGGCGTACCACCCCATGGCCTTTTACCGTAATGGCAAGATGCCAAATCCGGCCAAAACAGTACGGAACAACCGTGTTTCTTCAGGAAAGGCAGCAGACGTTTATTCAAACACTCTTTCACGTAAATTTCTTGGTTGACAGTCCCGGAAGCTATGACTATGATCATGGTAACAAGGACTATTCCGACAGTATGGCAAATGTTGTATCAACTATTTTTAATGGTCGTTTTGAGCATGATCATAGTCGATTCAAAATCACTATACTGCAATAGTCATCCTAACCCCCAATAATGGTAATATTGACTATCAAATTTGTCTCTGTGTGCATTGGAAAATTTCCCGTTTCCGTTTTGCCGTTCTGCCGTTCTCATTGTGTTTGACCCATAATGGCGGGCCCACAATTGATACGTTGCGGATGCGTTTGCGTGAATTTGACAGTTTTCCCATAGGTTTTCTGTCAAATTTACGTCAACGCATCCGCAACGTATCAATTGTGGGTCAACCATAACATGATGCCATCTATCATACTGACTTATCAAAATGACGTATTATCTTTTTCTATTGCAGACCGTTGCACAAACATTTTTCTTAATGAAACTTGAATTTTCACTCCTAGTGTAATTTCTAAGCACAGTGATGTAATAATTTTTACCAATGAGCCGTTCAGTGGAATTCAATTGTGATAAACATGTCCGGTTTTCAAATAGGAATAAAAATAATATCAAAAAAAATCATTGTTTAATTTCTCATTTTCGTCCAAATGTTACTTACGTCTATTTGAAAAAGTATTCGAGTTAGTTACTGAATAAAATCAAGAAATGAACAAAACAAACACGCCAACACAGAATAAAACTCCATTCCGGAGGCTTGGGTTAGCCAGAAGTATTAAAAGAAAAGAACCCGCTAATGTTACAGTAGGTATCCTGCATGTTTCAATATGATTTACCAATATTTAAAGAGAATCTCATTCTGGACACAGTTGATCAAAATGTCCATGTTTGTCTAACTGTGATTGTAGTTTCAGGATGCAACATTTACTCCCACAACTTCTTTGGCACCTCCCGCTAAATGCAATACTTTATTGGAAGAGGTGCCTTGCTTAGATGCTCAAAAAATGCGACCAATTAAAAGTACTTGCTCGATTGGAGCTAGCGATTCGGAAGGTGACGGATCTATACCGGTAACTCCAGATTCCAACACCAAGTCAAAGAAAACACGTTTGTCGCTTAGTCAAAGTTGGAGAAACAAGATAACACTTAAAAAGCAGATGAACATGAAACGTCGTAATCTTATGGACGAAGTGGAGAAATGTTCAGAGCTAGAAACAAGCGAAGATCATGCTATAAGTAACATCGATACCCATCCTAGATTGGGGGAAGCGCCATGCGTGAGCCACGAAGCTGGTTCAAAACCATCAAGTATTAAGCAACGTATTCAAGAAGTAAATGAAAGCATCTCTGTATGGAGAGCAGGATGCGTTCAAGCTTTAAAGGACCTACAGGAGAGGCGAGGATCCGGGAATATGGAATCTCTACTGAACATGCTTCAAATCCCATTTGATTTAGTTAATTACGACGAAGAGAGTCAGGAATTTATCGATCCCGATTGAATACCTAGTGGTATGTTTTGTCGTTAATTTCTGTTAGAAGATACTAATAATTAAATGAGAAAACAGATAACAGAGTTGGTAACTCTCATGCTAAGAAAATAAAAAGGTTTGTTATAAATATTTTTCTGAATGAGATCCAATCTTAATGATTGCTGATCTAATCCGTTTATTTCCATAACTATATCAAAATAACAAAGTTAATATTTATGTGGTCTCACCGGACGTTCCGGATCAAACAATTTGGGGTCATCCAGAAATTCCACGGCTTTGTGATAAGTTGGCATAAACCCGGCGTTTTGTGATTTGATAATTTCATTCTCAACTTGCTCCTGACGCCTTTTACACAGGCCGGTTATGTGTTTTCCATAGATTCGACCGGTATAGGGACTTTGGAATTGCGACAACAATTGAACGTTCTTGTAGTCAGGGCTAATGTTATTCTTGCACAGAATACATTGTGTACGTTCCTTGGCAAAAGGATTGTCTGCCAGCTCAATTGGCCTATCGGGATCTACCACATTTGAAGAGTAACGAACGGCTCCAACTATTGAGCCGGTTGTATTTATATAACCTGGAGGCATGGCAAGCAAAACATATTGGAAATCATTTGATCAAATACAATAAAACTCACCTCTCCTCAGAAAGTTAATTGATGATTGCATGATTTTCAGTGACATTTTGAAGAATATTAAACAAAATATAGAAAACACTCAAAATACTTCTGAGCACATGAGTTAAGTCAGCCAAACATGAAAAACCTTAGGCGCTTACAAAATTCTCCGTTATACACATCACATAACATGTCAGTACATCATGTGAATGTCGTGTAGCGTGAGGTTGACGTCGACAAGACGTTTCGATACAATAACAAACGTTATATACGTGACCGATGAGGCCATGGATTGTTTTTTGACAGAAAGAGTAATAACGAATTCGTTTTTGATTCAGTTCCAACCTGGATCGGGTATCAAGATTGGATCGGATTTTTGTGTGTTGAAAGTCAGTGTGCATGGTTTTATTTGAAACTCGTATCGGATTGGGGTTTGCACTGACAATAAGTTCGGGTATCGCAGGTTGGAACTATTTCCAATCTAGGTTCAAAAACGAATTCGATATTATTACGGTTTTTTTTTTTTTACGCGGCCCCACCACCAACAATTCCTCCCCCGCCCCCCCCCTTTCTTTCATTACCCCCCCCCGGCCATTACCCCCTTTTTAAACTTTTTTTCACTCTTTCCCCCCAAAAGGGGACCCACACATATCCAACCCCACACATACCTTAGTCCCTATTAAAAATTTTTCTCAAACCCAAAAAAATAGGATTGAAAAATTAAATTTGTTTTTTAAATCGTAATTGCAACTTTATCATGTAATCTTTAATTTTTGCATGGTTTTCTACGTAAAACGTTGTCAAGATTACAAATAAAATGTTGGTTTTGAAGTTTAGGATAATTCTAGTTGTGTAATTGATACATTTGGTACTTAGGACCTATTGCATTTACATTTGTAGATTGGACCTGTGAGATGTACATTGGACTTTTTGATTGCGATAAGAACTAATAGAATAACATTCACATTAGCTTTATTTTTGTACTCTTGTACCGCCTCATCTTTGCAATTAGCAAACATTCAATTGAAAAGAAGTCTATTATATTAGAGAACCCCAACAACTGGCAACATATTTATTCAATCGGTTTATTGCAACCCGATGCTAGTTTTAGACCAACGTATATAAAATTAAAACTGCTGGTTTAAAAAAAATGTGACTGGGATTGACAATTCGACATATCTACACTGTAAACGGCCAGTACCCATTAATGGGTAAAAATGTACCCATTTTTCGATAGTATATGAAACTGTCAAGAAATGGGTACTTTTAAAATCCCAATAATGCATACTAAAGACCCATTTTTTATTTTCAATGAGAGACCAAAAGATGGGTATTTTTCTACCCATTAATGGGTAAAAAATATCTTAGCATTTTCATGGCTCGCTTTGTTTATTAGAAAGTGCGTGGTTCGAAAAATAAAAAAACTTCGCGCAACCCATTCCACGAAAACGCGATGAATATAGAAGAACTGAAGGTTAAGCTGGATAGCGAAAGCTTCCAAAAACTAAGAGGTACGTTAATAATTTAATAAAATAATATAAAATGCTTCAATTTCATCAGTATACTGATAGAATTTAGAATACTGATAGAATAGTCTATAGAATCGTACTTCCGAGTATGTGCCTCTTCCGGGGCGTAACATCCAAGCTTTCATCAAGTTGACGTCAAAATTATTTAAATCTTATCTGATGTATTCCACGGATATCCTCTCTGGATGATAACGATGTGATGACCGCTTCAATGGACCACTTGAACGTCGCCGGAGTATTTGCCGGTGTGAAAACTCCCAAACGAAACTTAACATACCTGATAGGTAAAAGCATAGACTAACTCTAAGACCAGTAGGTCCCGAACAAATACGACTTTTTTCTTGGCTCAGTCAGTACTAGCACATCGGTCCCAAGCTTAATAATACGCCCCTAATAATGAACTCACACGAACACACTCTCAAATATTCTGTCAAAATAACACGGCAAATCAAAACAAAGGCGCAAATATCTATAGTTAGGTGCTGGCTTCAAGGTGAACTTAGGACCAAGGGGTTCTACAACAGTGAACCAATTTCAAATCGCTAGTTGCATATTGATTGTTGGTAAAAGGCCTGAAGCTAAAGGGTTGTCAAAATACAAATACACATTCAGTTATTGCGATCTATTATGTTTATTCTAATGCTCATTATTCAATATCACAACTAAAAACGAATCACGAAAAATGGGTATTTCATACCCATTTCGCAAATAACAAACATTTCGAAAAATGGGTATTTCATACTCATTTTCCAAATAACAAACGTTTTGAAAAATGGGTATTTCATTCCCATTTCCCAAATAACAAACATTTTAAAAAATGGGTAAAAAATACCCGATAGCCTGACGTACAGGCTCTTTACTCATTAATGAGTAAAATAGTTTTACCCATTAAAGGAGTTGACCCACTTAAGTTAGAAATGGGTGATATTTTACCCATTAATGGCTCGGTTGAATTTGAACCGAGTTTTAATCTGCTGAACGCCCGGTAGTCTGTTCGGTTCAGATTGGAACAACCGAGTTCTCGTCAAATTTTAACTTTCTAGCAATCTGTCAAATTTACCGAAAAACTCGGTTGACAAAAATAAATCCAATCAGCAATAAACGAACATCGGTGTACTCAAATATTACCGAACGCTATCAAACAAACCGACTTTTTTGTTGCAGTTACGGAATTCGGTTCTTTATGGAAGAGCTGGAATTTCGGGTGAAATAGCTTCGAATTTCATAGTAATAAAACCAGATTTGTCAGTTAATTTTTTTGTTGATGCAAACAATCCTCAAACATTACTGAATGTGCATCCTCCTGTTGTAGTCTCTCGATTATTATTTCCATTTTCACCTGACAAAAAACACAGTACGGAGAATTTTCGCAAACAGACATTCTTCGCGCAGACGCGAGATAAAATGGCTGACGATTTTTCAGGCTTTATCGAGTCAGCTAAAATAACCGAGTCTTTCGGTAGATTTAGCCGTCGCGGAATTGACCCGAAGAGAAGTGTTTGACGTTTAAGAATATTCAGCGAATGCTCGGTTAGTTTACCGAGTTTCCTCGGTTTTCGTGTACCGAACTCTTGAATATCCCTGCTTTATCATACTGTTCGGTTCATCTTTCATTTTTATCTGTCAAATATATCATATAGTAACCGAAACTCGGATTTGACTCTAAAAATACACCCGAAAATAGTGTATATAAAACGATTTATTCGGTTTCTTGTTGGTAACGGATGTGGTTCGGTTGAAAATTGAACCGAGTTAGATGTTATTTGTATAAGGTTTCTATTTGTTGCAATTCAAAAAAAAAGTTCCAAATGAATTCAAAATTTTATTCAAATCAAACCAATACAATTGTTTAAACTATTTACCGCTGTGTGTTATTAATTTAAATAATATTCGATTTATAACAATCACATTTATTTTTAAACTTAAATGATTAATTTATTGTTTCATCAAAATATTTTTATGAGCGCACATTTCATACCTGCCGAGCAAATATTTTTTCACCCTAAGAAATCACTCTGTATAAATCAACAAAATGATTTGTTGCTTTTCAATACAAGGTTTCTATTTGTTTCATTTCATTAAAAAGTTCAAAATCAATAAAAAAATTCATTCATATCAAACCAATATTTTTTTTTAAAGTAATCACCGCTGTGTGATATTAATTTCAATAATATTTGATTTATAACAATCCCATTTGTTTTAAACTAAACTTATTAATTTATTGTTTTAACAAAATACTTTTATGAGCGCACATTTCAGTGACGTTTAACGCACGCACACTACAGCGCCATTTAGATCAAAGGAGTGCAAGTAAGAAGGAAAATCATTTGGAGTAAAACAAACCATCATTCCTCTGCATGTGCCAAAAAGGGAAAGGTGATTAAACGTTAAAAAGCCTATCACTGCCCCCCAGCGAACCCCCCCCCAACCAACCCCACACAAAAAAAAAAAAAAAAAAAATTTATATTATTTAATTATTAAATTGGCGGCACAAACAAAAAAAATAATTTGTATTATTACTCACGTCACACACAAAAAAAAAAAAACACAAATAAAACAAAAGAGTTTTTTTTTTTTCTCTTCCCGCGGCGCGGGGGAAAAGAAAAAAGAAATAAAACCCCCTAATATTTTTTTTTATTTTTTTTTTTATGTTTCGCTCAAAAAGATTGATTTACTCAGCGCTGACTACTTTCTTTGGAAATTTTACCGAATTTTGCTAATTGGGGTTACACATTGGATAAATGACCGTAATTTTTAGCGAAACTGGGTAAAATTTCTAAAGAAAGTACTCAGACGTGGGTAAACGATTCTTTCCGTGAGTGGCACTGAATCGGTGCGCTATCCCAAATATATTGTTCGACTATCTTATCATCGCAAAATTATTTCCCGTTAATCCGAAAGAATCCTACCCAAAGAATCTCAATTTAATCATGCTAAATTTGACTAAAAAAAAGTTTGTCATCAATAATCATTGCGTTCAAAACGTGAAAATTTTTCATGCATTTATTGATTCATCTTACATGGTGTTTTTCAATCAGTTTCCTTTCAAAACTTATGCCGCAACTGCATTTACATGACGATGGATTTTGCGTTTGAGCTTCTAAACAATCACGACAAATTAAATGTTTACAAGACATGATTTTATAAAAACATCCTAAGCTCTTCATGCAGCTATGACACGAATTCATGGGTTGTTCTTCGTCAACGGCAGAGAGCGTATATCTTGTGGCCGTTGAAAGCGCTTTTCGCACAGCGCCTTCCAATGAAGAGCAAGGAATGCTCAATTCCGAAGGCTCGATACCAAGTTTACGTTTTCGGGAAACACACGTAGAAACATTGAAAATAGTGTTGGTTTTCAACGAACGTAGATTCGTGCCGACTGTACGTGGTAGCTGCTGGAACCTAGTCGAGTCGGAATGCTTGATGAGGAATTGGTCTATGCGTGATTTCAACGCTGCGTTGAACACTGGCTTCCTCATTTCAGTATAAATAAGACTTGTGAAAGGGTCAGATGCTTGCCGACCCCATTTTTCTTCCTCCTGGTTATGCTTTTCTATTGTCATATGATCTACCATTTTACCCGAGGGAAGAATCATAGGAATAGTCATGATGTCACAGGTTAGCTCATCCAAGAAATCTTCCGGAGTGTCGATTGCTGAAGTATCAGGAGCCTCAATACACAACGTCTCAGTGTCGGTTTCAATCAGATTTGTGGTTTTGAACCACATGGCTTCGATGCTATCCTTCACAGATTTTGAACAGCTACGTGCTGACTGACCCCAACACTCTATCTTTCGAAGTACTGGAACACAACGAGCAGTCTTTCTGATGACCAACTTGATAACAGTACAGTTGGCTAGTAGATATCCCACCGTAGGAAATAAAGTAAACTGTGTAATCCGTGAATCTGCTGTTTCTGAGACAAGTGCTACTTTCCTAATGTTCACGAACTCAAATATTTCTGCTGTTTGTGATTCTCCATGTCCTATTTTGTCAAAATTACCTCGTTTGTTCTGCACAAAGACATCTACCTCAGTGGTTTTTAGTGCGCCCATATGGACCCATAATTTTAAACGATGAATAACGATAGGACAATGCAGCGTAAACACTATTTCTAGTGGGGGTTTTGTTACCGGGTAAGCCATAAATCCTGCTTCCAGTGCTCTTTGATCACTGGAAATGAGATTGCTAAGTGGATAATAATCATCGTCAATGGCGTTGCTCTCCACCGTGGGTTTCAGTTTGTGATCGAGGAAATTTATTGCTGACCTGTAAGAATGGAATAAGTTTTAGCTTTCAAGCATTAGTATGGCAAACATGTTAAATCATAATCCAAAACATTACTTACCCCATCGAAATTTAGTCTTTCAATTTTGTAAATAAGTCAAAGAAAAACACTGTCAAGTGCTCAAGATAAATTTAGTGCGATGCTCATTTGGCCTCTACTGTGATTTCGGAAGGTGTTCATGACATGATGAATTTTGTTTACATTTTCAATTAATTCATTTTCATTCATTCGAATCCAGACGTTCAAGAAAATTAAAGGATCGTCATGTCTTCAAATTTTAAATATTCTCTGACAAAAGTATACAAAAATTATCAGAAATATGTTCCCGAGTTAAAGTCTACGCTAGTGTTGCGAACAATAATTCAGCGTAAGTAATTAGTTCAACTTAATGAAGCTTGAAATAAACAAGAACACTCTTCGATTCAGTTTGCGTCCACTACATCGAAAACAAGTCATGTTCGAAGGAGATGTTAGATCAAGCCGTAAATAAACTCCAAGCATCAAATCAGGATGTGTCGGAACACTTTTGCGAACTGTTTGCTGCCATACTCCAGCTGATTCAGCTGTACTTACGCTATCCCAAGGGAATCGTTAAAGATGATGAATTGCGCGAAACTTTAAAGGAGCTCAAATTCCGGGATGATTGCATTGAGGATATCGTGAAAGTGCTCCGCCAGCACCGAGATCCATTGAGTCTAAACTATCGTGAAATGCGAAACCTTCGATCACCTCCTAGAAGGCTAGTTTGGCGTATCAACATTTCTTTCATGGACAGGTAATTTTTTAAATTTGATTCTATTTTGTAGCATAATTTGCAACGAAATCGCTTAACCGGGAAAAGCAGTTCGTTCTCAGATATTCAGTTCTGGCTATTTTTCTATAATTGCTACTGAATATGACAACGTTCAATTAATCAGGCAGTTAGATTGCTGGCGTTTTGTTATTTTGACGCTTACCATATCAAAACTGAGAGCAAAAAAAACTTCCTATCATTGAACAAGTTGAAAATTATTTTGTGTGCAATCTTTATTTAGTTCTGCCAAAGCAAAAAAAACTTACATTTACAACTTTCGAAAGCTGCCAAAATAAAATCCAAATACAATCCAGATTTGTTTTATGGTTGATCAGAAAGTTCAATAAAGCGAAAATATAATCTGAGAGTAATAATAAGCTTTTTTACCATGTTATTTTGCTTTAATTACCTAAATCCAAAGGTTTAGAAAGCTAATTCAAACACTATTTATCAAACCGTTTCTATTGCCTTCCTGTGATCCTTCAACGACGAGTCGTAGAAGACTATTAATTGTCCCTAAAAAATGATTTCTTTTTGTTGTAAAACTTAATTAGTTTAACCATACTACTGGTACAAACTGGCTGAAAAGTCTTATTTACAGACAACAATCAACCTTTGCTTTGCTAGAAAGTGAGGATATTTAATGTAATAAACAGGTCAAGTAATCAGATTTAATCCTCTAGAAGTAGAACTGACATGTCGTCAATATTCGTACCGCTAAGTAACGGTCGCAGTAAGCATGATACCAAGTTGTAACAACATACATCTGGGCCTATTCTGCGAGTCGAATGATACGAAACGAGTCACTCTCAAGGCCCAAACGCAATGTGGACGGAAACGGAACGGAAACGGCAAGTTTGCCAGTTGTCACAAATGACGTCGATATGTCCAATTGGAATCAACTTGAAGCTAATCAATTTGCTATCCGACAAGCAGTTTTAGTCAGATTGGGCTCTTCCGCTGCCGTTGCCGTTCCGCTTCCGTCATCACTGCGTTCGAGCCTTCACTTGACTAGTCGACTATTGCCCAATCGATTGATTCGATTATGCGTGCAAATTAAACGGAGAGTCAATTCCACATCGTCAACAATTGTCGACTCGTCAAGTGAGAACGACTCATCCGACTCTCAAAATAGTCATTTTGAGAACGTACAGTCAACATTGTAAGCATAGTTATACATCACGCTTGGGGTGATTCCTTTTTCGATGAAATGTTTTATTCACATCACATTTGATAAGTTTAAAGTTTTATTCAGCGTTACGATAAAAATTACATTTTCATGTTGCAGATGTTTTTCTTTTTTAACAACTTACTACCCTCTAATGTTTAACTTTGACCTAAAAAAATTATCTTCGATTTCTTCATCTTTATGCTTTGAACAGACATTAATTGAATATTCTATTTATTGTTGTTATTTAAAAAAAAACAAGAAACATTTATTATCTACTTATAGATCATCGTCAAGACACCCAACTATCATTCTTCACATCCAGAAAACCGATGGAGAATTCCTTAGCTTTGAGCTGACTGTATCAATGTTTCATAGGCTTCGCTACAATGTTGCATCTCTGCTGCATGAACTACAAACCCTAGAAAGGAGGCAAAGTGTGAGGAAATCATAGAAAAAAACAACACTTATCGCTTCTTATCAGCTCAGCGCTAATATTAACTTACAATATATTGCCTCTTTGAACGGATGATCGATTGAAAATAAACAGTACCATTTATATAAACCGATATAAATTCAATATGCTGAGAAAAACTAAATATGTTCGGTGTAATGTTTTTTACCACAAAGTTCACGTAATCTACTGGCCGCTTGTTCAGGTGTGAGATCTCTCTGAGGCTGACAAAGTAATTCGAATCCCACCATAAATTTTCGCACTGTGGCCGAGCGCAGTAATGGCGGATAATATATAGCATGTAGTGTCCAGTGCTTATCGTTTTGGCCACTTAAATCTCCTGTTGGTGCGCCATGCCAGCCCATGCTATATGGGAATGAACACTTGAATAGATTGTCATATTTTGTGGTTAATTCCTTGATAACAATAGCCAAATTATTGATTTGCTGCAGGCTCAGATCTGTAATTCGACGATTCCCATTACGTGAGATAATCATTGTCTCAAAAGGCCAACTAGCCCAAAATGGAACAACCACCAACCAATCCGCATTTTCAATGACAACCCGTTCCTGAAAGAAGCATTAAATCGGATATTACTTTAGTTATGTATTAGTCACAGACATTGAACATCATACTTTTTTCATTATCTCTTTCTTGACATAGTCATCCAGCAACGCAGTGCTATTCTTTTGGTAATAACATCTCAGGTTTTCATCCTTTATGCGAGGCTCATTTGGGAAAAAAGAACATGCCCAAATCTGACAATGTGGATGAGGGTTCGAGCAACCCATACTGGCCCCTTTGTTCTCAAAAATCTGCACCCAGGTGTACTTGCTAGCCAGTATTTTGAATTCTGCTATCCAAGCATCGATGACAGTTCGGATTTCCTTCGGTGTCATAACCGGAAGGGTCTTATTGGACTTGGGGTGAAAACACATCACGCGGCAAGTTCCACGAGCCCCAGCGGTTTGAAACAACGGGTCATCACTCTCCGGCGGTAAAGGCACGTCCTCTAGCAATGCCGGAAAGTCATTCGTGAAAACGAATGTAGATGTATAAATAGGGTTTTTCTGGAATTCAGTTTAATTTTTCAGTGTTACGTGATCGTCCATTGTTTATTACTTACGGTTCCATTGGGACGGGTAACACCTGGACACAAGGGATTAGTTGGATCAAACTCAGGAAGATCGAGTAGTTGTGGATGTTCTTCTTGTCCGGACCACGGGCGTTTCATGCGATGTGGACTAACTAAAATCCATTGCCCATTTAGAGGATTGTAACGCGTATGCTGATGCTCGGTAGGTTCAAATTCAGCCATTGCTACTATCCTGTGCTGTAACTATTGATTGAGTTCGCGGGTAGTCCAAAGTCAACTGATAGGTCAATTGGTAGAAAATAGCAAAGGCAGCCTTTATGTGAACAATTATGGAATATACATTATCAGCTGTAATCTTTCAGAGAGCTGATAAAGTAAGCAAAACAAAAACAGCGGTCACCATACTATATGTTTGTACGTATATGTACTAAGCTCTCTGGAAGAATCTCACGCAGTTTTGTGCGTTAATGTAGTGGTAGTATACCAGCAACATTGATATTGTGTTGATAAAATTGAGCTGAGTTGAGGGCAATTTTTTTCTTATAGAGGGAATGGGGGCATAATCAGCACACACAAATTTCATACACAAAGAAGAAAACATTTTTAGATAAATCCAATACTGCATCCGCATTAAGAAATAATCAAATTATCATGATGCACAAAGAGAAATAAGCAGGGAAAAAAGACTAGTTTGAAACACTAGTCCAGTGATGCTCAACGTGCGGCGCCAGATGTTTTTTTGCGGCCCGTGGGCTACTTCGGAATGTGGTGATATTTGTTAAGGAAAATAAATTTGGAAATTTTGAATTGTATGATTCAAAAGATAAATATCAAGCAACATACTGGAGATAACACATATTGTTGCCTGCTTGAACATGTTTCCGTTAATGAGAATTCTCAGTCTCTTAAAACTTCGTGCGAGCTCGATTGTGATGTTTGTACTCAACATACGCTGCTTTGCTTGTTTTCATGCAGTCAAATGCTGTTTTCACGTCTGCCGTTAAAAAGCATGTTAATGACACATTACTTAATGCTTATGTTGTCGCAGCCAGTGTGTGAAAAAAATGACAGCCCGAAATGAATGCGAAAAACAACATTATTAAATTCTTTGGTCTTTGCTGAACACACGAATTACTAATAAAGAGAAGAGGCAATGAACGAACGAACACAAGCATTCGGTCCCCTCCAAAAAAAAAAAAAAAAAAAAAAAAAAAAAAACAAAACAAAAAAAGAGCTCGTACACAGAGAGAAATTTGATAGTCAATTTTACCATTATTGGGGGTCAGGATGACTATTGCAGTATAGTGATTTTGAACCGACTATGATCATGGTCAAAACTACCATTAAAAATAGTTGATGCAACATTTTCCATAATATCGGAATAGTCCTTGACCATGATCATAGTCAAAAATGCCATGAACGTGGTAAATTCGACCATTTTCATGGTTATTGAAACCATTATATGCGATAGTCATCCTGACCATGATTTAATTGTCGGTACAACGATGAAATTTTTCTCAGAGTATTTTCCCCCCACAACCCAAAATATTTAATTTTTACACCCCCCCAACCATTCTAAACCAATTCGGCATGGATTTGAACAAACCGCGCGGCACCCCCCCAGCTCCCCCTATTTTGTTTATTTTTTTTTTTTTGAGAAAACCAACAGTTTCTCCCCCGCAGAAGGAACCACGAGCCCCCCCCCCCCCCGCCGGAAGCAGCACGATCAGCCCCCCCATCCACACCCCCAAACACATTGCTAAAATATATAGTCACGAACATTATGAAAGATATCATTAAAGTCGTTAAATTTATACTCGCACAACGCTCACCCCCCCGAAATTCCAACTTTTTTCGGCCTAAACCCACCAATTGGAGCAACCCATACCTAAATTCCGTTGCCCCACCAGGGGAAAATTTTTAACCGTTTTACGATCTCAAGACGGAAATCGCAGAGTTTATAGCTAATATCACCCTGTTTGACAATACGCCAAATATTTGTCTCGTTAAGTTTTGCCAAATAATGCTGTTTGCAAAGTTGTTTGTTCACACTATCACACTTTGATTATTTTTGGCAAATATTTGACTAAACATTGTTTGGCCAAATATGGAAATCGAATGCTTGACCAACGTTCATCAAATTTATTTGATGAGGTATTACACTAGCTGTGTTGTTTTATTCACCAATTGCCTTTGATGAGTGAATTTGATGAGTTGCGCTGTCAGTTTTTGTAGCGTACCGTTCAACCGTGACATATGATTCATGAGCGTGCTGCAAATTCTTGTTAAACATACTTTTGAATGTGTGCGTGCGTTGAGATAAATTCATCTCTTCCAGCACACGCACACATGAGAAAAGTGATTGAAAACAAAAACAGCCGCGAGAATTGAAATACGGCGTCGATTTAGGCGAGAAGAAAAAATCGACCAAAAACGACTTCGAGCTGACAATTTTTCAGTTGGATTCGCAGCGAAGGCGGCGGCAGCACCGAATATGAACTTTAGTTTGCGATGATCCCCAGAAGCCCGAAGAAACAGCAATAAGAGTATTTTTGTTGCTGTCCGTCAGAAACGGCGCAGTTGGAATAAATCATGAACAAAAGAATTAGCTGGCACATCCTTTGTATTTAATTTCGCTCGCCTGCGAGGAACAATTTGAAGAGGAAACAGTTTATGTTAAATCGGAGGTGAGTTACGAAAACAACGAACCGCAAGCAAACTTCATATAAATTGTTAGCATTTTCAGGAATGCTATTAATATGGAATTCCTAAAACGATGATTACCAGTCCAAACATAACGGTTAAACGTGTGGTCAACAACAAACCTATAGTCTCGACGGTGCAGAAATTCGTACCGAGGCCGCCGAATATTATTCGAGCCACCAATGCCACGGAATGGTGGTGTTCTTAAAGAAACAGTTTTCTTCTGTGGCCCCAGTACAGTTTATAAGGCTTAGCGAAAGAGGTGTTTGTACTTATTATTGGAACTAGGTTGCAGTAAATAAAAGGCTGAGTTTAATAAACGAAATAAACTTATATTTATTATAAAACGACTTCAAATCAAAAACATGTCTTAACACGACGAATTCACTTTTAGAATGAGAAAAACAAAATGGCGCAGCATTGCTGCTGAAAACAAACTCTCCACTAGACTCTATACTCATCGCCTGTGCGTCCAAGATATATATATTTAAAGGTGGTACGATTGTTGATACACCAACACTCCTCCTCATCAACCGCTGCCATCGTTCGTTGAAAGTCCCATCAGCTTCGCAAACTTCATTTGTTTCACTGTGCCCACAGGCTCTGTAAGCATATCAGCCACCATTTCTTCAGTCGGGCAATATTTCAGACACAATTCCTTCAAATAACGTTCCCGAGACTCAATATGTTTGGATCGACGGTTCACTCTCTCCGAAACAACCAACTGAATACAACTCTGGTTGTCTTCAAACACTTTCACTGCATTCTTTTGTTCTTCACCCATGTCTTTGAACAGACTCAGAAGCCACACTATTTCCTGACTCGCTTCACTAAGAGCCATATATTCAGATTCCATCGACGACAGTGTCACAGAACTCTGCTTTCTGCTGGCCCATGAAATAGCTCCTTCAGAAAACAAATCCGGAAGTCGATCTGCGGGTCACAATATCACCGGCCCAATCAGCATCTGAATACCCCAGCAGCTTTTCACTAGAATCAGCATAGCTTAGCTTCCAATTTTTCGTTCCCAGCAAGTAGCGGACAACTCGTTTTGCCGCCACCCAATCCGCTTCCGTTGGCAAACTCACCTTCTGTCCCAATATTGTAGCACTGGTCGCAAAATCCGGTCTTGACCACACGGAAATATACAGAAGTTCACCTACTAAACTTCGGTACATTGTCACATCAGCCAGAAGAAGGCTTTTATCTTCCAGTTTAATGTATCTTTCCTCCATCGGGGTCTTCGCCCGTTTCGCATCACGAAGGCCGAACCTCTCTGCAACCCGATTAATATAGCCTTCCTCCGAAATGCTGTAGCTTCCCTTTACTCGTTAAATATCTAAGCCCAAAAAGAAACTTGGTTCACCGAGATCCGTCATTTCAAACTGCTTCCTCAGCATCTCGAATACAGCATCAATTTCACATTCATCCTCGCAACAGACCAATATATCGTCCACGTATACCAACAGATACATGTGCTTTCCGTTCACTACTTCGGTATACAGACAAGCATCGGCTGAACCTTGCTGAAAACCCATGCTCAAGAGAACGTTGTGCAATTTCTGGTTCCAGCAACGTGCCGACTGTTTAAGTCCATAAATACTTCGCCTCAAGCGACACACCATGTGCTCTTTCCCTTTCACTTCGAAACCAACTGCCTGCTTCATAAAAATCGCCTCTTGTGAATAATACTAGACAAAGACGCACGCTCATGAAAATCCTTAAGTGCGCCCCACATCTCCTTTGCAGTTTTCTTCTGCATTACGTGGATCAGCTGGTTGTCCTCCAATGCCAACCCGATGCCTTCTCGTCTTCCGAGTCCCAATCATCTCCCGGTTTCGCAGGCTTTGGTTCTGTTGCAACCTTCAGCAGTTTCTCCCGTGTCAGCAGCAAACGCATCTTAAATTTCCATACTGCGTAATTGTTGTCGTTCAGTTTCTCGATGGAAGTTTTCACGTCGGCCATCTTGCTTTCTTCAAGCACACTCCACGGAACCGACGAACAATTAACTTCAAAGTTTACTTTCGCGTCAAAC
Organism: Aedes koreicus; assembly: GCA_024533555.2. NCBI lineage: Eukaryota > Metazoa > Arthropoda > Insecta > Diptera > Culicidae > Aedes > Aedes koreicus. The sequence continues at coordinate 159,900 of JAHHFK020001131.1, read as the reverse complement.
AATTAAACTCACGCACTTTCAATGTCAACTGGGCCCATAACCTATTGGAACTAGGTTGCAGTAAATAAAAGGCTGAGTTTAATAAACGAAATAAACTTATATTTATTATAGAACGACTTCAAATCAAAAACATCTCTTAACACGACGAATTCACTTTTGGAATAGAAAAACAAAATGGCGCAGTATTGCTGCTGAAAACAAACTCTCCACTAGACTCTACACACATCGCCTGTGCGTCCAAGATATATATATTGGTTGTTATACCCACACCTACTCTTGATTTCTTTTTTTTTTTTTTTTTTATTAATTATTTTTTTTTTTAAAAAATAAAAAAAAAACAAAAAAAAAATTCAAAAAAAAAACAAAAAAAAAAAGAAAGGCTCTCATTAACATTTCCTGACTGAAAGAGTATATATATATATATATGCTCTTTTCTTATGTTTGTTTTTTTTTTTAAATAGGGTAACGGGATGTAATGTTAGCCTAGCTCCTTCATTCGCCCTATTCCCAAATATTTTATCAATCCACCCATAATCAACAAAATCATGTTGCTATCGGGATTACCGATTAATTACAAAGCAATTGAGACATTATTAATCAATTTATTGTTATTCACATCCGTGCAATGTTCGATTTCCTTAACTTTTTAGATACCACGAGTACGCTGGTTAAGCTGAACAAATTATCTGCATGATCTTCGAATGATCTAAATTTGGCTAAATTGAACCGATTAACCGAGTAACGCACCCTTGATGTACGAAAAATAGTCACACGTTATAAACTAACTGTTCACATCAATAAAATAACCATAATTTAACAAGAAAACCTTAGACCCAATGTTAGGGACATATTATTTTCTATGTACCCAACTATGGCCTGTTGGATTAATAACGTAGTAAAAATGTTGTTATTTTTTTAATTTTACAATGCAAATGTATGAGTTTGCGTTTGTATATTTTTATAATGGCTCAAACAAAGGAACAAAATCTGTGTAGAGTTATAATGTTTTTATTATAATGTTTTCATTATCGAATGACTGGTAAATCATATGTGAAAATCACTGAAATGTTTCATAGTAATTTAAGTTCGATTTGTTTGTGAAATTATGTGTTAAATAGATTGAATACAGCTGACAATGCCTTAAATAAGAAAATCAGGGGAAAAACCATACGAAGACTGTATTTAATAGTAAATCTCTCGAATGGGACGAAGTTGCATCCATGAATAGACCCAATTTGGAGTCAATGGACCGACATTACATCCATATCCCTCGAAAGTTTCTGACTAAATAAAATGAGTTGTGTAACTTTTTGTGATACATACTACCAAACGTCTTAAATCTAGTTCAATATTGCTCACAGCTACCATACTTCATGAGTTATGATAAAAAATGTAATCGATCGTTGCATATTAGGCTGAGTTAAAGGACACATACCCTATACATTAAATTACAGAAAAAATGTAAGTGATTGTAAACGGATATGGATGTTGTTTCAACCGTTTTCGTTTGTTTCAAACAGCAATTCAGTTTAAATCATACTAAAATTTGTTTGAAACAAACCATAAGTAAAATCAACCAACAAATCTGTTTGTTTTCGTAGCTGTCATAATGAAACAACCAACAAAATGGTAATTTCAAACGACTGTCAGTTGAGCTTAACTGCTTAAATCCCGAAACAATTACTTAAATTTTTTATTTATTTTAAAATAAATAAAATCTTTATTCGTCTTCTTAAATTGTCCCTTTAAACAAGGTTTTAGCACAGCACCTTACTGCCGTTATAAGCATAACTGTCCCATGTATATAGGGAAACCCATATCACATGGGACAATTATGCGTAGAACGGCAGCTTACCCGTTAACATAGATAACATAGACAAACTCGGACAAAGCTAGATCGTGTAACGTCGGGATTGCATACGGCCCTTATGAAATTGTTGTTTATAACTAAGGTTTTCTCAGTTAATGGTAATGGGAAGATCTGATTTCTAACTTTTTATTTATTGTTAATTTTATTTATTTTTATTTGTTGTTGAAAGTAAGCAAATTTAATAACAAAAGGAATTAATTGATTCTTGATGTATTTCCTATAAGTATGAATAATGGATCATGAGATGAATATTGGAACAGCTCCCATATGGGGTAATGCTTTCTAAAAGTGTGCTGATTCGTTATAATAAACTATTTCAGCTTTTTCAACTGAGTTTATATGATCAAATGCAACATTTCAACTATTTGCAAATACTGTATTTGACCATTGATCTCAGAATTATAATGTTCATCAATAAGGACTACTGGAGAAACTTTAGAAGCGCCTTTGGGCTTGGTTGGTAAAGAACCAAACCAACACTGGGACCTGGTACTTGCAGTTAAACTACTTCAAGGTTTTTCCAGTGCCCAGGGAAATGCAAATTTCAGTAGAATTCAATAAAAAAAAAAGTAGAAAAACTACACATACTAAAGTAATAATCAGTATAACCAATGCATATGAGTTCCTAACTCTAACAAATGAATTTCATAAGGTTATATAAAAAAACTTATATTGTTGCCAAAAGCAAACCATTAGAAGTGGTTGTGACTACAATCATAGCATTTCATAAGGTAATCTTGTGAAATTAAAACCGTTTCCTTGTGGCCAATTGTCATAAAGTTATTTATTGAACATTAAAAGTTTTTTTTGCACTAGTGGACATCCTGTAGAGCAATATATTCTAATCTACATAAAAATAACGCTTGAAGGAATTGGGAAAATTAGAATCTCCAGAATCAATTCGTCCCTTATTGCAACTTACTGGTTCTACTAGCTGAACCCGGTGAGACATTGCTATGCTTGCAACTAAGTGAAAGAAAATTTAATAAAACTGGCGCGTTTATGGTTGTTTTTAGGAATGAATAGAATGAATAGTTTTTTTAGAATATTTTCGTTTGCTAATGTGTGATTCCGATTATAGTTTTATTTTATTTTTTTGTGTTTTTATTTTTTTTACGTATGCATGAGTAATTCCATTATAAAATATTCAAAATATGCATTTGAAAAAATATATACAAAAAATATTTCTGTATATATTTATTTTATTTCTTCAAATTTGATTGTTGTTGAATAAGTTATTACTCATATTGTTGTTTGTTTGAAATTTAGGTCATCTAAGATATACCTACAGACTTTGAAAGTTTGATCTCACATATTGATCTTAACCTTATTCATCCAAGAACTCCTTAAAGTATTAAATCAACAGGTGTTTTCAACCCGTTGGCCCGCTTAGCTCTTATAGACCAGTAAATAAGTCAAGATATAGTCGAAATAAGGGATAAATTCTGACTTCATCGATGTCCACCTATTAAAATAAAGTGGTATGAAGCTGTCGTGGCATCTTAGATCTTTGGACCCCAACGATTTCATATTGTACAGGCATACCTCGATATAAAGCAACTTTATTTTCTGACTATTTTCATAGATTTTTCACAAACTACGCCTCATTCAAGAAAAGTAGTAAGACCATTGGATAGATGAGACAGTTTCCACTTATTTGTTGCAATGATTTGTACGTTATAAGTCGAAAAATAAAGTTACTTTATATCGAGGTATGCCAGTATCATCATTTATTACACGATTGACGATTTTGTTTGTAAATAACAAAATCTAGAACAATCAGGGTTGGTAAATAACTGGACACTGCGCACCATTGCTACTTCGCGTACCTGCAGGTATAAAATAGACCCCTCTGTGATACTTTGTATCTGGTTTAGTGACTTATACCAGCTCCCCGTGGTGCCGACTGGGGTATGAGTAACCATAGGGAAGATCGGGTAACCAACTCCGGTGGGACCTTGCTCATATGCTGTGCTATCGGTCAATAGCCAAATGCTGGTAAAAAGTTGTTGAAATTGTTGAAATAAATAACATAAACTGTGCTAAAATATTATTTTCTATTCCACTGTTTCCACAACATTATGTTTTAGACGAAGCTAACATAAACATGATAAAGACTATGACAGCTTCTGTGAGCTCCGGAAACAACTATAATGATGAGTTGTTGTCCACAGTGAGGGCTTATAATGCGACCGAACACACTATTACAAAAGTGCCTCCGGAAGTAATGATGCTAGCGAGAAATTTCGAAAAATGTCTTCCAGGTCCTCAACATCACTAAATCTCAACATGATGATCTGATGACCGTGCCAGATCATGATGCAAAAACTATGGTGAAAATCGAAAGACGTTCCCTTCGTTCTGCTCGGGAATGCACGAACACGATCAAAAACCTGAAACGAATAAGAATAATTCTAGACACATGGTCAAAAGGTCGAAAATAACATTTGTAAACAATGACTTCTAGCGTATTTTTCTGGGATCTGCTTGCTCCCACAAACAAAATATCACCAGAAACAGATACAGGGAGTTATTACCTTCTCTTCGGTAGTGGATCTAGATGTTAGCAATCTGGCATTTCCAGGAAATTTACGTTGTAAGTCATTGTTTTGTCGTGTCGACCTTTTGACGATTTTGTCTAGAATTATGTACATACCTATTTAGATTTACCTTCCTTTTTCGCTTGATCGTCGGTGTTGGCATAGAATATGAAGAAATTATATACATCCGAATCAACGTTTGATAGTTGAATTACGCAAAAAATTATATAATGATAATCATTAAATTATTTGAACACACAAAATTTGGCATCTAAACAGAACTGTCAAAACAATTGCCTTCTTCCTTTTGCTCACTTCACAACTCAACAGCTAACCGTAATCCACCTTACGGTGGATTGATGAGCTTCATGATGGTTGCGGATGAACTTTTATCGTGTAGCGCGACATCGCTGTGACATTGTCGGGCAAACTCATCAAAAGAACGATAGGTGAGAAAAACAACAGCACTAATTTTACTTATTGAAAACATCGGTGACTGTTTGTCATCTTACCACTGCGAACTATTTTTACTCACTTTTGAGTATCCATACTTTTGACTGATTTGAGTCAAACGTACTTCATTTTGGATTGTTTGGAAATAGCGTGTATGCTAGATGTTTGTAAACATGTTGATAGGTTGCATTCAAGATGAATTTGAAACATGTTTTTAACATCCTCATGCAATAGGGAAATCATTCAGAATAGATTGTGAATCCAATACAGTGACGGCTGAGAATATGTATTTGAAATACTGGAATAAAATAAAACACTACCTAAATGTAAGATTGTGATGCCACTCACTGATTCAAATATAAGCCAAATTGGGCATAGGGGTTTATTCAAATGTAGCATAAAGCAACAGTTTGTGAGTTTGTTTGGTTTTTTTTTTATAAATTGTTACGCTTAATTTGTGGGGGAGTCTTTTGAAATGTAGCTACGCACAACATAATAGAAAAATTGTATTTGTATTTTCATTCATACTGACATTACTCGGTTCAATTTCACAACAAAAAACGCAGATAAGAAAAAAACAAACATTTGAAAATCAAATGTGTCACTTATTTTTTTACCCGTACTGTAGACTTGTATTGTAGGACTGTAGACTTGGAAAATCGCCATGTTGGTTTTTGTGAATTCCATAAAGAAATCTCACTAAAATTCAATAATTTATTCGGGGTACCTTCTACGTTTTTTAATCCAATCGATGGCGCATGAAATTAGGGAAGGTAAAACGTAAAGTTGCACCATAGACTAACTCTAAGACCAGTAGGTCCCGAACAAATACGATTTTTTTCTTGGCTCAGTCAGTACTAGCACATCGGTCCCAAGTTCGGTCCCAAGCTTAATAATGCACCCCTTATAATGAACTCACACGAACACACTCTCAAATATTCTGTCAAAATAACACAGCAAATCAAAATAAAGGCGCAAATATGTATAGTTAGGTGCTGGCTTCATAACATATGTGAAAAAAGTCGTTTTGGGACAGACCAACTTTAAATATCCGTATTTCTGTCAAAAATTTAGGTAACTTATTAAAAATTTCATTATAACCTACAAAAATATAGGAAATAATGTGGACAAAATTTGAACTGTTTCCATCAAGTGATTTGGACTACAGCTGGTGTCAAAGTTGACGCACCAACATGAGGATTTCCCTTTTTCCCTCGATATTGAACATGCTGAAATATCGGTGCAAAAAAAGCCGAGGCGAATTCATCTTATTAATACCCATGATTTATTACGAGTGAAATATCCCAAATAACTAATGTATCCCACGAAGAACTTAAAAATATGGCATACAGTATGAATTGGTTAGTTAAAACTACGTATACAGTATTATGCATTATTATTAGTAGAATTCGCCTCGGCTTTTTTTTTGCACCGATATTTCAGCATGGTCAATATCGCGTGAAAAAGGAAATCTTCATGTTGGTGCGTGTTCTTTGAATTTTTTTTTTTACCAAACAACTCAATGGAAACAGTTCAAATTTTTCCTATATTTTTGTAGGCCACTACAATTTTAATAAGCTACCTAGGTTTCACAGAAATACGGAATTTTAAGTCTGTCCAAAAACGACTTTTTTCTCAAATTTATAAATTTTATCAACATGAAATTTTGATCAAGAAATAAGGTCTATACATTGGTTATAGTGTTCCCGCATAACGAAAAACAATTTGCTATATAGTCAAAACTATATTTCGAACGTAAGATATATTATCACATTTTATGTTATTGTTATCGAATAGTTTAATCTCATTTTCACCATACAACCTCTACATTAACACATATTGTCCCCTTTTTTTTTTTTCTCATTGAAAGATTTTTTATTGTCTGCACTTGGTCTGGGTTATACACCAGCTTTTTGGTATACAGTGCAGCAAAAATTTTGTTCGTGAAAATTACAATTTTTTTATGGTAACCTAACTTTACCGCCTATTCAGCATATTGTTATTTGGCCTTTTACCATCTGACATATTGTTTAAAGTATAAAGGAGATTGTTAGTTTATAGTTGTCAACTATAAGGGTAAATGTCGTAACAATAACGGAAACGGTCGTCAACAATAAGGGAAATGGTCGAGAAATAGTTTTGTGATTATGCGGGTTGTCAAATTTTCAGCCAAAAATATTGAGAATTGACAAAGTTACAGACGGTTGAACATGGCGTTTTTTGGAAGCAAAATTTTGCTCGGTTTTTTTTGTTGCTGAGTGTAACCATGAAAATGGACGAATTCACCACGTTCATGGCATTCTTGACTATGATCATGTCAACAAGCACTATTCTGACATTATGGTAAATGTTGAATAAACTAATTTTAATGGTCGTTTTGCCCATGATCATAGTCGGTTCAAAATCACTCGATTGTACAAAGACACACAAGAAAGGCAAGCGCCAACAAGAAAAGAATAGACAATTGTAAACAAGCGTATCTAATTTGAGCAGTGTATTTAAGAACTAATCCAAGCGATAAACTTTTCATTTTCACTCCTAAATCATTACTATAACGAGAAACCGGTAAAATAGAGTTAATATATAAGGTACTGTTGATTAAGGTCCTATACAGGTGATTAAATAGATTTTGTAACAACGAGTGTTTTGCTTATAGATAAACATAAAGCTAAATCCAGATATTTCTAGTGATCTAGATTGAAGAATATTAGTATACAAAGGTGAGGGCATGCAAAAGCTGTAACAATTAAACTTGAAATGAATTAATTCCTAGATCGAAACTATTATAGACTGTGGTTGATAATCGCCGTAGTTTCACATATTACCGAGAAGAATTATCGGTGACGAATCACAAAACGTTAGTTGCTATGAAATAATTACACAAATTAGGATTAATGTAATTTCTAACCCCCAGGAATGTTGTAATCTACTACGAACTTACAATAGAATAAATTTACGAAATTGATGATCGTCTACCATCCCAACACACACACTTAGAAAATTTTACAGTATTCGGTAATTTTTTACCGAACCTTCAACAGCTGAACGTTCGGTAATCTGTTCGGTAATTAAATAAATTACCGAACGTTCGGTACTCAAATTTTTTGATGAACTGTCAAAAACTACCGTACAGTTCGGTAATGGAAGATTTGATGATCTGTCAAAAATTACCGTACAGTTCGGTAATTTGTGTAGTCTGGTACCGAGCCGTTTCGGTATTTTGTTTTTATTTTTATCGTTAAACACCAAAATATTCGGATGTTATTGGTTAATTGAATATATTAAACAAAACTATATTTGTTGTTATTCCGACCGGGACTGTGAGGTCTTTCCAACATATGGCGCAGTCAACGAAATACTACGAACGATGAGTGTCGGCTGCATCGGATGCTGGTCAGTGAAGCTGTGTTCTACCTGTAGATGGATACAATGCAGCAAATATATTTTGCATGTGTATCATTTAGAATAATAATCCCTTTTTACATCGAACCTATTGATTGTTTAGCGTGTAATCAGCACATTTGAAATATTTATAGCTAGCCGGATGAAAGCTCTAATTAACGCTGGTTTATTTTCTACATACATAAGGCCAGTATCGACTTAAAAAGTAGAGAGGTTACGGAATTTTATTCAATATTACCAAGCGTAATTTTGACAATTGATTTGCATGGAACGAAATGTCACCTTAACTTACGGAATAATAGAGCGGGATTTTTTTCCGGACGTAAAAGTGACAGCTCCCATTAGTTTGCGTGGAAACCCTACAAATTCCAATTTTATTTTTCGTTCTTTTCAGGTGGATACTGATGCAGAAATTTCTTTTCGATTCTTTACTTTTCCGTTTCAGTAAACGGAATTTAACATGGGATTGAGATAGAAATAGAAATTTCTTTCGAACACGATACCGACCTATACATGGAATAATTAAAATTAATCTACACGCAAAAAAATATGTAGTTATACCAACCAAAATACGAATCATTTCAAAAAAATTTTGGTTTAAATATGGACCAATAAAACTGATGAACTGATTTAACAAAACCATTTAGTTGAAATAAAACTTCATGCTTTATAGAATTAAACATCGTGGTTTATTGTTCTAAACAAAATGTTTTATTGAACCAACTAAACGCATTTGTTGAAATGGTAAACATTGATGGACTAATACAACAAAACCATTGAATTGAAATAAAACTTCATAATTTGTTGAACTAAAAGTCGTGTTTTATTGATTTGATTATTGATATTTATATCTATACCTATATAACATATCTATACATATATCATAATTTATTATAATATCTATTATTAACCATACGCAAGCCTGTCAGTTTTACAACTATTAATCAGGTTAAGGAAGAGTACCACTCATTAAAGTGAAAAAGAATTTACGTAGGAAAAATAATCTAATCGCAAATACAGAAAAGCAACAGCAATGATTTCAAAGCTAGTAGATTAGCGTGGATTAGCAAGCTTTTCCCTTTGCTAGTCGCCGTTAGCAGGTCCTGATTCGTTCCATCTGTCCACGGTGAACTAGTGTTTTATTCCAAGCCTGACGGAAGAAGCAGCTTATTCGATGGCGGTTGTTGTTGGATAGATCCTGGTCGAGTAAAACGTTGCGCACGATTGCTGTTTAATTGAATCGATTCATTTTGAATACGAATCTTAAAGCTGACTTTAAAACATTTATGCAGTATGTCCTTTAGCTTCGCGGTAAGTCCATGGTTATAAACGATGTCGCAGTAAGTGAACATAGGTACCACTACTGCTTAAACCAACTTCAGTCGGACCTGATCGGACAGTACAGGATTGAACCGTCGAAAAGTACGCAGAACATTGTGCGCTTTCATGATCGTCTCGGTGATTTGTCCTGTCCATGAGCAGCCCGAGATTAAGCACCTTGTCAGTCACTGCAATGGGTTCTCCACAAAAATTGATGTCAATTTCGGGGATGACTTGTCCAGGTTTGCAGATGATTATGCTTTGGGTTTCCTTTGGATTTGGAAAGAGGTTGTTTACGATTGCCCTGCGTTCGATTGCAACCAAGTTTTCGTTGATTCTATATACCAGCCTATCCAAATCGTCAATGCGATATTATAATAGATTTATATTATAATAGATTATGTTTAAACTTGCATAAGAAAAACTGTCGGAGCCAGAGGCAGAGGCAGCAACTTGCCATGTCGGTAGTCCTGAGAAACAATAATAATATGGCTGCTCGGCAGGCTTACAGTATGAAATGTGCGCTCATAAAAATATTTTGTTAAAACAATAAATTAAACTTTTGCGTTTAAAATAGATTTGATTGTTATAAATCGAATATTATTTAAAGTAATGTCACACAGTGGTGATCACTTTAATAATTTGATTGGTTTGATTTGAATGAAATTTTGATTGATTTAGAACTTTTTTATGAATTGAAATAAATAGAAACCTTGTATTGAATAGCAAAAAAATATTTTGTTTAGGCCAGTATCGACTTAAAAAGTAAAGAGGTTACGGAATTTGGTTCAATATTACCAAGCGGAATTTTGACAATTGATCTGCATGGAACAAAACGTCACTTTCACTTACGGAATAATCGAGCGGAATATTTTTCCGAAAGTAAAATTGACAGCGCCCATTAGTTTGCGTGGAACCTTACAAATTCCAATTTTATTTTTCGTTCTTTTCAGGTGGATACTGCTGCAGAAATTTCTTTCCGATTCTTTACTTTTCCGTTTCAGTAAACGGAATTTAACATGGGATTGAGATAGAAAAAGAAATTTCTTTTGAACTCGATACCGACCTTTTATTGAATTGATTTGGAACTTTTTTTATGAAATTGAAACAAATAGAAACCTTGTATTCAAAATCAACAAAATATTTTGTTGATTCAAAGTTCGTAAGCTTCAGTGGATCGAGTAGGTTGAATTTATCATTAAAAATACTTGCGGTTCAACAGATTGGGTCCATTACGAGAGTTGAATTGCGTAGTAGAAGATAAGAACTAGAAAAAGCTGTTGGATCTGATTCGTTTCTGTGAGCAGTGAAGGTTATGGGAGTTGCCTTGGAATTGTACGGAAGTACACTACGATAGGAAGAAATTAGGAGAATCAAACATCTAAAAGTAATGTTCTTGTTTAACCTAGATGGGTTCAACATTCGATCAATAATTTGAGCTTTGATCAATTGATGATCATTTCTTTTTGATCACTTCTCAGCAATATTTGTATTACTTGTTGTAGAACAAACGTCAAAGAAGTTGTCCAATCACTATAGTAGTAGTATTACACGCTAAGACTCAATTACCCATAAAAAGGTAATTGTTTCACCCATATATGTATAGACACTCAACTAATAGACCGGCCAACGCGCCGCCATGTTGTATCCAAAACGAACATTTCCCATACGATTTGACAGTTCTATTAGATACGTCAACTGTGCCAGACACACGTTGGCCGGTCTATTACTTGAGTGTCCATACCATTCATCCCTTTGAGACGAACAGAAATTCGTCTGCAATCGGTACGTATTAGGATCCGCAGGTTCAGGTTTGAACAAGAACTCCAAGGTAGAAACTTTTCGTAAAGTGGTGAATCGTCTATGTCACATGAACCGATGCCCTCTACCGAAGAACCGATGTTATGCTCGGAAGCGGATGCAATCGTACCGACGCTGCAGATTCAATCGGTACAAGGCGGTTTTGATTTGAACAAGGAGCTGGTGAAAAAAAAAACTCCGGCTGAGTATGATTCGGATGCGAGTGACAAGACAGAAGACTTCAACATGTCCAACGGTGCGGAATATGGACCAGATGGAAAAATGGCGATTATTCGAGTAATGGTGCAAGTAAACAAGGTGAAAGCCATGCAAACCCTCCAGCATCATCTGGAGGAGGTAGTGGTGGATGATTTTCGCATGCTAGTGGAGCAATTGGTTCTGGCGGGGGTGACGATGGTGACGACCGCAAGAAAGAGGAGTTTCCGCTTCTGTTCAATATGAAGGTCGAAAAGGACCCGAAGTACCAAACATGCCAGCAGGTGGTACTCAAAATAATTCTTCAACTTCTGCAGCTGCGCAAAAATCTCCATAATACTAATACTAACAGATGGAAATGTTGGCTCGAATGCGCTTATTGTGACATAATAGCGACAAACAACAATGTGCTTCTGGTGCACATAGACGCCGAGCACACCATCTCCGGGTTTCAGTGTAATGTGTGCTTTTACCGGAGCCGAGATCCTACTAACTTAGGCTGTGTACCAATTCGCGAATTAATTTTAATTTTACTTAAACTTGACAGTTGGAAAATAGTCGATTAATCGATTAAAATCCCTTTGTTATCGAACGACAAACTGCCGATAAGGTGTCTGTCAAAATTGAGTTGCCGTCTGTCAGAAATAAGTCAGCTCCGGTAGCAGGCTTAATCGATTATTTTCCATCTGTCAAGTTTAAGTGAAAATTAAAACTGATTCGCGTATCAGTTTTAATTTTCACTTAAACTTGACACACAGCCTTAGTTGTCCATAAAAAAAATCTATCATCTGATTGGGTTGATGTCAAATTTCCCATTTTTATAAATGCATTCATATCTTCTTCCTTTCGTAATGGAAGTCTATTGTAACACGATCTAGATTATTTCCATTCCCGTAAATGCCTAGGATGTATCGTAGTTAAGATTGGGATTTGTATTTGTTAATGTTAACCCAAATCGCAATGATAAAGACTTAATATGGTAGTTCTCATTTCATTCTTGATAATGTAAGGGTTTGATTTTCAATAATAAAACCATTCTTGTGCCTTTAATTTCCACTGTCAACATTTTTTTTATTGAATAATATCCGAAAATTAGATTTAAATTGGTATGTTTTACATTACCCCTTTATGTCATGACTATGTAGTACTTCGCGATGATTCACGTTGTCTCGATGAGTTGTGCTTACACCGACCAAATTACATCGATAAGCAGTGCATTATTTTATTGTACAAGATATCAATATGGGTCGGTCAATCTGATCAATTTAAAATCTTCAAAAGATTTCAAATCATTTCCAAAGATCGGGCCGCAGATCGGGAAATCTTAGTAAAACAACAACACATTTTTGTCAGTGTCTCAAAATTGTAAATAAAAATGAAAAAAAGCAACATATTTTACAATAAACTCAAGTCTTTTAATCTCTGGATTGATATAATATTATGATTATTATGATAACATATAATGATCAATATATTATAATAATTATTAATTTTATTATTAATATAATTATACATATTTCACGATAAATATGTTATGTAAAGTAGTATATGCTAGGCATGAAACAAGAGTAAGTATGATTTTTCTTACAACTATGATCCGGAACTGGATAAATGGACCTAGATTCAACCAATCCATGCAAAACGACTGAGTGTTGGCGTTACCGTAGTCAACAGGTTACTGTAGACCATTGGAGGATTCGACAGCACGGAAAGAGTACCGATTGTAGAATGTTATCATCCCGAAAATAATGAATAGTCAATTATACCGGCGATGAAGTATGGTCGTTCCGGATCAGAAGTCGCAGCTCTGTATCAGCAGCTGGAATCGTTTGAGCGGTACGATTCGGAACTTCAGACATGAGAACTAGTTGCATCAATCAACATCGTCAAAAGTGCCCTGCCCCTGCCGGTTTTGGATGAGAATTTTTTTCCATGGGAGGATACGATGGACAGACCTTTTTGGCACCTTGATTTCGTAAAGCACTTGGTTAACTTTTTCTCAGACTAACGGAGGTGACACAGTTTTTCTCACCATAACATCCTCGGTGAGTGATGTCCAATTGCAGGCATACATTTTCCACCCAGTCATCGGATTCTGTACAGATGTTTTCATGGACGAACGACGACTAACAGCTGCAAATCTTGAGATAGCCATGTATTATAATTTGCTGCATAAGCACCTAATACTCCAGTTGGTACAGAGTTGTAACGGTTAATAGTTCCAGTAGTTCACGCTGCTATGGCAGACGCGAAATGTCTTTCGTAAAGCAGTTCTCGGTGCCATCGACGAGGACGAGAAGAAACGGGATTTGGTGTTCGTTGCACGGTTGAATGCTTTGGAAACTCCACAAAATTTTAAACGGTATTTGCGATACCGAGGTGAGTGTTATGAGTAAGGTGTATATTTTTGTTTAAAGAAAAAAAAAGAAAAAGGAAGGACGCCAATGTTTGCGTTTACCTATCGGTAATCACTAGAACTTTCCCACAAGGTCGTCCTCTTACTAACAAATCTGCTGTGACGGATGGTAGAGTTTGCATAGTCGGAGCTTGTGTTGTTAGTTTTCGATTGTCAAATTGATGTTAATTTATAATTTATATTCTATATATTTTGCTATAGATCTGCATGTACGCCAGTCGTCATGAAATTCTTAGAGTAGAGACTGAATGTATGAATCAAATTATGCAATGTGAAAATTGCCAAAGTTGCTTGAAGTAAAATGAAAATTTCATTGAAAATTTCTTCAATCTTAGAATGTTCCAATATTTTCTCAAAACAGTAAACAGCTACTGCCACCGCGGTTTGCTGGGCCTTTTGTTGATAATCCTGTTGATTCAAGCCGTTCCCAGTATGTTCACTCTGGCCGGACATGCGCACCCTTTAGCAGCACTGTGGTCAAATCTGCGCTTGCTGTTGTTGTTGCATTTGTTGTTGCTGCTGCTGCTGTTGAGATTTGCGGTTCTGCTTGCTGTTGAAAGGGAAATCCTTGTTATGCAAAGTTTTATGATTGAGAAAGAGTACCTGTTGCTGTTATTGTTGTTGTTGTTGCTGTCGTTTGCTTTCACTTTTGCCGTCCTGATCTTCATCGGTGGTGGGGTTCACGCTGTGGATAAGGATAGAGCAGCCGGCAACGTCCGCCGTAGGCATGGGATCTCCCGAAAAGTGCACAACATTACCTGTTCCCGAAGTAATCCATCAGCAGCAACTTTTGTAGCAGGTGAGAGGCATTTACTATCCGGTATAATCTTAAGAATCCCAAAACAATGGATAGACCCTGACAAAATGAAAAATGAAAATTGAATCTTGGTTTTAAATTAAACTTAAAATGCTTGCGCTTCAAAATGTTACACAGTCTGTATTGTTATCAAAAAAAGCATGTTGACATTTTGAAACACTGAAATAAAACGACAGTTTGTTTCAAACTGTCATAAAAGATTTTAAATCTTGATAAGATCATCTGATCTTTTTCAAAGATCGAAATGAAAAATGAGGAGATCTGATCAAATGATCAGGAAGTCCGACCCCTTGGGTAAAATGGTAGTTTCTACTACAAGATTTTTTTCTGTGTATGTGCGTTGTACAACCAAGTTCTGACGAAACTCGATGGATGTGCTAAAGCAGATTTCAAACAAATTCCGGAGCTCAAGTTCTACAAGGCTCCTGCTCGCGGCAAGGCTCCCTCAATTTTTTTTTTCGTGAATAAGTTTATAAGATTTGGCAAACCGCATAACGAAAAACAATTTGCTATAATATTTAAAACTTTATTTCAAATGTAAAGGCCAGTATCGACTTAAAAAGTAGAGTGGTTACGGAATTTTGTTCAATAGGAGGAAGTGGAATTTTGACAATGGATCCGCATGGAACGAAATGTCACCTTCATTTACGGAATAATCGAGCGGAATATTTTTCCGAAAGTAAAAGTGAAAGCTCCCATTAGTTTGCGGAGAAACCTTTACAAATTCCAATTTTATTTTTTCGTTTGTTTCAGGTGGATACTTTCTTTTAGATTCTTCATTTTCCGTTTCCCAGTAAACGGAATTTAACATCAGGATTGAGATAGAAAAAGAAATTTCTTTCGAACTCGATACAGACCTTAAGATATATTCACCGATAACCTGACATGAATGACAATAGAAAATGTCTTAATATTTCTGTTCAAATTATGTGACAGACATCTATCTTCGTTTTCGCTGAGAACGTTTATTGAAGCCACGGACACGCTTGGAAACTTGGATAAGAAAGTTCGTGTCTGAACAAGTCTGAACAAGTTAGTTTTATCTAGATAAATTGAATCTATGAGGCTTTTTGACGTTTAATCACCTTTCGCTTTCTGGTACTATGTGGAGCAATGATGGTTTGTTTTCCTCCATATGATTTTCCTTTTTACTTGCACTCCTTTTATCTAAATGGCGCTGTAGTGTGTATGTGAAACGTCACTAAGCCTAATAGGTTTTGACAGGTGGGATCGCTGTACATTTGAATGGGTCGTTATGGATTCTTGATCAAAAATGAAGATTGAGTTTCATGTCAGTTTGTCGGTGATATATTATCACATATTATGTTATTGTTATCAAATATTTAAATCTCGTTTTCACCATATAACCTCTACATTGACACATTTTTTTTTATTGTATGCCATATTGTTATTGAAAGGTTTTTTATTGTATGCACTCGGTCTGGATTATATACCAACTTTATGGCATAGAGTACAGCAAAAATTTTGTTCGTGAAATTTTCCATTTTTTAATGGTAACTGAACTTAACCTTACCTGTTGAGCATATTGTTACTTGGTTTTTTACCATCTGACATATTGTTAAAGCTATATAGTAGTTTGTTAGTTTATAGTTGTCAACTATAAGGGTAAATATCGTAACAATAATGGAAACGGTCGTCAACAATAAGGGAAATGGCCCAGGAATTGTTTGTGATTATGCGGGAAGGTATCTGTTCCTGTGGCAGAAATCCAAAGTTTTTGCGACGGATAAAACCGAAGGGTGTGACACATCAAGATTTTACAAATTTTCATGTTTATCTCATAATATCATCATGATTGCATATTACATCATTACAACCAAGCGTGCTATCTGTGTTGATCCGTGCCATTTTCTCGCATCTACTTTCAGCGCTTCTAGCACAATCGTGTCCACGCAAATCGAATGACGATCGCAATGATCTCAAAAACAAACGATGCGATCACCAGCCGTTGTAGTAAACTCTAGGTAAGGCAGAATGAAAATAATCGATATGATAAAAGGAAAAGGCAAAAGGGAGTGCGAAAGAAACGATTAGATTTTGTCTGCCTTGCTTTTAGTCTCACACATCAGTCAGATAAACAATCGTTCTCTGAGAAAAATTTCATCGTTGTACCGACAATTAAATCATGGTCAGGATGACTATCGCATATAATGGTTTCAATAACCATGAAAATGGTCGAATTTACCACGTTCATGGCATTTTTGACTATGATCATGGTAACAAGGACTATTCCGACATTATGGCAAATGTTGGATCAACTATTTTTAATGGTCATTTTAACCATGATCATAGTCGGTTCAAAATCACTCTACTGCAATAGTCATCCTAATCCCCAATAATGGTAAAATTGACTATCAAATTCCTCTCTGTGTTGGATTAGCTTCGGGATAAGCTGTTAAAGACATATACTTAATCCGACCTAATCACCTCTACTCTGAGAAAAATTTCATCGTTGTACCGACAATTAAATCATGGTCAGGATGACTATCGCATATAATGGTTACAATAACTATGAAAATGATCGAATTCACCACGTTCATGGCATTTTTGACTATGATCATGGTAACAAGGACTATTCCGACATTATGGCAAATGTTGGATGAACTATTTTTAATGGTAGTTTTGACCATGATCATAGTCGGTTCAAAATCACTATACTGCAATAGTCATCCTAACCCCCAATAATGGTAAAATTGACTATCAAATTCCTCTCTGTGTATGAATATTTTTAATTTCCCAAGTAAAGGCCAGTATCGACTTAAAAAGTAAAGAGGTTACGGAATTTGGTTCAATATTACCAAGCGGAATTTTGACAATTGATCTGCATGGAACAAAACGTCACTTTCACTTACGGAATAATCTAGCGGAATATTTTTCCAAAAGTAAAATTGACAGCACCCATTAGTTTGCGTTTGTTTTTTTTTTTGAGATAGAAAAAGAAATTTCTTTTGAACTCGATACCAACCTTAACCACAAGCATTATATTATTGCTCTTATTGAACCCAAAATCAACATCACTAATGCGGGATCGCATCAATTCAACAGTTGTCAAGTAATGAAGCGTTAGATTAGCTTTAAGAATGTTATAATGCATTACCAATGCAATGATGCATTACCAATGCAATAATACTACTTTAGCAATGTCTTATGGCATTACAAAAGATATAACATTAGTTCGATCTTAGTGGGGCCCTTTTCAGCTTTAATCCAACTTCAATGATGCACTAGACGTAATGCATATGCCCTATATATCAGGTACCTGGCAACCCTATCCTATTTACTAGCGTTTGACAGTATGCAACATATCGCGGGCCTTATTTGAATAAGGCCCATCTGACGTTTGTTACTACGGGTACGAACGCCAGCAATGTTTGCAAACAATGAATCTTTTGACGTTTGGTTGTAAGAGATGTTGGCTGCAGGACAATGACAGCCCGCCAGGTCCCTGAATTCACCACGTTCATGGCATTTTTGATATAATATGAATGACCAACAAAATACACCGTTTCTGAAGGGCGCGCATATTGTCATATGTGACAGCAGCATGCACAGTGCATTAATTTTGTTCACGAAATTCATCAGTCAATCACGCTTTGTGTTGAAGCGAATTTGGAAATCTTTCATTCTTATTATCTATCGTGTTAATTATGGATTTTTTCGCGCAGCTCATCGCAAATAAAGCTGCTTCTTCGAAGACAATCAAAATCCGCAAAGTGTACGTAAATGAAGATCCCAAAATGGTGAGAATTTAACACAAAATAATTATCTTATTTGAATAGTCATGATTTTATTCCGATAGGAGGAAACGGAATCATGTCCCAAATGTATGGCGCGGAATCATCCGAGCACCGTTCGGTATATGTATGTAAACATGCAGGAAGCCATCTATAAGTGCGAATCGCCGTCTTGCATGTATCCATATCAGAATTTCAAATTTAAAAACTACACCGATAATACGGTGTACTACTACACATCAGCTGCTGAAGAAACGCCGCCCGCATTAGAAGACTTCGACACAACGTATACAAACATTTCAATACCCTTTAAAGTTTCACATGAAGAGCACCAATCGGTAACAGAAAGCTCATCGATGGAATTCAATATGAATTTTCATTCTCCAGAACGCAGCCATGGTTCTTTGAAATTCGCAGATGTTAGTCCTGGAGTAAACATTTTCGACAGTCCTTCCCTTAGCTACAAAAACTTGATTCAAGACTTCGATACCGGTTTCATTGATGATATCCTGCAAGATTTAAGACAACCATCGCCGGAAAAGAAACCGGTACTGATAAGCCCTGTTCGAGTCATGCAAAAAGATCCTTCCACTGCAAGTCGCCAACTTGAGCGATGCCTGCGAATGTTTAAAGATAACAGTGCTACGACGGAAACAGTGTTCAAAGTTCCTCCCTTACCTGGATCGGAAGTTCCTAGTACTACAAAGATTAAATCTGAGAAACCGCCTTCATTGCGTCGACACAAATATACTCGTCGGGCGCATCAGCTTAACAAGTCAGCGGATAAAATATCTAAAAAATGTCGAATGAAACCATTGGACTTCATTGAAAGTATGAATTGCTTACATACAAAGGAAGCTCCACTTGCTGATCCGAAACTGGCGGGTGTTAAACCGTTAACTAACCAGAAAGTAGAACGGATGCTAAACTTCATAGAACGAAGTATGAAGAAACGAGAACCTACCCCGGAGGCAACCATTGAACGCATTGTACAATCACCGAAACATTCCACCAATCTACCGACAAAAAAACATCGAGTACACAAAAAACCAAAACGACTTTCGCTCTCTGCCGCTGTTCTTCAAGATAGCCAGTTTGACTACAGCACATCGGAATCGGAACAAGAGGACACATCCGATTCGAGTGTGCCATCACCCGTCAAACCGGTATCGCACAGCCAATTGCCACCGGAAGATGATCCGAACCATACGTTGCCCTCATTTGAAGATCTCCTGTCGCATATTCATCCGGTGCAATCCAAGGTCCCGTGCCACAACGTTCCGGAATACGGCTTTCGGTCTGCTGGATCTTCACCCACCCGTGCTCAGCAGTGGGAGAAAACACCTCCTCGGAGGATTCACAGTATGGAGTCGCTGAATAGCGTACTAGAATAAACAGTCCTAAGATTTAATTTGATGGTTGGTGATATTCCTATCAGGTTGAGAAATCCACGCTGTTGGCAAATTCATAATCTTATTATCGTACAAATGTACCTCATAAAATAACTTTTATTTAAATGGTTTCCATGTGTCCTATACGTCCGTAATAAATATTCAAACTACCTACTGGTTTCAGCTGAACTCGCTTAACGGTACACTTACTTATTGAATCATTCATAAAAAATTGCGCTGTGAATTTAAAAACAAAAGCTGTCTTATTACACTTAACTGCAAGCCTTCAATCCCTGGTCGTAAGGTGTCCTCTCTCAGCAAATAGTTCCTCCCTGGCTAATCCGATGATGGCACATGCAATCCGATTGCCAGAGTTTCCGGTGGTTTTGCTATAATCGTGGCCTCCCTTGCCTAAATCATCCTCAAACTCCGTTATTGACAGCGTTCTCCCCAAAATACTGTGCTCACCGAACAACGTTAGCTTGTGGTCCACCATCTGGATCTTTGCCAGTCCCGTAATGTGCACTACAATGTTGCCCAAATCACCAACATGCCGGTTCTCATCTTCTGGGCCACCGTGATCCTTTCCGTAGGGATTGTAGTGTGGTCCAGTTGAAAGACAACCGCGTGAAAAGTCTCCAAACTCATGAATGTGTAAACCGTGCTTACCGGGAGACAATCCCTCCACGTAGCCGGTGATTACTACTGGCCCACCCTGAAAGGCGTATAGAATATACAGATATTAAGATTGCTGTTCGGATACTAAAACATTGTTAGTCACCAGATGAGTGATGTACTTTCAGTTTTATTCAAACCAGAAAAATAAACATTAAGGAATTTGTTCATGGAACTTATTGATACATTTTAGGGACCACCTATCAGAACAAGTCTCGGTTAAGGATACGGATACCACTTCCCATGGGGTTTAGTAAGGATCAGGGTTGTTATTCGCTAACGTCGATGTGAGTCTACACTAACGCCTTAGATGAAAATTTGCATTGCAAACGTTGACAAAACTCACGTAAAACTTCAACGATTAACAACCCTGGTAAGGATACGACTTGACAGACCACACGAATGTCTTTTGAACTCTCCGTTTATACTACAATTTGGAAGATTTATGCTTTGCAAATCCCAATCACTCCGCAAGCCAAACGGGCACCGGCATTACCGGTGGTCTTGCTCAGTTCATGGCCGCCAACTCCCAAATCATCAGGATCGGCATGCACGACAACAGTACGTCCCAGAATGCTCATAGGTCCGGCCAGGGAAATCTGCTTATCGCTGAGATCGACTTTGGCGACTCCACTGCCATCGGCCACAACGTTGCCCAAGTCTCCGGCGTGTCGTTCAGCAGCATCCGGGGCTCCATGTTCCTTTCCATGCGGGTTGAAATGCGGTCCAGCTGAAGTGCACCCGTTGGTGTTGTCGCCGAATTCGTGGATGTGGAATCCATGGTTTCCTGGCTTCAATCCGGTCACTTCACCAGTAACCTTGACTGCATCCGAATCACCCTGCAAATGCGAGCAAAATGTGCGCGAGACACAGATAATGTATGTTAGTGATGCGCTGGTATGTGATAATCTTTCTAGCAACTAGCATTTATCGGAGTGTATTAATTTAAGCTGCCAAAATTAAGAAATGTTCACTGAAATAGGCATTCTAGTCATTATTTATCATTTCTTTATACAACCGCCAAGAAAATTTCTAGAAGATATTACCATGAGGGACGGACAATATGAAACATGAAGGAAAAATAGTGATTTATGGTGAGAACTGAAAACAATACATTGTTTAAGTTTTCCAGGGATGAATTATACCCAGTCTCAAACGCTTATAAATTCGCAACGCTTCAACTAAATCGGAAGAAAATTTGCTTATGCGATTGAATGATTATTCAATTCAATCTTATTAAAACCAATGGTAATGTCAAGTTCAATAGCACGACAGTATTACAACATTTGAATTACGCGACGCAATGTTTTCATTAGCATCGCGGTAGTAATTGTAAATATAGATTGCTCATCCACAAAATATTTGAAGCAGTAGTACAGTGTTTTAGTACGCACAAAATAAAAGCAACTCATTGAGGAAAATCGAGTCCGCGAATGATGCATATACTGGTAACTATGTTTGAAAATAACATTACATACAACTATCTTATCACCGTATGCAAGTAAATATGATTTTGCACACAGCACCAATGTTAAATATAGGTACACACTACCGGTAGAACTTCTTTTTTTTCTAAAAAGAAGTGTAAAATTTAAAACGCATAACATACACAACGAATCGACATCTTCCGGCTTCCAGAAGATTCGGCCATGATAACTTGAAGAAACCATCGTTACACACGGTTATATAAAGCGGACATTTTCTGCCTTATAAATGCACTTGAATATTTAATACGAAAGGTGGTGACACCGCTATGAGTAGCAGTCTGCGAAACAAGCAATACTTACGTTTTGTTCGAAATAGATGGTGCCCTTGACATCACCGCTCAGTACACAAACTGCTTTGGTTTTCATTTTGAAGAGAAATTTACTGGAATAACGATTAAATTGTTAGCAACATGGTCAGCAGCACAGGTTATAAAAATTAATACTTGAAAAGAATACGCAACGAATATGTCCGGACTTCACGACGGCTATCGAACGAGTAATTGAGTGGGTTTGGGATGCCAGATATATTTTTTCAATGTCTGCGATAAAAATTTCAAATGTCTGGGAATGTCTAAAAAAGTCTGTAAATATTTTTTTACAAAATTAGACTTCTTTCAACAAAAAGACGTTGCGAGTTATGTCATTTTCAGTATATGTGTGATTATGTAAACATTTCTGCATCTATTTCTTAGATTGTATGCAATCTTACACTATTGTTTCATGTTTTTAAAGTGACACTTAAGCTTGAAACATTCGCATAGATGACACAATTTACTCAAGTTTTATTTTCCCCTGTAACGTTCTTTTCGGTTTTGGATTTTAAAATCAAAATTTAGTTTTCATTTGGTAAATTCAACATTCATTTTTATTATGTCCAAAAATAACTATTGAATTACAATAAATTACAGAGTCAATTTTCCGTGACAAAAATAAAAACGTTTAATTCAAATTTTTATTTGTATTTCATTAATAAAAAAACACTACACTGAAACTTATTGTTATGAAATAAAATGTTTAAAAATTGTTTTGTAGTTAAAGTCAAGGGGCTGTCAACTTTCTTATCTTCGATTTATCCATTGGTAGGGTATGTGTCGCTTGACTCAGCCTAATATGCAAGAACGATTACATTTTTACTATGACTCATAAAGCATTTTAGCTGTAAGTGATATTTAGCTTGGTATACACTTGCTTAGATACGTTTAATAAGATGTTTTCTAGTATGTAACATCGAATGCTATACAACTCGTTTCAAAAAGTCAGAAACTTTCGAGGGATATGAATTTAAAGTCGGTCTATAAGCATCAAATTGTGTCTATTCATGGATGCAACTTCGTCTCATTCGATCGATTTATTACTAAATAAAGTCTACGTACGATTTTTTTTCGAATGATTTTATGGTTGAAAGCTTTGCTGCTGTATTAGCTTTACCCAACATAAAATTTCACAAAACAAACGAAACTAAAGCTGCTTTGCAACACTTAAGAGATTTTCACATATGATTTATTGGCCGTTCGATAATGAAAACATAATAATTCACTCTGCACTAGTCGAGACCTTTGTTTTGTGTTTAAATGAGCCATTTGTAAAATATTCAACCGAAACTCATCGATCTCCTTTGAAATTTTAGCCAATAACATTATTTTTACTAGGTTATCAAACCAATAGGCCATAGTTGGGAACAAATAAAATAATATGTCCCTAACATTATGTCCACGGGTTTCTTGATAAATCATTGTTATTTTATCTATGTGAACAGTTATTTTCTGTACATCTAGGCTGCATTATTGGGTTCATCGGTTCAATTTAGCCAAATTTAGATCATTCGAAGATTATACAGATGATCTTTTCAACCTGAAATCATGATGCCTAAAAAGTTAAGAAAATCGAAAATAACACGGAAGTAAACAACAGCAAATTGATTAATAGTGTTTGAATTGCTTTGAATTAAACCGGTCATCTTGATAGCAACATAATTTTGTTGATTATCGCTAAACTAATGACATATTTGGTACATAGGCCGAATGAAGGAGCTAGGCTAACATTACATCCCCTTACCCTATTAAAAAGGTGCATTTTATCTTTTTTTTGTTTAAATATTTTTGTTATATCGTGTACGTTTATATAATGGAGTATTGAGTGTTATTTTGCGTATTTTGTATTTTACGCAGTATTTCAGTCTAGTATTAAAAATAAGATTTTTTTAAGCCCCCCTTTTTGGGTTTATCTTACTGTTCCTTATTAGTGAGTTTATTCGTATTTTGATACGGAGGTATATATTTTTTAAAGCTTGTATTTATGGTTTATTTGATGGATAGAGTTGATTGCATCTTGGTTGAAATACTCAGCAACCCTTTTTTACGGTAAATTTGTCAAATATGATTTGTATTGTTGTGAAAATTGGTTTTTGTTGTGACCTAATGGAAATGGACCAATATTACCAACTCTTTGACAGTAATTTTAGTGGTGCCAATAGCAGTGAAGATTATTGTATTTGTTTGTGGTAGATGGATGGATAAGAAAATTCTATTCATAACCCCCATCTCTTACGCATGGATCGAACACTACCCTAAGGCTACCCCCTGCAAGTTACCCATAGGCCCGACCTATTCGCCGGCCATATCTCCGCCCACAGTGTCTCCAAGTGGCCCACCGCTTTTGTTTCCTCGAGGATTGCAACTTTAAAAAAATAAATTATACCTACGCTTTATTTTAAAATATTTCAACTAAGCTTCTAACCGTATCTACTATACTGTTCAGATCCTGGTACGTTTCATATCCGAACTTCAGAGAATACATTTATTTGAAATTTAAAATAGGGTGACGGGATGTAATGTTAGCCTATCACCTTCATTCGGCCTATGTACCAAATTGTCATTAATTAAGCGATAATTAACAAAATCACGTTGCTATTAGGATAATCGTGTAATCCGAAGCAATTGAGACAATATAAGTCAACTTATTTACGTTGTTCACTTCCGCCTAGTTTTCGATTTCTTGAACTTTTGGGGCATCATGACTTCATTTGCTGAACAGATGATCTACACGATCTTCAAGTGATCAAAATTTTGCTTCATTGAATCGATAAAGCGATTAATGCAGTCTGGATGTACAGAAAATAGTTAAACGTTGCAAACTAACTGTTCACATAGCGAAAATAACAATGACTTTACAAGAAAATCGTAGACCCAATGTTGGAGACATATTTTTTTGTATGTTCCCATGGCCTGTTGTATCAATAACGTAGTAAAAAGGTTGTTACTGGTAAGAATTTGAAGTGTAAATGCATGAGTTTGCGGTTGTTTACATTCAAGTGGCTCATATAAACACAAACCGAAGGAACTAAATCATTGTATAGTGAACTATAAAAATTTTCATCATTGAATGGCTGATAAATCATATATGAACATCACTTAAGTGTTTCAAAGCCGTTTTATTTTAGTTTGTTTTGTGAACTTTTGTGTTAAGTAAAGCGAATAAAGCTGGCAATGCCTTAATTCAAAAATTAGAAGAAAAAAACCGTACAAAGTCTGCATTTAGTGATAAATCCATCGAATGGGACGAAGTTGCATCCAAGAATAAGACACTATTTGGTGCTGATAGACCGTCATTAAATCCATATCCCTAGAAAGTTTTTGACTTTATAAAATGAGTTGTGTAACTTTACGTGATACATACTACCAAATGTCTTATCAAACTCATCTTAGCAAGTGTATAACTAGTTGAATCTCGCTTACAGCTTCAAAACTTTATGAATTATAATAAAAAATGTAAACGATCGTTGCATAATAGGCTGAGTCAAGGGACACATACCCTATACCCAGTGCAAAAAGTGCAAAAATCAAGAATGCTCTATTTTTTCTTGTCGGTCTGTCACTGTTAAGAATGATTACAATAGCTACGTCGGATTTTGTTTACTCAGTTTGTGTGTGTTATTATTATTGTTGCAGGGGTGAGACAGCTCTACTCTGAGTTGCTTTCATGCACCGAGTAACTCACGAGTAATTCTATAAGGTCGGTATCGTGTTCGAAAGAAATTTCTTTTTCTATCACAAACCCATGTTAAATTCCGTTTAATCAAACGGAAAAGTAAAGAATCGGAAAGAACTTCTGCAGCAGTATCCACCTGAAAAGAACAATAAATAAAATTGGAATTTGTAAGATTTCCATGCAAACTAATGGGAGCTGTCACTTTTTCGTTCGGAAAAATATTCCACTCGATTATTTCGTAAGTGAAGGTGACATTTCGTGTTATGCAGATCAATTGTCAAAATTCCGTTTGGTAACATTGAACAAAATTCCGTAGTCTCTCTTTTTAAGTCGATTCTGGCCTATATAGCTTAAAATTAAATTAATCTTCATCGGTTCTTATCGGTTGCCAGGGTTTCAAAAAGTCTTCTAATTTGTTTGAAAAAAAATACTGAATATTCCGCTAATGGCAAGGGAAGATGTAACAACGGCTAGCCTTATTCCACGAATAAGAGGGTTCTTGGAACATTTAACATGTGGTACGTGATACGGATGGGTTTACTGAAGTCCATCGTTCAGGGTTGATATCAGTATGTATAGATCGGTAATTGACTAAGCATCGATTCGAAGAAGCTTGAAGCTTGGGTCAGAGTGCAGCGGGCTGAGTTCATTTGTCTTGCCTCATGGCCTTGTTCCACAGCACCAGTTCATAGTATGACCGTCTGGCGGAATGATGCTGCAATAACAAATGAAGTTGGATTAAAAAGCCTGATTAAAGCTGAAAAGGGCCCCACTAAGATCGAACCATCACTATATCTTTGTAATGCCATAAGACATTGCTAAAGTAGCATTATTGCATTGGTAATGCATCATTGCATTGGTAATGCAGTATTACATTCTTAAAGCTAATCTAACGCTTCATTACTTGACAACTGTTGAATTGATGCGATCCCGCATTAATGATGTTGATTTTGTGTTCAATAAGAGTAATACCAACAGCAAACATCGGTGTTGAATTAGAGCTTGTTCAAGCAAATTTGGAGAAGCTATTCAGCTGTTTCTTCTAGAATAGCTGAATAGCTTCTCCAAATTTGTTTGAACAAGCTCTAATTCAACACCGATGTTTGTTGGGTAATATAATGCTTGTATTGTTTGGGTAAGTCTGCACAAGGCATTAGACGGGAGATAAATATCTTGTAGCCAATGAATCTTTGAAATAATCTATTTCCCATCTCTTGCATCTCCCATCATCTTATTGAATGTAGGAGAAGGAAGCGATGCATTAAATAAATGTTACAAACAAATTGATTGTTTTCATCAAAGAATATGTGGAAGCACTAGGAAATAGAAATGCCATTCTCTCCTTGCAAATTGTTTTCACTTCGTTGTTTCCCTCTTCGTTGTTTCCCTTTTCGTTCGTTCTCAGCTTCGATGGCTCTGATTGGTTGGAGCGGGGAAACCAATGGCTATATAAGTAAAGCACACTGCGGTTGCAAACTCATTCCATAAACGGACGTCGTAGTGTGCGGACCATTAGAAGCAGCAGCAGCCTACCGAGGAGCAAGGTAGCCATCCGGTAGCCATCCGAAAGCAGCAGCCGGTGTATATATATAATCGACTAGCACCGGCCGGCTCAGTCTGGAATCGGACGTCGTAGTGTGTGGACCATTAGGAGCAGCAGCAGCCTACCGAGGAGCAAGGTAGCCATCCGGTGCTACAATGAATGAAGCAACGACAGTAGCCAGCCAAAAGGGCAAGGCTAAAACTGATCCGAAGAAAGTTGATTTAGTAAGACGCCGCATCAAAAAAATAGAATAGCACCGTGCACGTTGGCAGCCGACGGCCTTTTGGCCTTCACAAAAAACGTCACGGTGTCAACAAAAGGAACGAAACAAACACCGGATCACGACAATGGCGCAGCAGGTAGCCGTGCAGAATCTACGGAAAAGGTTTCAAGGTGAGTTCTAATCAAAACGAGTAAAAAGAAAAGAAATATATATAGACCCCGATAGGAAAGGCGGTGGTCTAGAGTTGGTGTAACCCCGATTGGAAAGGCGGTGGTTAACATTTGGACCCCGATTGGAAAGGCGGAGGTCAATATGTGGACCCCGCTGGAAAGGCGGAAGTCAATATGTAGACACCGATTGAAAAGGCGGTAGTCGTTAAGCAAACCCCATCTAGAGTTGTTTTAATACTACAAAAAAAAAGGAGTGAAAAACGAAACATAACAGGAAGAATTTTATTATCTTCTACAGGAATACCAATCAGAAGACACCAGATAAGGAGATGGATGAACTGTCTAAGGTAAAGGCAGAATTGGAGAAGATCCGTTTGGAAAAAGAGGAGTTGAATCGGATTTTGGCTGCCAGAAATCACGACCTGGACAAGGTTTGTGAAGTAGGACCCAGCACAGTGCCCAAAGAACAGACTTCGGCAAGCGAAACGTTGATGATGACAGTAAACAATATGTCACTAAGCAGTTTGAACATTCCGGAATGTGTGCCAGCAAGCGGTGAGAAAGAGTTAAACAAGCGCGCCTTCGATCACTGGAAGAGTGTCCTCAACGCATCTATGAATCTCATCCAAGCCACTGACGAGAAAACCAGAATTGATGTATTCCGAATTAAAGCTGGATCAGTGCTACTCGAACTACTAGAAGGTACCACCACACAACCAGGAATGCCGGATGAGCAAAACCATCCATACTCGAACGCAATCGCCAGATTGGATGCCCACTTTGGTTCAAGAGGATACATCCTGTCGCAGAGAAGCAAACTTGCCAATATGGTTCAGAAAAGCGGGGAATCAAATGTCGAATACGTTAAGCGGGTTTCAGCGGCGTGCAAGTTGTGCAATTATAAGCAAGAAGAAGAATTCGAGGCGATTTCTAGGACCGTTACCAGAGGCGCAACAGATAGTCGGGTAAGAACAATGGCATACCGCGTCTTATTTGACGGAGGATCACTAAACGAACTAATGGAGCGAGTACGCAGCCGAGAAGTGGAGCTGGAAAATGAGAATGATTATCGCAGGCTGCACCAAAAACAGTCTGTGACAATAGCAGCCGTTTCACGTCAAACAGATGATCGTCGTCAACGTGGTCCAAAACCTACAAGAGGATACAACAATAACCGTGGACGTGCTCAAACATGCTGGAGATGTTTGAGCTCATACCATTCGGCAGAGCAATGTTTCCATGCTAGTAAGGTGTGTCGTAATTGCAACCGTAGTGGACACCTTGCACGAGCGTGCCAAGTGAAACAAGAGTCAACAAAACGACGCTGGACGGGAAATGAACCAGAACCACCGTCTAAAATTGCAGCTGTTCAGGAGATAGAACAGAAACTGGAACCTACCGAGGTAACCGAAGATCCAATTGCATGAGCTTCATTTGTCAATTCATATAATGATTGAATTTCATCCTTTGTTTTATAAATGAATTAAATGTAAATAATACAGTTTAACTTTGAAATAAAAGAGAAAAACAAAACAAAAATTTATAAGGAACTGAAGAGTGAATAAAAGTT
Source organism: Aedes koreicus (assembly GCA_024533555.2). Classification (NCBI taxonomy): domain Eukaryota; kingdom Metazoa; phylum Arthropoda; class Insecta; order Diptera; family Culicidae; genus Aedes; species Aedes koreicus. Next base: position 130,265 of record JAHHFK020001131.1, on the reverse strand, counting down.
TCAATGTAATTTTCGCAGGCATCTTGCACCACACCAACAAAACTAAAAACAGCGGAAATCGACAAGGTCGGATCTAGTAAAGCTGATAATAAGAGCGCATTCGTAACGGCATACGTTGCGGGAATAAAGGTTCTGTTTTTCATCGACTCTGGTGCACAGGTCAACACAATCACTACGGAATCTTTCAGTGATATCCTTCAAGATGAGACTGTCCGAAAAAACATACATGAGCTAAGTTACGAATCAGACAAAGTACTACGAGGATATGCATCACAAGGAAATATTGATGTGATAGCTACTTTCTCAGCAGAGCTTTTTGTTTCGGAAGAAAGACCGGCAACAATCGAAAAGTTTTATGTGGTTCGTGAATCCAGAGCACTACTCGGATATAATACTGCTGTCCGTTACAGTTTACTGGCAGTAGGTCTAGACGTACCAGTCAAGGAAAACGGAGACTCAGAGTGGCGATGTGAATTTGCTATATGTGGAGTACAAGTTTCTCAAATCTTTCCGAAGTTCAATGTCCCTTCAGTTAAATTAAGTTACGACAGATCCATGCCTCCTTCACGAAACGTATATACACACATCCCAGCAGCTTTTAAAGAGCTAACAAATCAAAAACTGAAGGAACTACAGGACACTGGCATCATAGAGAAAGTAACGAAGGACATGGATAGAAGTTTTTGCTCTTCCTTATTAGTTATACCGAAAGGAAAATCAGATATTCGTCTGGTAGTCGATCTACGTGGTCCGAACAAATGCATCTTCAGAACGCCTTTCAAGATGCCAACATTCGAATCGATATTGCTGCAGTTGCACGGAGCAAAATATTTCTCCACGATCGATTTGAAGAACGCCTTTTTCCATATCGAACTCGATGAGAGTTCGAGGCATTTGACGAATTTCTTCGCTGGTGAATCACTCTTCAGATGCTGCCGTTTGCCATTTGGGCTTACGAACGCTCCGGATATTTTCCAAGAAGTAATGCAAACCATCATTTTGTCGGACTGTGAAGGTACGGTAAATTACCTTGACGATGTCATAGTATTTGGTCACACGAAGGAGGAACATGACCGTAACCTTCAAAATGTAATGAAGAAACTCGCAGACCATAATGTGAAGATCAACAATGAGAAATGTGTTTTCGGTCAGGAAGAAGTAAAGTTCTTGGGTTTCAAAGTGTCCAATGAGGGCTGGCAGGTCGAGAACGAAAAAATTAGTGCAATTAAAGATGCCCGGAAGCCTGAATCTACAGCAGAGGTAAAAAGTTTTCTAGGGCTTGTCACATTCGTTGACAGATTCATCCCTCAGAGAGCGGACAAAACTCGTCATTTGCGCGCATTATCCAATGCACACGATTTTTATTGGAATCAGGATCTTGAAGATGATTTCATTACATGAAGACCACCGCCTGGAAGCACATCAAGACTCTTGGATATTTTAATCGCGACGATGAAACCGAGCTATTCGTGGATGCTTCGCCTTATGGACTAGGAGCCGTTCTCGTCCAATATGACGCAGATTCTAAGCCTCGGATCATTTCTTGTGCATCGAAGGCGTTAACGTTACCCGAAAAAAAATATCCACAAACACAAAAAGAAGCTCTCGCAATGGTCTGAGGTGTTGAGCGTTTCTCTGTGTATCTTTTGAATAAAGCGTTCACTATTCGAACGGATGCAGAATCCAATGAGTTCATTTTCGGAGGATTACATAGAATTGGTAAGAGAGCAGTATCGCGAGCCGAGGCTTGGGCGCTTAGACTTCAGCCGTACAACTTCAAAGTCGTGCGGATTCCAGGAGAGATGAACATGGCTGACGCACTATCCCGATTGGTAACAGAATCGCAACCGGTTGAATCATTCGATGAATCCAATGAGAAACATCTCTTGTATTTTTTGGATACTGGTATAATGGAATTTACCTGGGAAGATATTGAGGTCGAAGCTGAAAAGGACGAGGAACAAAAACTGGTACGGCAAGCAATCAGAAATCGTCAATGGGATAAATCACTGAAACGATATGAGTCAGAAGCCAAGAACTTAAGGGTTCTCGGAGCTCTTATCTTCAAAAACGATCGAGTGATACTACCACATGTTCTTCGTAATACGGCAATCAATTCAGCTCATCAAGGACACATGGGTGCAACATCGATGAAGAAAATTTTAAGAAACTATTTTTGGTGGCCAGGGATGTCCAAGGAAGTGGAAGCTTTTGTTAAAGGTTGCGAAAAATGTTTCCGAATGGCCAGGAAAAATCCACCTATCCCATCATGTCTAATCGAGAATTACCTGATGGACCTTGGGAAATTCTCCAAATAGACTTTTTCTCGTTCAAAGATTGTGGATCCGGAGAATTCCTTGTCGTGGTCGACACTTACTCTCGATACCTGCATGTGGTTGAGATGAAAAATACTGATGCGGACAGTACAAATGCAGCATTGAGTAGAATTTTCGAAGTTTGGGGCTACCCCATTGCAATTCACAGTGACAATGGCCCACCTTTTCAAAGTGACAAGTTCGTCAAGAATTGGGAAGACAAAGGCGTAAAAATCAAAAAAGCAATTCCATTAAGTGCTCAGTCAAATGGGGCTGTAGAACGCCAAAACAAAGGACTGAAGGACGCCTTGACTGCCGCCAAATTAGACAACATCAATTGGAAACTGGCTTTGGAACAGTATTTGCATATGCATAATAAGGTACGACCGCTTTCAAGACTCGGTGTTACGCCTTTTGAACTACTTGTTGGCTGGAGATTCAGAGGGACGTTTCCGTTTCTATGGGAAACTGTACCTGCAAATCAACTTGACCGAACAGACATACGTGAAAAAGATGCTGCTACGAAACTTGATAGCAAATATTACGCGGATTTGATGACAGGAGCAAAAGAATCTGAAATTGCGGTCGGAGATAAGGTGCTTGTAGCTCAAAATCAAAAACATAAAGGAGAACCAATATTTTCTGAAGATCGATACACCGTCTTGACCAGAGACGGTGCGAAAGTTGTGGTCCAAAGCGACAGAGGGGTGCAATATTCGAGAAATGTACAGGATGTCAAGAAGGTACCCATCACGCTACGCGGGAAGCAGAATGCAGAAGCAGTCACTGAGAGTGAATTTTCGTCTGAAATCCAATTTCCGGGCAATAATTCATCTGAAGCTTCAACAGAAAATGAAACCGAGCTAGGAAGTCCAAAACGAATGAGGAAGAAACCCTCTCGACTCAATGACATGGTTCTGTTTAGCGTATTTGATTAGATTTGATTAGAAAGTAGAGAAGTAGAGCATTGTAGGAGAAGGAAGCGATGCATTAAATAAATGTTACAAACAAATTGATTGTTTTCATCAAAGAATATGTGGAAGCACTAGGAAATAGAAATGCCATTCTCCCCTTGCAAATTGTTTTCACTTCGTTGTTTCCCTTTTCGTTCGTTCTCAGCTACGATGGCTCTGATTGGTTGGAGCGGGGAAACCAATGGCTATATAAGTAAAGCACACTGCGGTTGCAAACTCATTCCATAAACGGACGTCGTAGTGTGCGGACCATTAGAAGCAGCAGCAGCCTACCGAGGAGCAAGGTAGCCATCCGGTAGCCATCCGAAAGCAGCAGCCGGTGTATATATATAATCGACTAGCACCGGCCGGCTCAGTCTGGAATCGGACGTCGTAGTGTGTGGACCATTAGGAGCAGCAGCAGCCTACCGAGGAGCAAGGTAGCCATCCGGTGCTTCAATGAATGAAGCAACGACAGTAGCCAGCCAAAAGGGCAAGGCTAAAACTGATCCGAAGAAAGTTGATCCAGTAAGACGCCGCATCAAAAAAAAGAGAATAGCACCGTGCACGTGGGCAGCCGACGGCCTTTTGGCCTTCACAAAAAACGTCACGGTGTCAACAAAAGGAACGAAGCAAACACCGGATCACGACAATCAATATCACCTGTTTTGTGGGAGTGCTACAAATCGCCCAAAGTTAAACGATTTTGTTTCCATAGATTAAATAAATAATAACATGCTTCTAATTGTAGATTTTTTCAATATTTACCGAGAAATAAAATCCCACATTTAAAAATATTTTTCCATCTCTGTAGAATTTGGCGGCACTGCTCACATACTGTATAGCATACACATCAACACGCACACTAGTTCAATTCATAGAGCATTCTATGCCCAACGTTATGGTGAGTCTTGTTGTCAATATTCTCATGGAAGAATAACAAACAAACCCGTTCATTTTGTCTTGGTTATATGCAGGCTATCCAACACATTTAAAGTGCTGTCAAATGATCTACTTCATGCGAGAAATTTAATTTTGGGTGTATTAGTGGAGAGCGTTAACTTGTTTATATTTTTTCATGATTAAAATCAGTACGATTAACATATGTACACAGATGGGATTAATGTTTTTCGTGATATTATTAAAATAGTTACATAGAGTGGCAACTTTTCCGTATTAAATTGGAAGAAAATTATCAGAATCGAATGTTTTGTGCGTTGCTAAACGATTAACGGTAAGTGGAAGAATAAATTGTGAATAACTTGTGTACTTAGTGTTCGGTATTCAGTGCATATTCACCGATTTCCACTGGAGTTCTGCTTATTGAGCTCAAGATAGGTACCGCTTCCCTACTATTAAAATATTATACATTATATATGTCAGGCCAATTTTGGAATACTGCAACCTAGTATGGAACCCGTACTGTTCCATACACGACGAACGCATAGAATCCGTCCAAAAGCAATTTCTTTTATATGCCCCAAGGAAATTGAATTGGACTGTATTTCCACTGCCATCTTATGAAGCACGCTGCATGCTTATCAATTTACAGACACTTAAAGAACACCGCGAATCTGCAATGCTTTTCTACGTCAATGACATTATTTCACAACGCATAAAATCAGAAGAACTACTCTCGCAATTGAACTTTTATAGTCCCAGTCGGCATCTTAGAACACGGAAATTATTCTTAGAAAAGTCATACAGAACTAATTATGCAAAATATGGCCCCATTAATCGAATGATGCGCCAGTATAACTTACATTGCGAAATCATCGGCATCACTATGTCTAAAGAACAAGTAAAATGTCGTCTAAAAGACAACAGAAATAATGTATAGTTGACGAAATAAATAAACAAAATAAACAAAAATACCGGTGAGGAGTGGATCGCATCGAGTGTGATGCGATAAACGGTTATAACCGATGAAAAGAAACGGATAAACTCCACGACTTGATGGACTGTCGGTATGCGTGTCCACGTAGAGATACGATGCAAAATGGCTGTGCATTTGCCAATTGCAATCAACAATTTATCGTTATTACACTGTCACAGCTGCACGTTTTCTTGTTCAGGAAATAAAAACTCGATGACAACTGCGATCGAAATAATATCGAAGAATAAAAACTGAATTCTCAGGTAACGAACTGTGAAAAACTTCCAAAACATCTGATCCGAGAAGAAACTAACTTCACCATTTGCTTTTGCACTGGAAAATAAAGACAGACATTTTTTATCATTCAAAAGATTCGAAAAAGCCTTTCTCTACTTAAAATCACATGTTTGCTGTTCGGAAACAATCAGGGTTTTAGTTTTTGAAAAAAAAAAACCCTTTTGGCAAATGTGAAAAATTAGGGGAACGGTGAAATCCCATCGCGCTGCTAAATATGAGCGGGGTATAACAAAAAAACAAGGTTCGCACTTTAGGACTACAACATTTTCTTCGACAAATCCCTTTACTGCCCAAATGACCTTTAAAAAAGATGAGAAATTAATGAGATTTTGTCAAAAGTTCAATACCCCTTGTTATTTTCAAATGTTACTAGGAAATTCCGGAAGGCCGAGTGCACATTGAAACGCCTCACCGGAAGCGCATCTTTTGTTTAACAAAAGTTGGGGAGTAAGCATTCATGTTTTCATACTTTAGAACACCATATTGTAGCTATTGAATTGAAGTTTCGAACCAAATGTTTAGTTCAAACAGTAAAGATTCTTATTCAGCACGGCAGGCCAATAATTGGTGATGAAGTCAATGTAGTTCTTTATCCTACATAAGTGAAAGTAACTTGAAGATAAAAATTCATGTTTGCTGGAGCGCGTGGAAGAAAACTAATTGAATGCTAATTTCACTAGTGTAGACACGAACTGTTTTTGGGATATATCTGCCATATCATCACTGCTAAACAGTGGCTGCTTGTTCATTGACAGACAATAATGAAAATGTATGTTAATCAATACCGGTATGGCAGCACATACTTGAACAGATTAACATTCCTCTCAGCTTCCCCAGACGGCGACGATGAAAATTAGCTCGCTGTGTGGATATCAGAATCCACTCATCCGTCCCCGTAGTGTTTCAGCTCCAGCGAAGGAAAAACACGTTCCCAAATCGTCGTCATGATCGTCTTTGTCCGATTATGGGTCGAAATTCCTCCCAGCCAGTCACGCACCTCGGACTGAAAGGCAATATCCCAAATATTCCTGACTTGAGCTAAACTTGACTTAAGATGTTCTCGCTTGGTATCGGACAAGGGTCCTTTGATGGCAAAGAAAAAGTTCTCGCTCGAATAACTCCCGAAACCCTTTTCCGTTTTCCCTCATCAGTGTAAGGATCTTACGCAACCATGAAAAGTTCTTGAGATCGGGAGTTTTCTGTTTTTTTTTGCCTCCCAAATCTGAGCAGAATTTCCATTCCTTTGGTGCAGGCATACTTGTGCACATTCGCACATATACAGCTCAACAGCTCGGCAGAAAGCAAATCGGAAAAGTGGAAACTTGTTCGCTCAACAATCGAATTTGGAAGTTTTCGTTGCTGGCCACGCTTGGGAGCATCTCCCTTGAGGCGTCTTTCACGGGATATGGTTTGTTCATTCCTTCGCTTTTGAGTGAGAGATGGCCATCCACTTGAGCTACAACCATCATCACACGCTGGATCAAAGTGAACAAGCTGGCTGTGTTTAATGCATTGATTCGGTTTGTACGTAGGGCCATGCATGCAAGCATTTGCTGATGCTTCAGAATTCAAGGAATTTTCCGCCCATCTGGTCCGAGGGCATGATTTATGTAGGTGAACATGGCCACATCAGTTCGAGTGTAGTTGAGTGTTTCGGCTTAAGACTGATCGGAGCAAGTTCATGTGGTGGAACTGGGGTGTGCGGATTTCTTGTTTTGCCCTAAAATCACAACAAAATTAAAGCGAATCAAGAACTCTTCAAAGTATGTTCGTGAAGGGCAAAAAATAATCCAGTCATTGCATAATTCATCGGTTGGTGATGAATTAATCATTCGAATCGAAAAGCACACGTCTGCTAGCTCGAGGTACGGTTTGGAGATTTTGGATTTGTTGCTTAACACTTTGAAGAGGGTTTTCGACGTGAAAGCAATTTGCAATTCCGTACCAGAAAGTTATCTTTGGAATGAGGTACGTGATTGGTAAAATGGAATCGATAGAGTTTGGTTTTAATATGTGTGATGCATTATTTTTTACCAATCCATATTGTTTTTCATGCCAGAACTTTCTTTCTTCATACATGCGTTTGCCTGTAAGTGATGAATGTGGCGGCTTCACATTCAGTACATTGTTACTGCAAATGCTCGCCTTAAAAAAAACGCGCTCGCTTGAATTGAATCAATTTATCAAAAGAGGTCCATTTTTGAAATTTATTTCAAAAGAGATGTTTTCGTTGATAAAGAAAAAAGTTACACAAAAATGGCCGTCAAAAATTCATTTTTAGACGGATTTCCATAAAATTTTCGAAGAATGAATTTCAAAATTATGGATAGCTCACTTTATTAAAAAAAACACTTTTTTTAAAAAAAATCACTTTTGCGAGCGTATTAGTAGAACGATTTTAATTGAAAAACCAGAAAAATTTAAATTAACACTTCACTTGATCACTTTTTCTAAAAAATAAAAAAAAACTGAAACACTTTTTTAAACTATCACTAGCAAACGCGAGCAAATTCCGTTAAATTCCACCATAGAAAGCTAATCTTATGGCAGATAGGCCTATTTCGTCTGTGACTTACAGACTTCTTCAGTGTCAGAGTGTCAGTTCAGAGCATTCGACACTGAAGAAGTCTGTAAGTCGCAGACGAAATAGGCCTATCTGCCATAAGATTAGCTTTCTATTGCGTTTCCAGATGAAATCAGCCGGAAAAAGTCAAAATCTTGCATGATCCTCTCCGATTTGGATGAAACTTTGCACATGTCTTCGGAATCGGTGATGATGGATTTTCCGCGGGTTAAGGGAATTTTTTGACTCAAGACATTTTTTTCAAAAGGGCGTATGTGTTTTGTAATGCGTATTTTTCAAAAAATCATAACTCGAAAACCGTTGGTTGCAATAAAATTGCGTCTGAGAAAAAGTTGTAGTTAATTAATTTGAGTTTCAAAAAAAATGTTACTTTTTTTTTTTAAATAACAGTTAAACTTAAAAATCAAGTTACAAATCTGTCCAACGTTATATTTTTTTTTCCAAAAAGGCTTTAAAACATAATCAGAAAATAAAAGTTGTTCTACGATGTAACAACTTACGATAAAAAAAGCTCTTAGAAGTTAGAAAAATCCAAGTTTTTTCCAATTTGTTGTTTTTGCATAAATAACCATATTTTAATAATATAATACGATTTTTCTAGTGATTTTAAACAAAAATGCTCATGTTGAGCAACATTCTATATGTATCCGTTTTCGAGATAATTTGAAAGTAATGTCGAAAAAATGGCTTTTTCCATGAAAATATCCCTTTTTCAAAAGTTAGTCGTGATTGTCCATCTTCAAAAGTATTTTTTTTCAAATTGAACATAAAATTTTCAACAACTATCCTTTTGACACCAAGAAGATTGAACATCTTCTTAATTAACGAAATTAACGAATCTTAATTACCAAATAAAAATTTTGAGTTTTTTTTTTGTTCATGCATGATTTATTTATTTTTTCTACTATTTTTAAAAAAAATTGTATTTTCATTTTTACAAACACTATTTCCTAACATTCCTGTGAATATTATGAAAACACAGTATTTCGTCAGTTGAAAATATTTTCGCAGCGATTTTGTTATCTGCAACTGGAATGAAGGAGTGATATTTCTGTGTAGCAGGAATCATTTTTGTTTGCTGATAACTACCACCCCATTCTGCAGCTCCCTCTTCATATTCTTCTTGTGAAACATAGCTAAATGATATTTTTGTGAATTTTTCTTGATTTCCCTTAATAGCCCAATCATACAAAGTTTTCGCACTTGTTCTTGGATGTTCATGTTGTTTGGCCAAGCTTGCTCTTGTTGCCATTCGTTTTAATGTGCCGCCAATTGCATCACATGGTCCCTTACCATGTGAAGTTGCGAAAAAATGCCACTCAGAATCAATGTTGTATTTCTCTTTAAACTTGCAGAGGCTTGCAAATTTTTTTCTATTTTTGTATTGGGAAGCAGCCCCATCAGACATAAAAATGGCCTTTTTTATATTCATTAGTTGATTTAAATACGTTAGTAATTTAGAAATAAATACTTGTACCGCAATTGTATCATGTCTAAGAACTTCTGATATTATAACCAAATTTAGATTTTTAATCATTCCTGACTCCATATAGTAAATAACAAACGGATGAATTGTAGCCTGATCATTGTTCCAATGATGACTTTGAACAGCATCCTGAAGTACAAATGAATAATTCTCTGCAAAATCGCAAATAAAAACTACTTCTCCTTCTTTTAATGAAGACTTTGTATCTTTTAAAAATTTAGATTGCTTTGTTTTTATATAATCATGAGTTAATAGTTTTTCTAATTTCTCGCTAAAATATTCAACAAATTCATCGACAGGTTTTAATAGCGTTTCTAAATTACATCTATCAGTTGTAATCCATTGTTCGAACGATATCTCAGACAAGTTATGTTTCTCAAGTTCTTTTAAAAATCTTATCTCAAATTCTGACAGCGTGGGACAATTTTAGCATTCACGGAGGAAACAATATTTTGATCTTGATGATGAATTACACAATAACTTCTCAAAATGTTGATTGCAATCAGTGTTGAATGAATTTTTTTTTTAAACTATGAAGCATTAAATCAATATTTTCGTGAACAAACGTTGCGAGAACCTGAAGCATTTAGCAATTTACAATGTTTTGGTCGTCATGCTGCAAAAGTACTAAATCCAATTTTATGTTCACTGACTTCTTTAAATCGAGTGAAAGTTTCTCTAAGTGATGAAAGTAATAACCGTTTTTGAATTTGTTGACGCTTACCATTAGTGTTTACAGAGACATAATCTCTTTGTCCCGGCATGGCTCTGCTGATGTCGTCCTCGTCAAAAAATTGTATCACTTGATTCTTTATATCCGGATTCAAACGATTCCCCGATCTGTCGTTGGGGGTAGCCAATACTCCATTTTCGGCTGCCAATTCTTTTGCTCGTTATCTGCTGAATCGTCCACGAATTAGGCAAAACTGTTAATATACGTATTTTATCTATTCTCGAACAATCTGGTTCTATGAATTTTTCTTTCAATTTGGAAATAATTTCATCATATTCCACAACCTTTGTTTTCAATGTAGCTAACTCTTCGACTTCTTCTTGTGGTGGTAAGCTGAATAGATATTTTCTAATACCTGCCTCAATTTCGGCAAATTTTTGCCGACGGTATTTATCGTTTTTAAATTCTCTAATGGATTTCGGAGACACATTTATTCCTGCAATTCCATTATTGAATAACTCAATGTTGTGTATCCTGGAATAATCCGATAGGTCACTGTCCTGAAAAGATGCCGAGTTAATTGAAGCGGCCGATGGTATTTCCTCCAAATCGTTCCGTGATGTGGTTGGTGCTTCGTCATGTCCACCGTTTTCTGGTTGCTCCACTCTTTCGACAGGATTACGACGATAGGAATATAACCGACATGAATCACAAATTCTTAATGACGTGTCCAAATGGACCGTACACTGCATGGATAAAAGTTTTTCAATTAACTTGTCAGTTAAATTTCTTAGTTTAGGCGAACACCGTCTCCCGATTTCACGAAAAGGTTAACAACAATGCTTTGTTTCGAGTTCCATTTCAAATCGATTTACACTTTACGCTACTTATGAAAGACACGGTTAAACTGATGTCATGACTTTGTAATGTAATCCTTTTTATACGTACTAGGTACGCACTTTAGGTACTTTATTGAAATGTTGGTATGTGCAGGGGTATGCATGTAAATTATATTAAATTAAATTATATGGCAATTTATGCAAAAACAACAAATTAGAAAAAAATTGAATTTTTCTTACTTGTAAGAACTTTTTTATCTTAAGTTGCTCCATCGTAGAACAAATTCTATTTTTCTTCTTATGACTCAAAGCCTTTTTGAAATTTTTTTTATAAAATTCGTACGTTGGACAGATTTGCTAATTGATTTTTAAGTTTAATTTTTGATTTTTTTTTGAAGAAAAAATATTTTTTTTACAGTGTATATATTTTTTTCATAAAGTCAAATTAATTAACTACAACTTTTTCTCAGACGCAATTTTATTACAACCAACGGTTTTCGAGTTATGATTTTTTGAAAAATACTCATGACAAAACACATACGCCCTTTTGAAAAATTTGTCTTGAGTCAAAAAATTCCCTTAACCGGCGGAAAATCCATCGTCACCAATTCCGAAGATATGTGTAAAGTTTCATCCAAATCGGAGAGGGTCGAGTTCAGTCATTTGCTCATTTGGCAGAGAAATGCTCTATAGTGGAATTTGCTTGCGTTTACTAGTTATATTTTGAACAAGTGTTTAAGTTTTTATTATTTTCAAAAAAGCGATCAAATGAAGTGTTAATTTAAATTTTCCTAGTTTAAATGACTTGATGATGATGATGATGGTCCCGCCCTTACCCCTATAAAGGTTTGAGCTAGACGATTTTATCTCTAAGATAATTAATTTGGTAACAATTCAAACCAGTTATGCAAAAAAAACGAACTGATTTCATCTACAGATATAAATTTCTTCAAAAGTATCCATTTGCTTCACAGCGACATAATCGTGAAAAGCTTTGATGTTAACCACAAAAATTCGCAAGTATTCCCAGCGATCAGGACATTCTGTTGCAATTCAGATCACAGAATCCAGTAGAAGGACATTATCAAAAGACAAGCCAATATCCGATCCTGCCCGTTACAGAGCCAATGCAGTTCCAACACTAATGGAGCCGCCAGCTTAGTTTAGGGCTGGCGAAGAATATCTCACCAGGGATGTCAAGAATGTTTTCAAACCGAAAAAATCCTGGACCGGCATTAGTCAAACTTTTACTTTCAACCTCAAAAGAATTGACGAAGAATTCCCCGATATTCAGCCAGACAACTCGCTACTATTTCATAGTACCATCTAAAGCATCAAAGGCCAATTTATTTTAACGAATTCAAAAAGAAGTCCATCATATCTGTATACCGCGCGCGAGGCTCAAACAATTGTAGACTTCTTTCTTTATTTTTTTTTTTAAACTAACACAACATTATACAAATTTCCATCATCATCACTGTGACGAACAAAATAGTGAGTATTGTAGTATTGTAAACATGAAAAAATAAAATTTAAAAAATAAAATAGCCAACTCATTATAATCCGTTTGTAAGGAACTTCGTCAGATACATTCTTCATTTTTACAAAAAAAAAGCAACATAAATGTACAAGAAATGGTCCACACAAAATAATCCGTTTTACAATAGTAAAACATCGTCAGGTACAATCTTCATAAATATTTGAAGAAAAAAAAATTCGCTTGCTGCTCAGAATACAGTTTTAACGTGTGACTTCACCACCCGGGACACCGTCGAATGTTGGAAGGTGTTTTCCCATCCATCTGTCTGACACAGTCGGATTTTTCACGACGGCGTGAATGTTTTGGCGGACTTGCTCTTGTTCCGTTGCCACCTCAATAACCACTATACAGATTATGATGAATCTTTGCCAACGTAAACATTGCGCTCTGAGCCAATTTCTATCAAAATTTTCCCGAATGGAGGATGTTGAATTGAAAAAGGTTTAATCGAGACTATCGTGTTACAGTTGAGATTATTTACCCTAGTTTTGAATAAATAAATTAATAAATGTTTAGTGGTTAGTTGTTAGTAAAAATTAAGTGTTTAAATGTTAGTAAATGTTAGCAACAGAAATCATATGTATACTCCGGAGTAGCCATAAGCAGAACAATATTTGTAAACACACTTCACATAAAAACACACACTATACAAGGAAATGAGCCAAAAGAGAATTGCCAGAGAAGGGAGTCTGAACGCGTCAAAATGGGAAATGGAATGGATGAAAGGGATGAAAAGGGGAGACAGGCTACGGGGTTAGATAAGCTTTTTCTTATCCAGAGCTTCGAAGCGAACAGACGTGAAAAGGTAACGTTTATACAGGGGGGAAAAAAGAAGCTGACACTATGTTCCAACTAGACAGAATACAGAGAAACAGGTTGTCTCAGGTAAGAGCATTAAAAAGCTCACAGTTGAACCATGTGTTCAAGTGTCCCCCGTAGCCACGCTAATGTCCCCATTTCTACATTTGTGATACCCCAGGACCCATTATTTCCGGCATAAAAGCTACTAAGTCCGGAGGGCATAGTTGCCCAACCCATTAATCTCGTTCATCCCACCAGCGTCCGATCCAACCAACGATCGACCAGGGTATCAGGCGACCCAGCAGGCATACCGCCAATCCAGCGCGGACGTATCGTACGACGTAGACAGTGCCAGTCCGTCGACCACGTGTCTTAGCAGCTCACCACCGGCCGGCCGCAACATTTCACACCGTACACACCCACACAATCAGTAAGCCGGTAAATAAAAAGTAAATTGGCTAAAAACAAGTGGTTTCTTTTGGTTTCTTGATCGGGTATTTATCCATGCCCACAGCCGACCCCGAACGATAACCGTGTCAAGCTCGAGCTACCGCCAAAATAATAAAAGAGGTTATTGTTAAACCCACACACTACCAAAATGTCATGTAAATTTCTGTCCTCTGAGACCGACACATGCAAGCGTCTTTGAACACCCAAGAATGAGTTGAAAAAGAGGAGAAAATAAATTCAATCAAACACATCGTCGAATTGCGTATGTGTCAGTTCCAGAAGACATAATTTTACACGAAATCTTCTTTTACGTTCCCCGAATTTTAACAAACATGAATAACGTCTCGTGTAAAATTCATAATTTCTAAGTGTGCACCCTCAGCGGTCCCCGTGGCTAGACCAGGGATCGAGGGCTTAGGAAAGAGGTCCGCCTGACCCCTTTTTAACAATCGAATGCTGTCCACAGATTTCAAATACCTATCGGCCTGTTGCAAATGGCCAACGTATAAAAAGTATCGTCGCTTCAAGAACACCTACTGAATGAACCAAAGGTACCACGTTCTTCTGGGTGAATAGATTCGAAAACTGTAAGAAATGGCTAAAATTTTTGCAAGGCATGCAAAGACCAGCAATACATTAATATAAAACTGAACGTTCATTGCTTTTCAGTGATTTCTAAAAAGGAGCCACTCAGAAGAATCATTTTTCTTTTATTTGTCCTTCCGTGATGGTTCAGGTACACAAAACTACATAAATTTGATGATTTCAGTCCACATAATATTGAATTAACTATGAATTCCAGTCTCTTATTTTATGATCCTGAAAGGACATTACGTGCAATGAAAAATTAAAAAAATATTATTGAATACATATTCTTGAGAATTATCCAATGAAATAACTTTTTTCACGATCAATTCACCGATAAAACTAAATTGAGAAGGGATCATTCATCACAGATAACAATTTATTTTTACTATAAGAGAACGTGAAAATTTAAAGGTTGTACGGAATCAAATTGTACCACTTTTAAATGGCTGTAACTTTTTACCCGTTGGGTATATTCTATTGATATTTTGGGTGGAATTAGTTCTATGTGTATTTGTTTACGCTGTGTAAGTTTCACTAGCAGATGTGCAATCGTTGCAAAGATGGAGTTCGAACCTTTTACGGCCCCAGAAACCCCTGCATACAAATTTTCACGCCGATCGGTTCAAAACTCTCCGAGTCTATAAGGATAAGACAGACAGACAGATAGACAGAAATTCATTTTTTATAAATAGAAATCCTGCCTCCAAAAACCTCCATATGCCAAATTTGATTTCATTTGTATCGTTGGCTCTCGAGTTATGCAAAAAAAAAAAGTTTCACTTGTATGGGAGTCCCCCTTTCCAGAGAGCGGAGGGGTTTCAAACTACCAAAGAAATATTTTTTTCCTTCAAAAACCTCCACCTGCCAAATTTGGTTCCATTTGCTTGATTAGTTCTCGAGTTATGCAGTAATGTGTTTTCAATTGTATGGGAGCCCCCTTTTCAGAAAGAGGAGGGGTTTCCATGTCACCTTCGAAACATGTCTTGCCTTCAAAAACCCCCACCTGCTAAATGTAATTCCATTTTCATGATTAGTTTTCGAGTTATGCAGAAACGTGTGTTGAATTTGTATGGGAGTCTTCTAGAGGGCGGAGGAGTCTCAAACTACCATAGAAACCTCTTCCTCTTCCAAAAACTTCCACATGCTAAATTTGGTTCCCTATACCTAATTATTTCTCTAGTTAAGCAGAAATTTGTGTTTCATTTGTATGGGAGCCCCCTCCCACAACCAGAGAGAGGAGGGGTAGCAAATCACCATAAAAGCATTACGTGCCTTCAAAATCCCCACATGCCAAATTTGGTTCCATTTGCTTTTTTAGCTCTAGAATTGTGCTGAAATTTCAGTTTCATTTATATGAGATAGGGGAGTTTCCTTTACCTTCAAGATAGGGGAGGGGTCACAAACCACCATAGAAACATTTCTTGCCTCCAGAAAACCCAACATGCAAAATTTGGTTCTATTTGCTAAATTGGTTCTTGAGTTATGTCGAAATTTCAGTTTCATTTGTATGAGAGCCCCCCCCCTCCACCCTTCCAGAGGAGGGAGGGGTCTCAAGCCACCATAGTAACATTTCCAAAAACTCTCGCATGCTAATTTTGATTTCCTTTGCTTGATTAGTTCTCGAGTTATGCAGAAATTTGTGTTTCATTAGTTTGGGGGCTCCCCCTTCCAGAGACGGGAGGGGTCTCTAACTACCATGAGAACATTCTTCGGCCACAAAAACCTCTCCAAACAAAATTTCACGACGATCGGCACAGTAGTTTTCGAGTCTATAAGGTTCAGACATACAGACAGACTGACAGAAATTCATTTTTATAGATTACTAGCTGAACCCGGTGCGAGCTTTGCAACGCTTGCAACTAAATGAATGAAAATATAACTGGCGTATTTATAGTTTTTTTAAGGAATGAGTTTTGTTTAACTACTTTCATTTGCTAATGTGTGTAATTTCTGCAAAATTAAACGTAAGTGTGTATTTTTATTTATACCCTCAGATCTTTAGTTTTTACCATGGTTTTTCTTTCTGTGTAGAAGCATTTAATTGACATAACGTTTATCCTCAAACTACGCCGGATCGTATCATTTTGAACGTCATTTTCTCTTGCATAACCTTATATTAACTTTTTGTGCATGTGTAGCACTGAGAGTAACTCTAACATACCCATTCTTGGCTAAAATGGGTTCAAACTTTATCAGAACTTGCTGCTTTCCCCACGAAATACACATTTTATGTTTTACTTGCCTGGATAATTCTCATGTTTTGTTGAAATTTCTGTTTCATTTGTATGAGAGACCTCCCCCCCCCCCCCCCCCCCTCCGAAGAGGGGAGGAGTCACGAACCACTATAGATAAACAAATCCTGCCTCCTAAACCCCAACATGCCAAATTGGGTTCCAGTTGCTTGATTAGTTCTCGAGTTATGCAAACATTTCTGTTTTATTTCTATGGGAGACCCCCCCCCCCCCCCATTCCAGACGGGGAAGGAGTCTCGAACCATCTTAAGAACTTTTTTTGGTTCAAAAACCCCTGCATATAAATTTTCATAACAGTAGCGATAATTCTCATGTTTGGGTAATATTTGAGTTTAATTTGTATGAGAGCCCCCCCCCTCCTAAGAAGGATGGAGTCTCGAACAACCATGCAAACATTTTTTGCCTTCAAAAACCTCTACCTGCCAAATTTGGTTCCATTTACTTGATTAGTTCTCGAGTTATTCAGAAACTTGTGTTTCATTGGTATGGGAGCCCCCCCCCCCCTACCAGAGAGAGAGGAGGGGTCTCCTACCCTAGAAATATTTATTACCTTTAAAATCCCCGCATGCCAAATTTGTTTCCATTTGCTCTTTTAATTCTCGAATTGTGCTGAAATTTCATAATATCATAAAATAAAATATTAAACTAACGTTATAATGTAAAATAATAATACGAGCAAGCCAGTAAACTATAGAAGAATATACATCCGTAACTAAGTTGATCATCCACTCATAGAAAGACTTCCGCTGTGGCCGCTTCTATAGAATTAAGATCAACTAAGAATAGATTTTTTCTTACAATAATAAACAAATTATAAAAATAATACGATCTTATAATAAAATCCTATATAATCTACATCTAATAGAGAAATGCAGGTATTTTCCACCTCAGCGTATGCGGTGTAAGATGATAGTTACAATAAAATGGCGAAAATTTCCAATTTCTGCTTTATTGATGGACCAAAACATTTATAAATATAATATGATAGACAAAAATTGATCACTTTGCAACCCAGCAAAATAGCAAAGAAAATTTAAGCTAACAACAATAAATATCATATCATTTATGCGAAATAAATATCATATACTAAACAATTACCATTCCTAAGTAACAATTTAAGTTTTATTCTAGCCGTATAGCATTCCTCCCGGCTGTGTTGATAAAACTACATTCAAAACTGTTTTGTCTACCAACACCTCCTCTATGCTTCTTTAAAGCCAAAATTTGTACAAAGTGGCCCGTTCTATAGACGGTTGTGAAGACAATTTAATAAAACCTTTATAAGACCATAAAGATTTTGAAAATATTCTAGTGATAGATGTTATGACCACTTGAGAACCTTCATAAAACCTATTGGCTGCATTGAAAACCAGCATGCGGCCAAATGGCCACAGCTATCAAACTTCACTGTGATATCGTGGTTGGTTTTTGTTGTTTTGCTTTGTTCGATTCTCTGCTCTTCTGATTCATTTAGCAGTAAATAATATCTGAGAAAAAAAGTCTGCGGGAAATTTTGTTTCATTGCAAAATATCCAAAACAAATTCAGTTTTTTACAGCGTAGCATGCTCCAAATCAGATGCGCATTGAATTCTATGGTGAAAATTGGCACGATAAGAGCCGAAAATTAATGCGCCTCGGAAATTATGTGCGTTTACAACAACAAACACAAAATAGAAACTAATATATTCGATAAATTAAACATGAATTTCTTTAAAATTGATGAAATTCAATAAAGTTATCTAAAAGAATGTAGAAATTGGTCTCCGATATACAGTTCATTTGCATTACATTTAAAATTTGGTGCATTTATTTCTCCACATTTATATTATTTCTAATATTTCAATATGGCGATTTAAAATAAAATCACAATTCTGCTATAAAGCCAAGATATCTTCGTAATGACTACTTTAAAACTATTTGGTTCTTTGGTGGCTTTCCTCAATGCCAATTTGCCGCCTCATGCATTTACTGGAGGCAAAATGGTTTTAAAATGCTTTTTCAACTGGCCATAATAAGATAATGTGAATGAGTCCTAAAACGGCATTTCAAAACAGCATATTATGAGTTCATAAAGTCGAAATAAAACCTTTGATAGGAGTAAAAGGAATTTGAGCAAGCGAGGTTTTAAGATCGCTTTAAACAAGCTGTATAGGTTCTCATAAACCTGACTAAAATATGAAACCTATTGGCACCTCTTGGTGTCATAATAAAACCAAATTGATTTCTAGTGGCTTTGATTAAACCTTAATAAAACTTAATAAAGCTGGATGGTATTGGCAATGTTACTTGGGTTAACAAACGATAACTCAAATGCGACAAATTTTCCACAGATGGCTTTGATGGTACCTGAAATACGACCTATTTTGCAAAATAACCAAAAAAAACAAAAAAAAAATTACGTTATTGGATAATCTGTTGACTTCTGACTCCCAACGGTTGTTGTTCCCAGCAATTGATCCACACAACATTGGGGGAATCCAAGAATTAATACCAGAATGTAGAAGAAATTTTAAAATTACACCATGAAACAAACAAATTTCCACATTAAAAACGCATGAAACTAGTAATATATTTTTATATTTGAATCTTAGCTGTAATAAAAATAATTATTTTTTTGATATGGGGAATACATCAATATTTGCTTGCCCCAATCCGCCTAAAAAATAAAAAAAAACATTCAGTAGTAAAGACGAAAGTCTATCGAATATTCTATTGCAACTCGTTTTATTTATGGCACACGATACAAAGGGGAGGAATAAATGACCAAAATGATTACTGGATCTGTAGACATGATAATTGATAATTTATATATTATATGTTAGTTGAGCAACATCGAAATATTGTCAACAAGAGTTGTGATAAAAAAAAATTAAATAAAAATAAAAATTAAAAAAAAAAAAAACAAAAAACACACAAAACACACAAACTCCACCCCAACACAATCAAGAAATAAAAGAAAAAAAAAAGAAAACTAAAACTAAAAAAACAATCTATCAATAATAATCAACCCCCACACCACAAAAAAAAAAAAAAAAGAAAAACAAATCTCACACCTCTCCCATCCATACATTTCTCATCGCTCCACACAAATATTTTTTTTTTTTTTTATCATTACTTTTCGCGCCCCCCCTCCCCCCACCCCAACCACCAGCCCCAAAACACCACGCACACCCCCTTTCTCTCCCTCCCCCTCTCCTCTCTCACCCTTTCTACCTCCCCCCCACCACCCCCTTTCCCCACAAAATTTGCCACAACATAAGGCCCCTCAACTTTCTAACCGTTGTCAAAACCACCATATAGGGTAAGAAACGGTTTAATCAGGGGTCACTATTTTAATCAGTTGTTAGGAAATAGGTCTATAACTCCTACATTTTCTAAATTATTTCCTTTTTAATGATACGATCATAAGCTTTATCTATTGGGCCAATGATTCGATGTATGAATCATGATTGATTACCAATTTATTACTGTTATTTTGAAGATTTAAAATACATCATCTAGAAACCATCAGTTTCTGACCTGCTGAAGAAGTTCGCTCAAATTTTGCCTTTGTGTATTTTGCATTTGCATCGCGTGTACCGGAGAGCATGTCTTCATCAGCTCTCTCCCACAACTAGGCTTGGTGCCAGAATGTGATGTTGAACATTGAGTTAAATTTATTACATATTTAGATAATCTGAAATCGCTATTTATTTCATGTTTCTTCCAGTCATTGGCGGTTGATCTATGCTTATGATTATATAGTCCATCATCTGGCACTATCATTTGCAATAAAAAATATGTTTTGGCGCTGTCCAATAGTACCCAACGATAAATAATGCTTCGCTGTTGAGCGGCAGCTATGGCATCACTGTTGCTTTTGAGAGAGCCCATATTTCCTCTCTTCTTTGTTAACCATGGATATAGCGCACCGGTATTGTAACGTGAAGCCTGCTGTCTCTTGCATTTGTTTGTTTTTAAACGAAGCATCCCGTTTGTCGTCACAGTCGCTTTGGCTATTGCGTTTGCGTGAGAGTAAATGAAATAAGAAATACACATTGCCAATCTAAAGATCAATGACAAACTAAAAGTTTGGTCGTGTACGTCTGTCTCATAACCTGCTAGGAGACGAGTTTGTGGTCGTAGCAATCGACATGTTTTGGTTGATTGTTTTCGAGAGCGTTTGGGTAAAACGAAGGAGCGGGTTGAGGAAATTGACGTTTGCAGCAAATCGTCAACTGGCCTATTTCATTTCGCCTTCGCACACATGCACAGAAACGCACTCATACAATATTGTTAGTTTATGTACAGATTGAGGAGCTGAAGAAAACATTTTTTTAATCGGAAAGCAATCCGCATGCGTTTAAGAAGTCCCTGCAATTGGGAACTTTATTCCATGGCTATGAAATTTTCTGAGCCTAATGCTCGTTGCTGAAGGTATGTTCCGATAGACCAGACGTAAGCAGAGGGATTATTGTCTAAATATTGGCAGTTCTAATTAAAGATTACATACAGCTTCATCAAATGTCTTAGGGGTTGACTAAACTGCTTAAAACCCGTCCCGTACCCTATATACACAGAAAAAAAATCTTGTAGTAAAAACTACCATTTTACCCGACTATGCCTATCCTTAAAACTACCATGAAATTTCAGTCAAATTTACTACGTTTAGACCTCATATTGATATCAAACGCACCATGGTCGATCTAATCGCAGGCATGGTAAAATCGAACGCATTTATAGTCAGGTGAAAATTGTTGGTGTTTGCGCTTAATTTAACCCTCGAAATGGTAGTTTCTACCGCGGTTTTTTTTTGCGTGTACAAAAAGTCAAATGCATGGAAAAAATATATATGTTTGGCTTTGGCGTTCTTTGCCTTCAAACCATCAAAAAAAAAAAAAAAACAAATGAGTTTGATATTTTCAAGTTGCAGCTCCGTTTTTTTATAGTTTTTCATACTCGACATTTAATCTTCTTTCGTTTGCGCACTTAATCTAAAAAATCGGTTGAGTAATTCAAGAGATGTGATTTTTTTTAAATGTCATTTATACAACATTTTGGAAATTTTGGGTGGCTCTTATTGAGGAATAAAAAATACGGGTTTTCGAGTACAAAACTACAGATTATTATGATATTCTGAGAGATAGAATAGAATTCTATAGAATTGCTGCATGACAAATGTTACTTGGGATTCTGATCTTCATACTGAAAGGTTCAAACTTTTTTTTACGAAGTAGGATCGTAAAAATAACCACGTTTTTTCGAGTTAAGTTCGTAAACGAAAACCTCGTTATTAAGGCTCGGGTGCTTTATAAATGTTATATAACTTGAGTGGTTCGTAAAACAAACCTCGTTAAAACAGGTGTATTTGTATTACATTTGGAGCATTACAACATTCATCAAAGTTGTACGATTTATCAAGCGCCACGAGTTCATCACACATCATTTCTTGAATTCCAACTTCTGTAAAGAGCTATCGTCGAACGAATCCATTCGAAATGGAAAGGTGCCCACAACCCTGCCATCATCCAGTCAAATCCAAATTCATTCATCTCTTCCGTTCTGTCGTTCTCCACTGATAAAATCCTTTAACCCTTCAACAAAGACAACACTTTTTGTTCATCTCACAGCACATGTGTTTATCTTCCAACACGTCACCTCATCTCTTTGATCACATGTGACTAACCTTTTACGTAAGATAGACAAAACCTCCCAACTGCTACATCGTTTCTCATGCACCCCTCAGCGCGCCCTAATGTTCCAAGTTTTCCTCCGGCTAATGTTTATTTAAATTCCCACTTTCCATAGAAATCACCCATTTTTCAGTTTGAAACAACTCTTTTAAGCTACTTTCAAACGATGACAACCGCCGGCCGGCTCTTCACCCATCCGAAACTGATTCCCTCTCCTGAAAGGGCCCACTCACTGCTAACTAGGTAGAAGGAAGAAGACATAAATTCTTCGTCATCATCACACCGGGGATCCCTCGCATCATCACCCGAAGCGATGAAAGACAAAAAAAAAATGAACCTTTTTTCTTCCTCGTTCATCGTATAGATGGTGATAAACATAAACATTTCCCGTTTCTTCTGTGCTCACTTTCAGATGAAACCCGAAAAAAATGAATCAAAATTAATGTAAAAACTTCCGAAGCAGACCCCTCACCAACGCACATAGAACATCTCTCTGCATCTCCAATCAACGTTCACTTGCGAGCGAAAAGTGATTTAGTTATGCTTTTCAAAAACGTTTTTGTTTTGTCTCATCACAACCTCCCTCCCCGCTCCTACGGCTGCAGTGTGGTTCTCAGATGAACAAACTTGAAAAATTCAATCTAAAAACAATAATTTTTATAACTCAATTAACCGTGGGAACAGTTGCAGCAGCGTCCCTTCACACTTGAAATGCCCGGCATGTTGGAAAGTGTCTTTCGCTCTTCTCGCTTCAGTCCTATCGTCATAACGATTCGTCGCTACCGTTTCCGCTGTCTGTGCAGTTGACACAAACCGTTGGCTGTCTCGGAATCTCTTTTGGGATTCATTCATCGTTTGTAATTTTTTGTTGTTGCTGTTCCCTTCCAATCGCTTTCGTTCACAGCAACTTATACCTACGTGTTTCTACGCGACGGAGAATAAACAATTTCGGGCAAGTGACAACAATAATAACAAACATTTGGCCGTTTGAGCACAGTGGAGTGGAATGGGAAGATAATGGGTTAACTCGCAGCAGCCGGAGCGCCAGAGGCAGTAATAAATGATGGAAGAAGAAGCTGGAGTTGCCAAGACAGAGCAGAGATTCTTTTCACATCCTGTGGCAGCCGAGGGAAGGGCATGCTTAATGATAGTGCGATTGAAATAATTGTTGAAGACCTGCAAAATGAAGGAAGCATACTTAGGAGGAAACATGAGATTTATCGTAGTTTTGATTATGTTTTCCTGGGAGGTTCTCAGGCAATCATCATCATTGCACTAGGTTACACTTTGTACAATATTGAAAGTCTTCTGGCTCACGAACAACGTCGCTTCACAGATTCATTGTTTTTTTCCTGACTCAGCCAAAACTCCAAATGTGTGTCCAGCTACTATTTATCCGTTTCCAAAAATTACCCTGAATAAAATCGAACGAATAATCAAATCTTTACTAACAACCCCTGTCGAGCATCTTGCGAAAGAGAGCAACCGAATAAGTTATAATTCCTAGCACCAATATTTGATTGCTTTCCTAGCCACGGGATGCCTCGAAACCGAAACCGAAGGGCCGGTTCCGAGTATTTGCTGAACGCAATCGCCCCACCATCATCTCGAACCTCCGGAACACGAAAATCTCCAAAACTTTGTGATGTAGAACTTTTCAATTCCAAGCCGAGCTAGTTGCACAAACTCTAATTGGACCATCCAAGGTCCAAACTTGGTCGAACCGAGGCGGACCAAGTTTTATCGCTCGTATTGTCCGGAAGCATCGTTTCTTCGATTTGACTGTTTGCTATACAAATGAAACCTCTCTCCGGTTTGTCTTTGCGATCGTTTTATTTCGTCTTGTGGGATGAATGATTTATCTGTTTAATTACTATGCAAATGGTCAATTTGTGGGGAGATACCCAATCGCACGCGTCACGTTACTGCTGACGAGGACACCTGTTTTCGACTTGTGACTGATTTTGGTTTTGTTCCCATCAAGAAGCCATTTTTCATTCACACTTGACTGGAGATTACGCCGGCGAAGAAGCATGCCAGCCAACCGGTGCACGCTCCTCAGCAAACAATAGCTAATTGATGAGGGTCTGATGAGGATGATGTCTTCTTTTGGGTATCGATTGGGGTAAGCTTAATGATCGCTGTTATTGGCGAGTTTGATTTCCCTCTTCTTGTGTGGGTTTTGTCCGCCTAACTGGAAGATTTTGCAGTGCAGCAACCAAAACTCCACCCCACCCCCCCCCCCCCCCCCCCCCCTCCCCACCCCCCCAAAAAAAAAACACCACTCCCCCCCCCCCCCCCCCACCCAAAATTAAAAAAATTATTTTCCTGCACCCAAAAGTTGAAAAGGTGGCAAAAAACGCAATTGGAGTTTTTGCAATCATATCTTGAGAAATCTGCATGATTCAGAAAAGGCACTTTTGCCCATCATGATCCACAAAGCATTTTATGGTATAAACGAAGCCATGGTTCAATATGGGTGAGACAATACCACAAAATGCCGCAACGCTATTGGTCACTGTTGTAATTCCGCTGTCAAGTGTTCTATTTTTATTTTCACTCGTCATCGCAATCCCATCTCCCTCTCATCTAGTGTGCCCTTCTTGATCACCACGTGAAGCCATGCAAGTGTGTGCGAGCGACATTTGCTTTGTTGCTGTACCACTGAGTGCCTCGACAATCGAAGCATATGAACGGCTTTTATTCCATACACTTCAACTTGTTAAAGTGGCTGAATGGTTACTATGTAGAGCCACGACGCTGGCGGCCACGGTTCGAATCCTGGTAACAACTCGAATTTTTGTTTTTTGTCAGTCCGGACTCAACAACTAATACACTGCATAACCCACGCACACATTGAATTTTCAAAGCGAATTGATGTGATGCTTTTTTGCCCACGACCAATGTTGCATTTTTTCTCCAAGTTACGATCCATTACGAGAAATGAAACAAAATCATTCGAAATTGCATTACAATCTTGCTTTTTTATTTTGGGTGTAACCATTTTCCCCCCCCCCAGGTCCCATTCCCACAAAATTCCTTTACCAAAAAAGCCCACACCCCATTTCCCTCCCCTTTCTCACAATTCCACAAACCAACCAAAAAAACTTTTTCCAAACCCCTTTTTTCTTTTCCACCCCAAAAAAAAATTTTAATTCCCTCAAATTTTTTTTTTTTCGTTTTTTTAGCCCATTTATTTCAAACACCCCCAACCTCTCCTTTCCTCTAAAATTTTACACCTTTTTACTATTTATTGATACAACAGGCCATAGTTGGGAACATACAAAAAATATGTCCCCAACATTGAGTCTACGATTTTTTTGTAAAATCATTGTTATTTTAGCTATGTGAACATTTAGTTTGTAACGTGTAACTATTGTCTGTAAATCCAGACTACATTACTCGCTTTATCGATTTGATTAAGCCAAATTTAGATCACTTGAAGATCGTGGAGATTATCTGTTCAGCTTAACCAGTGAAATTATGATGCCCCAAAAATTCAAAAAATCGAAAATTACGCGGAAGTGAACAACTATAAGTTGATTAATATTGTCTCCATTGCTTCGGATTACATCGGTCATCCTAATAGCAACATGATTGATTATCGCTAAATAAATGACATATTTGGTACATAGGCTGATTGAAGGTGATATGCTAACATTACATCCCGTTACCCTACGATGCTTTTTTTATCAGTTCTAATTTGAAAACGGCTGGCATAATGGAGGGTTGCTCTTTTTGTCTTTTTGTCGATAAAAAGTCTGGCAGTGTCAGATAAATCTGACATAATGGCACCCCTGCTCCCGGGTAAGACGGGTTGTGTTACACCAACGGTGAACGAATAACTGGGAATGACTTTATTCATCGAAGCAGGACCTCTGTGCTGTGCTTGCGGTATTAAATCATTCACAGTCTGATGGTTTTCATGGGCACAAGTTAAAAGTCCATCACATGGGCAAACATGAGACGCTTTAAGAATTGAAAAATTCAACCAAGCCGTCTGTGGGTTATGCCAGGTGTGCATCAAAGGAATATAACTGCGAAAAAAAAATAAGAGGAAACGCATATAATGGGCATTTTTCCGCAGTGTTGAAATGTGATTTGCGATCGGCGCGTCGGCAGCTAATGATCCGTGAGATGTGAATGGCGTCGATAAAAATGGAATCAGCACATCGAACGTATTGATGCGTTCAATTTTCGCTACGGATATTTAACATATATCTCTCTGCTATATCATGGTACCCCTCCGCTATGCAATTGCGGTATTCTCAAGAAGAGTTTATGCATTGCGGTGAGTGCCCAAGTAACAATTTCAATTTTAAGGTACACACAGAAACAAAAGCGTTATCAAAATTGAAAACGGTTCGTTTTTACTTAAGAACATGATCTTGTTCCTGATTGCGTGATTCAGTTCACGGTGTATTTTTGCTTGTTCATTGGCTGCCATTCTCGGATTCGGTCACGGATAATATTCTGTATAACTCGAGAACTAAGCACGCAAAGGAAACCAAATTTAGCATGTGAGATTTTTTGAAGACAATAAATGTTTCTATGGTGATTTGAGACCCCTCCTCCTCCTGGAAGGGGAGGCTCTCGTACAAATAAAACTGAAGTTTCTGCATAACTCAAGCACTAATCAAACAAATGGAACCAAATTTGGCATGTGGGGTTTTCTGGAGGCAAAAAATGTTTCTATGGTTATTCGAAACCCCTCCCGTCTCTAGAAATGGGCTCTCAAAAAAAAATGAAACTGAAATTTCTGCATAACTCGAGAACTAATAAAGCAAATGGAACGAAATTTGGCATGTGGGGATTTTGGAGGCAAGAAATATTTATACGGTGGTCCGAGATCCTTCCTCTATCTGGTAGGGGGAGGGGACTCTCATACAAATGAAACACAATTTTAAACCAAATTTGAGAATTATCTCTACTGTTATGAGAATTTGTATGCAGGATTTTTTGGGGCCGGAGAAGGTTCTTTTGATGGTTTGAGGTTCCTTCCCCGTCTGGAAGGGGAGGCCAAACCAAATTTGGCATGTGGGGGTTTTTGGAGGCAGGAGGTTTTTTTTTCTGTGGTGGTTCGAGATCCCTCTCCTCTCTGGAGGGGGGCTCTCATACAAATGAAACAGAAATTTTAACCAAACATGATAATCATCCAGGCAAATAAAACACAAAATGTGTATGTCTCGGGTAAGCAGCATGTTCTGATAGAAGTTTGAACCACCCTTTCTCAGTCAAGATTGGGGGATGCTCTCAGTGCTAAATGGTGTATTCGATAAAAATGGCACACAGAAAATCTTCTGTAACTTTTGAATCGTATGAGTAAAAAACCTAGCAATTTGAGTAGATCTTATCCATAGTGTACTATTTACATTTGCCAAGCTTCATAGTTATACATTCAGTAGTTCCAGTCATGTCGTCGAAACAAGAAATTGTCCGTGAGAAAATTTTGTGCACTCACAATCAAAATCCAGGGGCGTCCCACCGGTGGATTGCTAAAAGGCTTGGAATTGCAAATACAACTGTGTCTCGAGTAATAAGAACCTTCAAGGAGCGTCTGAGTGTCCAAAGGAAGGAAGGGAGTGGTCGTAAAAGGGGTCCAATGGACAGTAAAATGGCCAGGAAAGTCGTACAACAATTCAAGAACCGTCCAAACATGTCAATTCGAGATGTCGCTAAAAAGTCTAAGGTGTCAGTCGGTTTTGTGCAGAAAACCATGAAGCGTGCTGGGTTACATGTTTACAAAGTGCAAAAAGCCCCAAACCGGAATGAAAAACAAAACATCACTGCGAAAACCCGCGCCCGGAAACTTTACACGAAGCTGCTCACCAAATCCGGTTGCATCGTGATGGATGACGAAACATACGTCAAGGCCGACTTCCGTCAACTTCCTGGGCAAGAATATTTCGTTGCCAAGTCGAAGTTTGATGTTCCGGAGGATGTTCGAAAGAAGAAACTATCGAAATTTGCAAAGAAGTTTCTAATAAGTGCTCCCTTCATCACTTCCGGAACAATAAACGGTGCGATTTACACGGAAGAGTGCCTTAAGAAGCGTCTCTTGCCATTCATTAAGAAGCACAAAGGATCAACTCTGTTTTGGCCTGATCTAGCATCCTGCCACTACGCTCGAAACGTATTGGAGTGGTACCGAGCCAACGGAGTCAATGTTGTGCCAAAGGATATGAACCCACCAAATTCACCGGAACTTCGTCCAATTGAAAAATTCTGGGCAATTATGAAAACGGAACTTCGCAAACATTCCAAAACTATAAAAACAGAGCTAGAATTGAAGAAAATTTGGGTAAAAACAACAAAAACACTGGGAAAATCGGTTGTACAAAATGTGAAGGGTGGAGTGAAAAGGAAGGTGCGGGCATTCGGGATGGGAGACGAAATTGAATAAAACAAATGTTGTAAATCAAAACTTATTAGTAGTTCTTCATTCCCAGAAAATTTCAAGAAAATCCGATAATCAGTTTAATTTTGATGAGTTTATATGTGTGTCCCTTTTTTATCAAAAATATTTCCACAAAAACCCAAAAAACCCACACCACTTTTCATTTCACCACATTTTTCAATTTCCTCAAAAAAAACCATAAGATAATTAAAAATAAATTAATTTTAATAAAAAAAAAAAAAAAATAAAAAAAAAACCAAAAGACCACGTTTTAAAAAAATTTTTTTTAAAATTCACAAAAAAAAAAAAAACAAAAAAAAAAACCAACCACCGAATATAAAAAAACACCCACACCATTTTTTTTTTTAAAATTTTTTTCCAATATAAAAAAAAATTTTTTTAACAAATCTTATTCCTACAAAAAAACCATAAGAGTAGCAGTTCTATTAAATTTTCATTTATTTAGTTCAAACGAAGCAAGGCTCGCACCGGGTCCAGCTAGTATTCCATAAATCAATCGCCAATGATCCATTGGCTTCCATAGGTTTGAAAAACGAATCACAAACTTCTAGATATGGTCCATAGCAAATCAACTTTGTGCATTAAAAATAATAAGTATGATCCATTGATTATGCCAGAATTATTCCAATTTTGGATTGATTTTTTTTCTAGATTTTGGCTACGGGGAAATCGATCCTTGACTGAGCGACTACTCAAATTTTTTAACATGTCCGTTTCTTTAGCTATGCGGCTTAAATATTGCTGTAAAAGAAGAATCGCTTTGGGGAAGATTTGCAATCTTTCAGAAAGCTGACTTACTTTTGCGATCTCACGTACTTTTACAACCGCAACTGTGACATATGTTTCCCATTAAATTTGTTAAAAAGCACTCGTGCACGTAAATAACTACAGTTCAAATTTAAGATTTAATCAAACTGTTATTTAAGATTTGTATTAATAAAGTTATGTCGGGCAAACGCTTGCCGTCCATCGCTCGTCGGACCTAACTACAAAAAATATCCTCCGCTTGCATTTTACCGGGCAAATGCTTGAATCAGCCATTTGCTTGACTGATGCTATGTCTACAATTCAGATATCAAATCATCGCCCGCCCGCTTTCTACCGCCTTGGTTCTTTAATCCTCAACTGCTCAGCTGGCAACATTGGTATTTCGAGTACTTGAAGTAGAGCACAACAACTCGTGGCTACTCAGGTAACCAATAAGCAGTTCCAAAGCATCTTTACGGCAGCCCATCAAGCAATTAAGTCGCCTTAAATGCAACATAAATGCCACTTTTGGTCCAATAAAGGGTGTTTCGATCAAAATTTGGTCGACTTAAACTTGACGTATTTCCTTTCATCGTGCATTACAAAAATTTGCACACCCCTCATTTTGAAGATCTGTGCGTGTAGCATCATGCCTCTATATTGATTTTGAGATCAAAATGTCGTCGAAGGAAGAGAAGCAACGCATCAAAATCTTGCACGTACATGGCAAAACAACAACCCTCCCAACACGCCAGAGCTCCGCCCAATCGAACAATATTGGGCCATCGTCAAGTGGAACCTTAAGACGACCCCTCTTCTGAAAGGGGGGGAGGGGGGGGTGGCCTCCCATACAAATGAAACACAAGTTTCTGCATAACTCAAGCACTAATCAAGCAAATGGAACCAAATTTTGCATGTGGGGTTTTCTGGAGGCAAGAAATGTTCATATGA
The DNA here is from genome assembly GCA_024533555.2 of Aedes koreicus. NCBI lineage: Eukaryota > Metazoa > Arthropoda > Insecta > Diptera > Culicidae > Aedes > Aedes koreicus. Next base: position 99,822 of record JAHHFK020001131.1, on the reverse strand, counting down.
TGGTTCGAGACCCCTCTTTTCTCTAGAATGGGGGGAGGGGGGCTCTCAAACACTGATAGGCAAAATAAAGTGCCCACCTCATCGTGTTTTCAATTTCTCTCATTTACTTGGTTCAAATTAAAGTAAACACACTTTTTTTTATTATCTTATTTTTTATATTCTTTTTAAGTTTCACTTATGGAATACTGAAAAAAGGAGTTTTACTTAAAGAAAAAAAAAATCAATTTGTGTTGAAAAAAAAAAACAGTGACAAAATAAAGTGCCCACTTCATTTAGGCTACAGAAAACATAAATTAAAGTAAAATAAAAGCATTTCAATAATTGATGTGTCCTCCTTTGGCCTTCAGGCCCTCCTGCAGGCCAGGTTTTTTAGGTGCTGTGGATCTAGCTCTTCCCAGGCGCGCTCCAGGGCTTCAAAATAGTTATTTTTATTGGTAACACCAGTTTTGTCAACCCTGGCATCGAGAATCGCCCACAAATTCTCGATGGGATTGAGGTCCGGGCTTTGTGGAGGCCATTCCAGTGGTTTGATCCAACAAGACCGGAAGAAAGACTTGGTCTTCTTGGCAGTATGCTTCGGGTCTTCTCGAACTTCTCTTCAAGGCCCGTCTGGATCAGCGAAACCTCCAGATTTTCTCGCAGGATGTTGATGTAAGAATCTGCCGTCATTATCCCGTCGATTTTCACAATGCTTCCCACTCCACCCCACGAAAAACACCCCCAGACCATCACATTTCCTCCTCCATGCTTCATCGTGCCTTGGATGTGGCGCTCCTGAAGCTCCTCTCCCGATCAGCACCAAACACGAACCCGCCGCTTTCGGTTAAACAGCTCGAATTTTGATTCGTCCGTCCAGAGAACCGTTTTCCAGAACTCTAGGGGCTTATCAGCATGCTCCTTAGCAAACTTAAGCCGTTTGGCTTTGTTTGCCTTGCTGATAAATTGGCGCTTCCGGGCAAGTTTGCTATTCAACCCCTGTGCTACGAGACGGCGACGAACAGTTCGACCGGAAACTGATAACTGAAGGGTTTCCTGGATCTCGCGGACAGTTACCTTCGGGTTCTTCTTGACTTCGCGCATGATCTTGGTGTCCGTTCTCGCATCCGTTTTCCGCTTCCTGCCTCTGCCAGGGCGATCCACCACTGATCCAAACGTTTTAAGCTTCAGAAGAATTTTGCCAACCGCTGCCTTACTGATACTGTACTTCTTAGCGACAGCCCGGTGCGATTCACCGTTTTGCACATCACGAACGACCAATTTTCGGATACACAAGGGAATTGCTTTCGAAAGCACTGCGTTCTCCATTTTTTCCAATTGAATCAAAAAAATGATCACGTAAACAAATGCACCAGGTTTTTTTTTCACTGTTTTTTTTTCAACACAAATTGATTTTTTTTTTCTTTAAGTAAAACTCCTTTTTTTTCAGTATTCCATAAGTGAAACTTAAAAAGAATATTAAAAATAAAATAAGAAAAAAAAACTTTACTGTGTTTACTTTAATTTGAACCAAGTAAATGAGAGAAATTGAAAAAACGAAGAGGTGGGCACTTTATTTTGCCTATCAGTGTACAAATGAAACTGGAATTTCTGCATAACTCGAGAAATAATCAAGCAAATGGAATCTTATTTTGCATTTTGGGTTTTCTGGAGGCAAGAAATGTTTCTATGGTTGTTTGAGACCCCTCCCTATTCTGGAAGGGGGGGCTCCCATACAAATGGAACAGAAGTTTCTTCATAACTCAAGCACTAATCAAGCAAATGGAACCAAATTTGGCATGTGGGGTTTTGTGGAGGCAAGCAATGTTTCTATGGTGGTTCGAGACCATCTCCTTTCTAGAATGAGGGGGGGGGGGGGGGCTCTCATACAAATGAAACTGACATTTCAGCATAATTTGAGAATTAATAAAGAAAATGGAATCCAATTTTGCTGGTGGTGATTTTAAAGGCAAGAAGGCAACAAATGAAACATAAATTTCTGCATAACTCGAGAACTAATAAAGCAAATGGAATCTGATTTTGCATGTTGGGTTTTCTAGAGGCAAGAAATGTTTCTTTGGTGGTTTGAGACCCTGCTCTTTCTAGAATGGGGGGGGGGGGGGGTCTCTCATACAAATGAAACTGACATTTCAGTATAATTTGAGAACTAATAAAGAAAGTGGAATCAAATTTGGATGGTGGGGATTTTGAAGGAAAGAAATGTTTCTCTGCTGGTTTGATACCCCTCCTCTCTCTGGTAGGGGGAGGGGGCTGCCATACAAATGAAACATAAATTTCTGCATAACACGAGAACTAATCAAGCAAATGGAACCAAATTTGGCATGTGAAGGTTTTTGAAGGCAATAAATGAGTCTAAGGTGACTTGAAACCCCTCCTCTTTCTGAAAAGGGGGCTCACATACAAATGAAAAAAAAATTCTGCATAACTCGAGAACTAATTGAGAAAACAGCGGATTGTCGAAATAGCAAATCAATATTTTGATACTGTTGGAAAGTGTCTTGCTGACAACATACCCTACACCGCAATCCAGAGAATCCGGGAACAAACCACTGCGACGTTGAATTTGAAAACAGTTTCTACAGATCTTAAAAGATCAATTGTCGAACATAGTCTGTGTCAATCGACAGGGTTTGACCAAGTACACTCGAAAATATTTAAGTTATGCACCGATGAAATAGTGGAAGGCGTAACAGATGTAATCAACTCGTCAATTTTACAGTCATGTGTACCAGCGGACCTGAAGGTATCCAAGGTTGTGGTTATCCCTAAGACACCGATGGCGAAGGAGTTTTTGGATTATCGGCCCATTAACATACCCTGTGTCACCGATAAAATCCCGCAGAAAGTTATCAACAAACAACTAGTCGACCATCTAGAACGTCATGGCCTTATTTCCTCCAGGCAGTACGGATTTTGACCGAAATCCAACACACAAACTGCGCTGTTCGACGTTGTGTTGGAAATCCAAACGCACTGCGATAAGAAGAAACATGTGGCTGCAGTGTTTCTCGACCTTAGCAAAGCATTCGACACTTGTGATAGAAAGGTGTTTGCATGTTACGAGATTGGATGAATCTGCAAAAGCTCACAGTAAATATAGCCAAAGCCAAGTACATGCTGTTCAATGTACCCAAGTGCTTTATGTTGGACATCTTTTACGACGACCATGCTATAGAACGTGTAAATGTATTTAAATATTTGGGTGTGTGGCTAGACGGTGAGCTTAAGTTGACTGACCATATCACTAAAGTGAGTGCTAAATGCTAATAGGCACAAATAGCAGGTGTATTCAAGAGAATATGTGGATTGGTTCCGATGGACTGTTTCACAGCCACCTAACATCATATCAGAAGCAGCGATAACCTATCTACTACTAGAAGCAATACCAGGAAGTTCGGTCAATAAAGGGTGATTTGGTCAAGGGAAAACGCGTTTAAATCGGTGAAATCGTTTATTTAAAAAATCAAATTAAATTTCTTTTTCAAGTTCAATTAGTATAAAATTCAGGAAAAATATTCAGTTAGGCTTCCGCTTTTCCAAATCCGAATTGCCGGGCCTTGCGCTTGACCCCTGCCATCAGATTTTGTACAGCCACCTTGTCCACCTTCTTCGCCGCAGAAAGCCAGTTTGCCTTGAACTGCTGCTCGTCCTTAGTAGTTTTTTTGGTCTTCTTTAGGTTCCGCTTGACAATAGCCCAGTATTTCTCAATTGGGCGGAGCTCTGGCGTGTTGGGAGGGTTCTTGTCCTTGGGAACCACCTGCACGTGGTTGGCGGCGTACCACTCCATGGCCTTTTTACCGTAATGGCAAGATGCCAAATCCGGCCAAAACAGTACGGAACAAACACTTTGACTACATTTGTAACGGTTGATTTGGCAACTTTTAGCGATTTTGCCAACTTTGCGTGCGAGTAGCTCGGATTTTCGCGATGCGCGAGCAAAATTTTGATACGCTGCTCTTCTTGCTTGGACGGCATTTTGACAACTGAAGAGTGAATTCCAAAATCAAAATAGGAGCAACATTCTACACACACACACCTTCAAAATGAGGGGTGTTCAGGTTTTTTAAATGCAAAATTGAAAGAAATACGTCAAGTTGATATTGACCAAATTTTGACCGTATCGCCCTTTATGCAGTGTTAAATAAAGTATCAGCTCTGTATAACAAAGTAAACGAAGATTTAAAATCACTCACTGTTAATAACTTTAAATCTCGTTTGAAGAGTAGGTTATTCTCAAACCAATTTTCGATCACGTAAAAAAAAAGTTGTCTTGCCTGTTATAGTAACCTCTATAGTTTGATGAAGTTTGTCAGAAGTAGATAATTTATCATCTCCATGCGAAGCGCTAGGAGTGGACAGTAATTTATTGCTAGAACGAAATAGACATGAAGATAGTTTGTTAGCTCTATAGTTTGTTTAAGTAGACTCATAGTTTTCAATGCATTAGTTTTTGTTTTTATTTTTGAATTATACAGCCATTTGTTGGTAATTGCCAAGCAAGTCAGTCTTTCAGACATCATCATTTGCTTAAATAAAAATAAATAAATGATCAAGCATATGGCACCAAATTTGGCAGGAGGAGATTTTTGAAGGAGAGAAATATTTCTATGGTGGTTTGAGACCCGTCCGCTTTCTGAAAAGGGGGACTCCCATACAAATGAAACAAATTTTTTTGCATAACTCGAGAGCCAATGAAGCACATGAAATCAAATTTGGCAAGTTGAGATTTTTGGAGGCAAGAAATGTTTCCATGGCAGTTTAGCACCCCTCCCCCTCTTGAAGAAAAGAGGGGCTCCCATACTAATGAAACATAAAATTCTGCAAAACTCGAGGACTAATCAAGCAAATGAAACCACATTTGGCATAAGGTAGTTTTTGGAGGCCGGATTTCTTTATATATAAAAATTAATTTCTGACTATCTTCCTGTCTGTCTGTCTTTCTGTCTGACCTTTATAGACTCGGAGAGTTCTGAACCGATCGGCGTGAAAATGTGTATGCAGAAGTTTTTGGGACTGGGAAAAGTTCTTATGATTGTTTGAAACCCCGTCCCTCTCTTGAAGGGGGGGTTTAAACAAATGAGACACAAATTTCGGCATAACTCGAGAACTAATCAAGCAAACGGAACCAAATTTCGCATGTGGTGGTTTTTGGAAACAAAAAATATCTTTTTGGTAGTTTGAGACCCCTCCCTTATCAGAAAAGGATGGCTCTCATACAAATGAAACAGATTTGTTTTGCATAACTCGAGAACTAATCAAGCAAACGGAACCAAATTTTGCATGTGGAGGTTTTTGAAGGCAGTAAATGTTCCCATGGTGATTAGAGACCCCTCCCCTCTTTGAAGAGGGGGGGGGGGGGCTCTCCATGCAAATGAAACACAAATTTTAACCAAACATGAGAAATATCCCTAATGTTATGAAAATTTGTATGCAGGAGTTTTTGGGACCGGGGAAAGTTGTAATGATGGTTCGAGACTCCTACTCCGTCTGGTAGGGGGGTTCATACAAATGAAACACAAATTTCTGTTTAACTCGAGAGCCAATCAAGCAAATGAAAGCGAATTTGGCGTGTGTAGGTTTTCGAAGGCAAAAAATGTTTCCACGGTAGTTTGAGACCCTTGCCTCTTTGAAGGGGGGGGGGGGGGGGGGTCTCTATCATACAAATGAAACACAAATTTCAACCAAACATGAGAATTCTTCCTATTATTATGAAATTTTTTATACAGGGGTTTTTGGGGCCGGAAAAGGAACCTATGATGGTTCGAGACTCCTTCTCCGTCTGGAAGGTGAGGGGGGGGGGCTCCCATAGAAATTAATCACAAATTTCTGCATAACTCAAGAGCTAATCAAGTAACTGGAACCAAATTTGGCATGTGGGGTTTTTGGAGGAAGGATTTTTTTCTATGGTGGTTCGAGACTCCTCCCCTCTCCGGAGAGGACAAACGACAAACGAAACAGAAATTGCAACCAAACATGAAAATATTTGAACAAAACTCATTTCTATAAACAAAACTATAAAAGCGCCAGTTCGGTTGTATTGCCATTCATTTAGTTGCAATCGTAGCAAGACTCGCAGAGGGTTCAGCTAGTTTTATATAAAATATGGTTCACATTGATCAATTTTATGAATCAAATCCATTTTATTATGGATATTGACCAGAGTTTTATAGGTCACAGGTGGGTTTTTTATGGAACGATTTGAATTTTTAAAAGATCGTTCATTAGTTTTGAAATGTAAGAGTTTTTGTTGTTGCGTCGTTTTCGTGAAAAAATATCAATCAAAAATTCGTGATTTAACTTTAACAAACAGCGAAATCATAATATCTCTGCGTGCATTGTGTAAGGCATAGTGAATGGAACCGATTCCCTTAAAAAATGTGAGGTGGTCGGTAGTAATTCCCCATATTTTTGTTTTTTTTTTTGTGTGCTTCGCTTTCGCACCCGGAGGAAGCGTTATATCAGCTTATTAAGTTGGAGAATAGTGAAGAGGGGGGATGCATGCAGTAATGAAGAGATGGTGGAACAGCCAACAGAGTGTCAAAAATGTGATGAGAGGTGTTCGGAGAAAATTTTACAATTGTATCATAACCAAATCGGAATAAAATGTGCCCTTTAAACTGCAATAATTTTCCCTTTCAGCTGCAATAACTAGCATTCACAGTACTCAATACTCAACCTTTTTTCTTTTTTTTTAACATGGTTCCGAGATAAATACGATGTTTTTTTTTTTCGTGCAGGTATTGACTGAGTTAGGCGTAAAGGGTGTTCACGATGAAATTGCCACACTATGAAATTGCTCTAACTTTTTAACCGTTGGATAGAATTTAATGAAAATTTGAGTGGATTTAGTTCATATTGCATTATTTACATCCTGCAAGTTTTAAAGTCCTGTCATCAAAACTCGCGGAAATGGAGTCGAAAGAACAGTTCGTGAGTGATAAAATCTTGCGCATTCATCACGAGAACAAGGATCTCTCGCATCGTTCCATCGCTTAAACGTTGGGAATCGCGAATTCCACGGTGTCGCGAGTGATTAAGCGGTTCGAGGAACGGTTGACCACCGATCGGAAGCCCAGAAGTGAAGGAAAAATATTCCGTACAACACCAAAAACCACAACCGCGTAGTTGGGGCCTTCAACCGAAATCCGAACGCCTCCGTTCGGGATGTGGCTAAGAAGCTGCACCTAAGCCGAAGTTTTGTCCAGAAGGCCAAAACTAAGGCTGGGCTTCGAACGTTCAAGGTACAAAAGGCCCCTAATCGCGACGAGAAGCAGAGCAAATCCGCCAAAACCCGTGCCAGGAAGTTGTACCTCAACATGCTGACGAAAGTTGAATGCTGCATCATGGACGACGAAACATATGTGAAGGCCGACTTCAAACAGATCCCCGGCAACCTGTTTTTCACGGCCAAGGATAAGTTCAGCGTTCCGGAGCATGTCCGCACTCAGAAGATGTCCAAATTTGCGAAGAAATTCCTGGTTTGGCAAGCCATCTGCACGTGCGGGAAGTGGAGTGCACCTTTCGTGACCCAGGACACGATGAACGGACAGGTGTACATAAAAGAGTGCCTCCAGAAGCGGCTGCTTCCTCTCCTGAAGGCCCACAACGTCCCAACAATCTTCTGGCCGGATTTGGCCTCATGCCACTACTCCAAGGACGTGCTGAAGTGGTATGCGGACAATAAGGTCAATTTCGTGCAGAAAATGTTCAACCCTCCCAACACTCCGGAGCTCCGCCCCATCGAGAAGTACTGGGCGATTATGAAGCAGCACCTTCTTTAACGACCTAAGGTAGTGAAGACAGTCGAGGAACTGAAGAAAGTATGGGTTTACATGCAAAAAACGGTTGATTCACAGGTTGTGCAGAATCTTATGGCCGGGGTTAAGGCCAAGGTGCGGGCATTTGCGTATGGACTGTAAATAAAATACGAGTAAAATGGTAAAATAAAGTTTAATAGTTATTTCTCAATCCCTGAAAATTTGATGGCAATCGGATGAAAACTCGAATTTTGCGAATCAATTTTGTGTGTGGCAATTTCATCGTGGACACCCTTTAGTTCAAACACTGGGTGAACTCGTGAGTGACCTCAACGTGCGTGCTTTTAATCCCAGTTGTTTCATTTTTCATTTGTGGAAATCCTGTTTACCGTAAAGCGTTCAAGCGCAGTTTCATGACAAGCTTTTAAACAGATGGGTAAAATCAGCGCGACGGGTCTTAGAACAGTTTGAAAAAATCACTTTGATTTCCTGTCCAGAAGAGTTCAAAGACTCTCCGCAAGCGCTTAAAAAAATCCACTAAATCACACATCTTTGTGACCACCCTTTGAGCCACATCTAAACAAACCGTCGTCGGTTCTTGTCGTCATTAGCACTCATAAATCTCGTAATCGTTGTAGCAATTATGCTCTCGCCATGTGTTCCACGTCTCATTCTTCCCATTCATGTCCATTCTCCCGAATCCAAATGGAGCGCATGTTTACAAGATTGTTTCCCTTGTTATTCCCATTCTTCCGTTTATGCTGCGTGTGAAAACCAAATTCTTCTGGATCCATCGAAGCAACCGATCTCGTTTCGGGGAATAACCTGTCATTAGTGGTGAAAGGTTCATGCTAACAACTGAAGAGTCATTTCTTCAGCCCAGCAGGATAAATAAAATTCCCTTTATGGGTCTCCAATTATCAGAAAATCGAATCAGAAGGCAAAATTTCAATAAATGAAATACGGTCACTGACATCCCCGCAATCACTTGCTGTGGTGCCGTTTTTCCGGTCTATGATCATAAATTTACTCGTACGGGGTGGACCCAATTGGTACCTTCCGTCTTCCGAACGGGACAATTGGATGACAAGGCACTTACCGCCTGATACCCATCATTATCAACATCGACATCGAGCAGCAGCAGCAGCATCATCAGCAGTTGCAATCAATTGGCACCGGTTTGATTACAGTAACAACAAAAGCTGGGAACCGGTAGCAATCATTTGTACACACACACACACAGTCGCACTCACACATATGTGGAAAATGTGGTGTGGTTGATATGTTTGCACAAACGACTGGAAAGCGAAAGAGCACACCGAGCAAATGCAATAAGAATGCAACTCATCAATCATTGTGTCGATTGGCTCAGGAGCTGCTTGAAAAAGACAGGACTCCATGGGTGAAGCAGCCCAGGAGCGTTGATTGCAGGTTGATTGATTCCATTTTTTTTTCCTTTCGTCTTCAATTGAAACATATGGGTGTGATCTGGGGTGATTCAAGCTGTTGAGAACGATTGAACGTCTCATATCATGCGTTTTGCAATTCGATGAAAGATTCCTTCGGGACTGGTGGGAACGGAACGGCTAACGAGAATTGATTGCACCTTGTAGCGATGTTTGGATTTTTTTTTGTTCGGCCAAAGTAAAAGTTTATGAGATTTCATGGTTCTTATCGGGTTACTTTGGGAATTGTACACTGTTTCCAGGAGATGTTTTTCGCTCTGCTTGCTGTCAGTGGGTAGAATTGAAAGTCTTCGAAGAAATTAACGGTTGGAATTAAAAATATAAACTAACATCGACCGAGTCCTTATTGCTTATAATGGGAATTACATTTTTAAGAAATTTAAAATGCCATTCTGGTAATGATCTTCTGTAAATATTCCTTGAAATTATCAGTCAGAAGTGCGGCATTGTATTATGATGAGTTTCAATGAAAGTCCTCCTATTAATGCGATTTTCATTGTGTATGAAATCATAATTCATTCGAGATAACCTTGAATTACAAAGAAACTCTTCCAATTTCACACGATCCCACCCATCAAACCATGCACACACAACATTGTTTGACCTTCTGACGCCTCCTGACAACACCACCAGGAAGGATTCTCACCGCATAACAATCCATTTAACACGTAAACACAATTTAAACGTCTTCCTCTCAACTCTACATATATTGACAACCGTGGGGATCACACTGTACTTGTAACACGCATGCAATCAATCTAACACCCAAGCCGTCAGTCCAACATCCACCGTTTCTGATTGACACCTCAACCATAATCAGCGAGCAGGAGAAAACATCGCGTGACCTGTCCTCGGTTACACGTTCTCAGGACTGCCAAATGCCTATTTCCCTTTGATCGATGCGCATCCAAATGATGATGGCTGTTCCGTTGTAGCACGCATTCGTAGTCGACGCGTTAACATAAACATTGCAAAATAACGAAAATTGAAACCGACAAATCGTCCCTCCCCGGTCGGAGCATGAATCGTGTGAGGTGAAATACTTGCTATGCCCTGTAACGAACTGGGAAAAGGGCCGTACGAAACGACGATACATAGGAGTAATGGAAAATGACGGGTGATTGGGGAAGCGGATGTCGGACAGGATGTTTAGTCGATTTAAATAGCCGTCCGATGCGTTTCGGTGTCCTGTTGGTACTGAATGTGTGTCAGTTTGTCGAGAGGGGCACGGGATGATTGGCAGATTGGGGAAGTACGTGCCTGGTGCGATACTTTTGCTTTCTGGTTCCTATTCCTATTGGTTTTTTCTAGGGAATTGCATTTTTTGTGCTCTCTTGTATGTTGGAAAGCAAGAATTTATGTCTGGTCCATCGCAAGACGAGCATGGTGTAAAATGGTATTGTCCTACTGCACGACTTTCGAAAGGAGTTTATCAATGAATAATCATTGGTTTTCATTTTGAAACATGTCTTTCTGTATTCGTGTGAGGACGTGACTTCTTTTTGGTGGAGGGAAAGAGATCATTCTGGGAATAAGAAACCCCAACAGGACACAAACTGTGACTCAAAAGGAATAATTTAAGGGCTGGTTTTTCAATATGACGAATATTTTCAATCCGGCAAAACTCTTAAAGCAGAGTTAACAATAAAGAGTCCATTTCCCGACCATTTTGCTAGTCCAGGGATTATGGATTAAAATTGTCGTTCGTATTCCCGGGATTTTGGTAATGTATGATAAAGGCTACCACCTATTGTAGCACGGAAACTAAGTCCGACAGCAATGGGCTCTCGTCCCTGTTAGACTTGATCAAGCTTTAATAACCACTGATTATCCTAATCATGCCATTGTATGAAGGGCCAAAAACTGGTTGGGTGGATCGATAGGCAACATCACTTAAACGTTTCCACAGGGATATAAAGAATCTTCTTCCAACAACAAGATTGAACAATTGGTCAAAAGAGCGAGCTATCTAAAAGGAAAATGCCCAAATGGGTGGGGAGAAGAGCCCGCCATCTATTCACAAACTGTTAGCAATGGGGAGTTGACATTCTCACTCTCCCCGTCCAGAGTGCTTCAATCGGGTGCTCTGATGGTCCCTCCCATTTCCCTGTATTAGCATTAAATGTTCACACAATGTTGTTTATATTTATATAAGAGAAAAGTACCACGGCATCTGTATCTACTATATTTATTGATCCTGAAATGACATGTATGTTGTGTATTGATCCTGATTAGTTCTGGTTCAGTCTAAAAAAACTTTAATATGAAATCATGAATGTAATCTCTGTATCCATTAAATAATATCTATGAAAAATATAAAAATAATATTGTAAAACGAAAATATATTTACATGTATATAAAAGAATGATATGATGAAAACAAGGACTGAAATACACAGGTAGGTCAGCACGTCGTTGTGAGTGTTTGGTTTGGAAGCAGGTCCCGTGAGTTGTTCGGCACTGTTGGTGTTGGAATCCAATCGTTGCTGTTTGCTGCTGTTTTTCCCGCATTAAACGTTGGCACGAGGAGCCAACAACGATGTTTTAATGAAATGGTAAATAATATACATGAGTCATTCTCTGTCAAACCAGGCCGCCATTGACATGAGGTCTTTCGAAATTGAATTGTTTGTGCTTGTTTGATCGGGTTGTAAAAATGAGAATGGAACTTTCTTCAACTTGAATTAACGGACCATTCACGTAATTTTCAGTATAATCGCAACCACCGATTTTAATTTTGTTACCATGATCGGAATGCTGAGAAAAAATGAAATCATATACATTTATAAAGTTAGGTGAGCATTCGAATTAGCCTAGCTAGTGTTCTGTAAAGAGTTTTGCAGCTTACAACATATGACGCAAAATCAATGAAACCAAAATCATAAGCTACACTAACAAACACTAACAAGAACTTTTTTAGGAAATGTATTCGAGTTATATAGTGCATTTTGCTCAATGTAGTGTCATATTATAGTTTTACTTGAGGACCAAAATAACTCACACGAGGGCTGCAAAATGGTGAGTAGACACCTGGGATGGAGCGTGCGTCCCCGCAACATAGCTATGGTCCTAACAAGTTCCAACCTCATGCTTCCACGGGTCAAGAGATGACAAAGACCGCCAGCTAAGGGTTGCGTACTTAGCTGGTAGTGCAGCCTGGGCACTGTTGTCCTTCTGACTTCAGCTAGATTGATGCGCTAGATGCGTTCTGAGCTTCGGTCCACCAAGGAGGTGCGGGTCCTGGCATCCAACGGCTGAATAAGAAACGCTGTATCGCGTCAACTATACCTACATTAGCAGCCGCACCAAGGCGATGTAGGCAGCGTGACCCCGGTAAAGTCGCATGCTGAAATCTTGCCCTACCATGAAAAATGGTAGTATTCTTTATACGGTATATAATTTCAGATCATCCATAGAATTCCCAGGTATTATGTAATGGTTTTGAATTGTTTTCCTCGCCCGTGGCTATGATAAGGCAAGTCCGTCAACAATTGCAGCAGGATCAGCAGACATGCAGACTTTACAAATATAATTGTTATTTTCCTTTTATACTTTTATAACATCCCTTCACATTTTTTTTTCAGGCTATTTTCAGCTTCGCGTTTGCATCGTTGTAAGTTTTGGCCCACCTAATTCACGTTATGTATTTGAAAAGATAGGAAGGTTTTCTTAGAAAGAGGATTATATACTACAAATCCAACAAAAAAAAAAAAAAAAAAATTCTTCGTCCAAAATAATTAATTCAAAAACTAACATTGTTTGTGATCCTACATTTTCAATTTTACAGACATAATATATTTGGGCCCAGTAGGAAAAAAGATTTATCAAAGAATTTCCTGTCATTTATTTTTAATTTTTTTTTTCGTTTTGGATTTATTGAGTTTCCGTTTTTGGGCAGTAATCATACTCGTAGCTTAGGTCCATGTCGATTGTTCCGGTTCGAATTTCTTCTTTGTGTATTATTCGTTGCAATTCCTTTTTAATGGCGTCGGCTCGCAAGGCCCAAAAGCAACCCCACTATCTCGCAGGAGGACCATTGTGATGCTGCTGTTTAACAGTCCCAAGCACCACCAGGACTTTCGGCTTTTGTATTTAGAGTCCTGGGCGCACTAACAAGACGGTGACTCAGCCACTCCTAACATGGAGAAAAGACGCTGTTTTGATCCGCCCCTAACATGGAGAACAGACGCTCAAATGGGTGAAGGCTTGGACTTTTACCCTTATTTTTAAAAAGCGGGGTGGCTCGCTTTTGTCAAGCCTGCTTTCGGATATTTGTGGGGTTTTGGAAGAAACTCAACAGAGTCCAATAATTGCTCAGTCCCCCCACATCCTAAACAGTCCCCGCCGCTCGTCCGGGGCTACTTATTCGTGTATTCAGTAGCTGTTCATCATATCTGATGGAACCCCACCATCCGCGACCCGTGGACACGCCAGTTGCTTGCAGCTCAGCCCCGTAGAGTCTTCACCTACTCTACGGTCTTCCCGGAGTAATCATACTCATGTGAAGTTTATTTCGCATTATTGTTTGCTTAAATTTTCTTTGCTATTTGGCTAGGCTCCCAGGTAATCAACTTTATTTCATTATATCACGTTGAAATTGTCGCTATTTTTGAGTTTCAATCATCTAACATCACAGTGGAAGAGGCAAATAGCGGCATATAACTATCATGTGTACATTATGCAGTATTTCTATACAACATCGTATTATTTCCATCATATCATGACCTTCACATTTTCATACAACAAACCTAATTTAGGCGGTATCTGGCTTAAACACAAAATATACCTTCAATTTATGACATCTGGCATCCCATATATGTCCAGTACATATCAGTAAATTAAAATGTAGAAATGTTAGTTTTGTAAAATTTCAATAGATTTTACAAACTTTTTCAGGATACCTCAAAATAAGATTTTTTGTGAATTGCTGATATCGCTGAAAACGAACGAAAACGTGCTTAAGTGCGAACCACAGAACTCTACACGTTGCATTTCAGGATCAAACGAATGAAGATCATATATTATAGATACGAATGTTTGTAGTATTTTTCATTCACATAAATATATAAATATATAAATATTTCATGGGAATGAGAGGGACTATCAGGGCACCCGATTGAAGCACTCTGGATGGGAAAAGTGGAAATGTCAACTCCCCATTGCTAACAGTTTATGAATAGAGGGCGGGCTCTGCTCCCCACCCATTGGGGCATCCTCATGTTAGATAGCTTGCTCTTTTGACCAATTGTTCAATCTTGTTGTTGGAAGGAGATTTTTTATATCCCTGTGGATACGTATAAGTGATGTTGCATATCGATCCACCCAACTCCTTTTTGGCCCTTCATACAATGGCATGATTAGGATAATCAGTGGTTATTAAAGCTTGATCTAGTCTAACAGAGAGGAGAGCCCATTGCTGTCGGACTTAGTTTCCGTGCTACAATAGGTGGTAGTACATATCATACATCAGTATGTGGCCCAAAATCAATATTGTTCTCTATTGAAATTGATGCGTAGAAATACTTCCGATCGATTGGTGTAAACATTTTGGAAATCTTTTGAGAAATTACTGAGATATTAATGCTCAAAACCTGACCACTTTTCATGACGGCCGCAATGCGATTTTTTTTTTAATGTACCCCAGTATAGAAAACAAAGACGTAGTCCTGCGTCAAAAGTCTGGTTTGCAGAGCTCGTTTTTAAAATATTGACAATGCCTTAACCCACAAGCCGTTGCATCTAGTGAAAGTTCAAAGTATGTTGTGTTGCTTGAGTATGATCGGAATGCCTCGTGAGCAGCCTCGGTCCACGATCGGTTTTGGTGGCGTGTTGGGCAAATGCATTGTCCACGAACAAGACGACACTCATCACACCTAGTTTAAGAAAAGTTCTAGTTTTCAACGGTCTTCAGCTAAAATT
Organism: Aedes koreicus; assembly: GCA_024533555.2. Taxonomy (NCBI): domain Eukaryota; kingdom Metazoa; phylum Arthropoda; class Insecta; order Diptera; family Culicidae; genus Aedes; species Aedes koreicus. The sequence goes on along the minus strand of JAHHFK020001131.1, from coordinate 84,684 downwards.
ATCAACAAATTTCAGAACGAAACAAAACTTGACAGCTAAACCAAAAATCAACCACTTACAAGCAAAGTCTGCTCAGCACTCTCAGGGGGGGGGCCCCCCCCCAAACAATTCCTTCCCCCACCCCCCCCCCCCCCCCATATTTTTTTTTTTTTTTTTTTTTTTTTCCTTTTTTCAAAAATTTTTTTTTTTTTTTTTTTTTTCCTCCCCCTCCCCCCCACTTATTTTTTTTACACAAAAATATAAAAATTTTCCCAATTTCCCCACCCCTAAACTTCCGTTAACCAAATTAAATGATTTGGGTTAAATTTTACCGAAATCCGGTAATTTTTTTTACAGATAACTGTAAAATTTCACCGAAATCCGTTAAATCGGATTGTTCCGATCAAAATTTGGTCAAACAGTAATGTGTGTGAGTTGATCAAATTTTTTGTTAATAAGTCTAATTCTTTTTCTTTTTCAAGTTCGCTTGATACAGAATACAGGAGAAATATTCAATTAAGCTTCCTTTTTACCGAATGATAATTGCCAGGTCTTTCGTTTAACCCCTGCCATAAGATTTTGTACAGTCTTCTTGTCCACTTTATTCGCCGCAGAACGCCAGTTTGCCTTGAACTGTTTCTCGCTCACAAAAGCTTTTTGAGTCTTCTTAAGGTTCCGCTTGTCGATGGCCCAATATTGTTCGACTGGGTGGAGCTCTGGCGTGTAGGGAGGGTTATTGACCTTGGGCACCACTTGAACGTAGTTGGCGGCATACCACTCCAGAGCCTTTTTCCCGTAATGGCAAGATGCCAAACCCGGCCAAAATAGAACGGAACAATTGTGTCGCTTCAGGAAAAGCAGTAGACGTTTTTGTAGGCACTCGCTCAGATGAATTTCCTGGTTGACGGTTCCGGTTGCAATGTCAACGTTGCTCCTCAAGCCACAGGTACAGATGGCCTGCCACACCAGATATTTTTTCGGGAACTTTGACAGTTTAATGTGCTTGAAAATATATGTCACCTTTCCCCGTCCGGTTGCCGTATAAAATTCCTGTCCAGGAAGCTGTTTAAAGTCTGCCTTGACGTAAGTTTCATCGTCCTGTACCACGCAATCAAACTTCGTCAGCATCGTCGTGTACAACTTTCGCGATCGTGCTTTGGCCGACGTGTTTTGTTTATCGTCGCGATTTGGAATCACACTTTCTTGTAAGTCGACAGTCCAGCTCGTGTTTTAGCTCTACCCACGGTTGAAGGCGCCACTTTTGCGACATCTCGGACGGAGAGGTTGGCGTTCCGCTCGAAACAGCGGGCAACTATTTTGTCGTCGCTGTGGCCTCCGGCTTTCGATTTCCCCTCCGATCGAGCTTTCCTGGCTATCGACAAACGTTCACCAAACACTTTTAATACGTTGGTAACAGTTGATTTAGCCACATTCAAGAATTTCGCCAACTTAGCGTGAGAGCAGTTTGGATTTTCGCCATGCTCGTGCAAAATTTTGATGCGTTGCTTCTCTTCCTTCGACGACATTTTGATAACTGAAGTGCTAATCTCAAAATCAAAATAGTGGCATGATGTTACACGCATACATTTTCAAAATGAGGGGTGCACAAAAATGTTTAATGCTCGATGAAAGGAAATGCGTCAAGTTTAAGTCGACCAAATTTTGATCGGAACACCTTTTAGGTCTCGAGTTATGAACAAATTTGTGTTTCATTTGTATATGAGTCAGTAGTTTCAGAGTCTATGAGGGTCGGACAGGCAGTTAGACAGACAAACAGACAGATAGATTGACATATTTATTTTTATATGCATAGATAGATAGATAGATTGAGAAATACCCATTTGCGAACGAGATGAAGCTTTGCAAATCTGAAGGCGGCAAAAAGATTGAAGATGGTAAAAGAAAAAAATTTGAACCAAATTATCAAAACCCAAGTAAATTTTTGTTAGTTTGGATGAGTACTTTCAGAAACTAGAGTCTGAATTTTGTTTACATTTTATGGGTGTGAAATCCTGAAGAGTGAATCCACGTCAACCATGTGGTTGTGTTTTATGGCTGTTTTCTTTTTTGTTCTATTAGAGCTTACGTTTTTCCAAAAAAAAAACTCGCCACCATGTCCAAAAGAATTTGTGATTTCCAAATTTCCTTTCTTGCGGACCCCGTCTCCTTTTTCCATCTTACGCCTATACAAAGAATCGCACAACAAAGCACACAGTTACCCTTGGCTTCCCTTTTGTCATAGGAACCGGGTAAACTTTTCAAACGCTGTCTCTACCTAATCTGACACCGAGATATCCCGCCCGACCACCCCGAACCGACCCAGCCAAACTTTCCCAATGATAACATAGATATCAAACGAGTAACGATTGCCAAACAATCGCATGATTCGGTTTACCGCCCGGTGCCTGATCGGAATTTGCTTTCAGCCAACCGAAAATTCCCCACCCAATCGCACCGACGAGTTCCCGCCGGTGTGCGTGTATTTTCCAAATCGATGATCCCCAGGAGCATAATTTCCCGCAAATGACTCAATATTTAATCAATGCTGTGGCCGCCGACCAACGTTCCCCGAAAGCTGCTGGCATTCAGTGCTCGGTGACCTGATCTCGAGATAAAGTCTCGCAATCTGTGCTTTGCGTCTACTTAACCGGCATCCGACAATGAACGGGGCCCCGGTTGGGAACCGCACACCGAGAAAGATTGAGCTTTGCTATGAATAGAATTCTCGTCAAGGCCACTGGAAATCGATTAACTTTTCGCAAGCTATGGGACTGGCCTAATCAAGGAAATAAGAACACTACCTATAATGCTAGGACGATGTCTACATCGGCCGGTTGATGGCAGGAGTGCCCAGCTAGTAGAGCGTGACAAAAACGTGTTCCATGCTGACTAAACGAAAAGTTAGATTCGGCTGTTCCGATAGGGTGGTCGCAGCAGCATGTGGCCAGCAGCCAAAAGTGAAACACACAGGACAAGAAGGAGTGTAGATTATGTAATGGCATCAAGATGTTTTGGCTTTTCCTGGATGAACGGAAATAAATTGAGAGTGAAATGGGTTCCTCGTCATGGTGGCTGGATGCCGGATCAAGTGGAGTGGAAGATGGAAAATGGAATAAATACGTAACAAGAACAGTGTAGTTCGTAGGTCGTTGCCACAGCAGGATGCATATCCAGGGGGAGATGAATAATTTATTGTGTGAATCGGTCGTTGACTACTCAGCATGGATGGGTTCTCAAGGAGTCTTCTGAACTTGCCACCAGGTGAGAGCTCCGGAGGCTTATTAGATAAACATCTCTGTGGAATGCCCATGCCGGTGACAACACAACACAATCACGGCAGGTACGTTACTCGGATCGATTCAGGCCGACGTCAATCTGAGTAAATCTGCTTACTGAAATTGATTAGCTATTTTCCGGAATGACATAGTAAATTGTACTTCAATCAGGGCTGGGCAAGGCCATCGTAAATCATGGTACTATCATGATTAGAATGATTGGAAGTTGTGTTGCTTGAGTATGATCGGAATGCCTCGTGAGCCATTCATCACTAATCACAAGCCCATTATGGATCGAAAAGACATAAAACAGTTCCCCTTTTGGTAACACCGCATTTTGTCACCGAGCCAACAAATTAGTTACTTGGTTCTTTTTCGCTTTTGAGAAAACAAACCCACTTGCCAAACAACCACTTAGGGGCTCCGATTTGAGCATTAACTCGTCCGGGGAGGACCCGGGAAATTGCTGTAACAAATTCAATCTGCTCGAATTAGACTGAGCTGCAGCAAATCTCTACAACCAGATTGCAGCTTGTTTTCGCTCTGTCACAACGCACCGCAACCCAACAAAAAAAAATAACTGATCGCAAACAGAAAATATTCTCGCTTAAATTTGGACCAAACTGGTGGTCGTGTCAAAATGCAATTATCAAAATTGAACTGTTTTCCACACAACCGAAACATAAAGGCGAAAGAAGTTCTTGGCAACCTCTCAAGTCGAAAGTACGACAACGAGAACAAACCGAAAGCCCAAACAACCCAACTCGAGGGTTTAAACTTTCACTTACGTACTGAATGTTTTTTTCTCGATTTCTCTCTGTGGTTCTCAGTGGGTAAAATTAGTAATATGTATGTATTGCCGCTGAAGAAAACAGCCACAGGAAAGAACTTCTTCAAGACAGATGGAAAACAAGGACAAGCAATGGTTGAGTTGTTATTAAATAAAAGTTTTCGTATAAATAATTCCGTAGTTGGTCCTTGAACTGTAGTTCTGACTCGTCTCCAAACTTCTGCTAGTGCCGAAATAGATGAGGTGCATTTGGACTGTATAACACATTTAACGGGTGTTCAATAAAAAATGAGAACTTTTTCAGACATATGGTAAAAAAAAATGTCTTCAACGAATTCATTTTTTTATTAACATAAAGCCCGATTCAAAGCAAATTTGGACACATTCAAGTGATCATAACTCAAGAATTTAACAACATACACGGTTGATCAAAACGTCAAACAAAAGAATATTTATTCAGCTTTCAAACGATATACAACAAGTTATTACATTTTACCGTTTTGAACGAACTGTCGCACTTTACTTGTAATCGATGCCATCGTAATCTGTATAGTCGCTGGTGACACTGTACCGGCGAACTTATTCCACTTCAAACGCATTTGTTGTGCATTTGTCACTTCTTTACCGCATCCTCGAAGTTTTCGCTTGACAATTGCCCAATATTTTTCGATCGGTCTGAACTCAGGGCACTTTGGAGGATTAATCTCTTTGGCGACGAAATCAACATTGTTTGCATTCTAGTACCTCCTTAGAGTAGTGGCAGCTGGCTAGATTCGGCCAAAACGTAACGTTGGTCTTGTGTTGCCGAATGAAGGGGTAAAATCCGCTCTTTCAGACACTCTACAATGTAAACCTTCGACGTCATTGTGTGAGATGTGATGACAACCTTGATTTTAAGGCCACAACTGCAAATTCCTTGCCAAATCATTAGTTTCCGAGCAAACTTATCAGCAAAAACAAATTTATACCTAGAAGGGACATCCCCACGACCAGTTGCCAGGTAAAATTTTCGTCCGGGTATTTGTTTATAATCCATTTTGACATATGTTTCGTCATCCATTAAAATACAGCCATGACATTTCGTCAAAACTCGTTCGTATAGTAATCGTGCTCGCTTTTTGGCCACTAAATTTTGTTTCAGGGAGCGCTTCGGATGTTTACTGGCAGAAAAAGACTCATATCCTTCTCTTCTCTCTACAAGTTCCATGATCCGAAGTTTCGAGATGCGTCGATCAATCGTGAAAAACATTTCGCCAATTTCTTCGTCAATGAAACATCAACAAATGCCTGTCAAACGTTTTTTGTTCCAACCACCAGGGACCAGTGGCGTATTAAACCGTGCGTCCAGATTTACTTTGAATCGAGCTTTAATGTTTATTCTTCAAAAAAAAAACGTCAAGGAATGTTGGAGAAGGGGCCCTGGTCAGCCGTACGACGCAACTTAGTCGCGATCCTCTCACAAGAGCGCTGGACGGCACTGACGTCCATCTTCCGGATAAAAATCCGAATCATCGTGGTCAACTGCTTCGTATCCTTGGCCCGCCAATTATTTTTGTATACTAGGGCACTGAGGGAGCCGAAAAAATATTCAATGGGACGGCACTGGGGCAAGTATCTGGGTATCTTTTTCTGCTCAAGATACTCCAGCGTCTTCTTGGCATAATAGGAAGACGCCTTGTCCGGCCAGAAGACGAACTTCCCATCCGCATGATGCTCCTTTAAGAACGGCAGAAGAATTTTCTTAAGACACTTCTCCTGGTACACTTGTTGATTGATGGTCAGACCGCTCAGCTTCAACCACGGCTTTGAAATCCCTCTGTCCGATATGGCGATGTACAGTAAATCCTTTTTTCAAATTTATGCCTAAACTTATATTTTACTTCGGGGGGTGTGGCTGACTTGTCGCTGGAATAGTAGCCGGCATTTCCTGGAATGTGGGTCGTCGAGAGCGGAAAGTAACTTTTGTCGTCCAGCTCGAACGATGTCCCGCAGTAGTTCTTCGTCATCCACCGGCACTGCGATTTCACAGTCGCTCCTCCATCTCCATCTTGAGGGTTCGGTGAATCAACACTCAAAAAACAATGCACCTTATAATTAAGTGCAATCACCTACAAATTGGTGTATTGGTGCTGCACTTATTTTTTATTAAATGAGGTCAAATACTATTCATGACCCATAGAGTAATTAACCATATGTGTAATAAAAGTCTCTAAGTGCAACAGCTGAATAGATATTAATTAACGGCTGTTCCAGAGAGTATAAGCACACCTTATTTTAACGGTCACTTTGAATATAATGAAATATTTCAACATGTTTTGGCTGCGTCCTTTTGTTTGCACATTTCTGAATGACATAGCATCAAAAAAGTGCTCAGTTTTGTGTTACCTATCAAAATGCGCGGTCATACTCCGGAACAACGAAAAAGTATCGTGCACAAATGGTGCACTGTGAGCGGACTCTCCTTGTGAAATTTGGCTAAGAAAGAGGGTGTAAACGTCGGAGCGGTACGATCTGCGACTCGAAAATATAAAGAACAGTGTACGTTTAAAGATGCGCCGAAGAGTGGTCGGAAATCCGGTCCTGTTAGTCCGGATATCGACAACAAGATCAGGGATGCCTACAAGCGAAAACCAGCGACTTCCGTTCGGGATGTTGCGAAAAAACTAGGGACCCTGTCGAGTAACGTCATGCGGGCCAAAGAAAGACTTGGGCTTAAAACATACCGGAAGCAGAAAAAACCCAAAAGGAACCCAAAAAAGGCCGCGTCCGTGAAACCACGGGCCCGCAAACTCTACGATTCGTTATTGCGTAGAAATTCTGGGTGTATAATAATGGACGATGAAACGTATGTGAAGCTAGATTACAAAACGCTTCCCGGACCACAATTCTATACTGTAAGCGAAGACAAAGACATCCCCGAATTATAGAAGGCAATTTTTACCGAAACATTCGGTAAGAAGGTGATGGTTTGGCAGACAATATGCGAGTGTGTTAAAACATCTAGTCCGTACATCACAACGGAGACGATGAACACTCAGAAATACGTTAAGAAATGTCTCCAGAAGCGATTATTGCCGTTGATCAGGTGTTTTGACCTGTTTTGGCGTCATGTCATTACGCAAAGGACACTTTAGAATGGTACACAGGTCAAAATGTATGTTTCGTGCCGAAAGACATGAATTCGCCGAACTGCCCGGAAGCACGGCCAATCGAGACTTTTTGGGCTTTAACCAAAGCAAAGCTTCGAAAATTCATTAAACCAGCGGATGACATCCAAAAAGTTAAAAAAGATTGGCCAAAAGTGGTCAAAATGGTGGGAAGTACCACTGTGCAGAAGCTAATGGGTAATGTTAGAGGAAAAGTTAGGAGTCTTGGCTATGATTAAATATTTTGATTAAACGAGGGTAAAATATCATATAAAACACAAATACAAATATGATTTGCCACATAAAATTATTAAAACTTAAAAAAACATGACTTTTTGTTATTGTGAAAGTGTGCTTATACCTTCCGGAACAGTCTCTATAGTGTTCATAGATTGCATTATCTTGTCCTATTCAAATGAGTTTTTAAATACGTTTTATGTGAAAAGGTGCATGGATTTTATTTTTTTATAAAATGGTTAGTATTGGATTTTTTGTATCTTTACATGTGAATAAAAGAGGTTTCTATCATAAAAAAATACATTATTTGTTTCATTTCAGTTTGTCAAAAGTGGCCCCCAAAGTGTCGAAAAAAGTCTCGCACGACGGGTTTTTCCCGTTGCAGATAAAAATTAGAAATTACTTCGACCGAAAATCGATTTTTCGCTTCATCTATTCGTCAAACCTAATGTCTGAGGAAGTGCGATTACTGTTCGATTCCAATGCACTTTCTCCGACGTTAAGTTTAACGTACACAAATAAGGAGAAAATCGATTTTCGGTCAACGGATTATCATGCCTTCAACCACTTACGCAATACATACCTTCTGTACCCTTCAGCTTAAAATCCTGCGAGATATTTCATCGACGTTCCAGGTGGTCTGAGATTGGGACAGCAGCAACGAAACCTCATCAATGGTCACCCTCTCCAACTTTTCAGTTGAAAATCCGCAACCTGTAAAAGATAATTGCGAACAAGAAAACAATATTTGCTACAGTATAAATATAAAGAAATTTCATAGAACTTACCTTGCCAGCACTCCAGGAGGGAGACTCAAATCGCCGAGAATAGTTTTCTCAACCTCTTTCGACACCGCCAGTCGTAAAGTTTGTTGAAGATAGTTTCCGGGCAATCACTATGCCAACTTTTTGAAACTAACTACTATGGTAAACCAAGTACCTCAACCACCACAAACGGTAAACTTCACTTTGCTTCTCCAGAAAGCACACTTGAATGACATTTCTCGCCCCATTGAAAATTATATATCAGTCTCATTGGAAACGAACCTGTGTGTTAAGTGACTGGTGTTAAAAATTATCTGTGGCAAATGAAAAGCATACTGGCTCACATGATTTCAATTCGAAGCGAAAATTAACCGATTTGGGCCCCCCCCCCCCCCCCCCCTCCTCCTTCTTTTTCCTTTTTTTTTTCCCCCCCCCCCCCCCCCCCCCCCCCCCCCCCCCCCCCCCCCCCCCCTCTCCCTTCCCCCCCCCCCCCCCTGTTTTTCGCCCCCCCCTCCCCCCCCCCCCCCCCCAACCACCACCCCCCCCCCCCCCCCCCCCACACAAAAATTTATACACAAAAAAATAAAAAAAACACTATTATTTTTTTAAACCCCCCTTTTTTTTTCCCAAAAAAAAACCATTTTATTTTTTTTTATAAGAATTTGGGGGGGTAGGAAAACGATCGAGCCTCCAAATGCAAGTATTTCAGGTTTCAGCGAAATATCAGTACTTTTTTGACGTAGGACTACGTCTTTGTTTTCAATATAGGGGTACACGTTGCGAGTACGAAAATTTGGAGCGTCACGAAATATGCTTAGGTTTTGAAAGTTAATAACTAAGTCATTTCATGACCGATTTTCAAAATTTTTGCACCAATCGATTGCAAATCTTTCTACCTATCAATTTCATTATTGAAAACTATTAATTTTAAATAAAAAACTATTGAAATTCTTATAAATATAAAAATGAATTTTTATTGAACTGACCCTTATAGACATAGAAACTACTTAACCGACTGGCGTGAAAATTTGTATGCAGGGGCTTTTGGGACCGGACAAGCTTTTCATGATGGTTTAAGACCCCCTCCCCCCCTATGGAATGGGGGGCTCTCATGCAAATGAAACACAAATTTCGGCATAATTCAAGAACTAATCAAGCAAATGGAACCAAATTTGGCATGTGCAAGTTTTTGAAGGCAAGAAAGGTTTCAATGGCAATTTGAGACCCCTCCCACCTTTAGAAAGGGGGGCTCCCATAGAAATGAAAAAGGAACTTCTGATAACTCGAGAACTAATCAAGTAAATTGAACCAAATTTGACATGTGGAAGTACTTGAAGGCAAGAAATGTTTCTATGGTAGATTGAGACCCCTCCCACCTCTAGAAGGGGGAGTGGGCTCCCATACAAATGAAACAGGAACTTCTGATAACTCGAGAACTAATCAAGTAAATGGAATAAAATTTGACATGTGGAAGTTTTTGAAGACAAGAAATGATTATTTGGTAGTTTGAGACCCCTCCAACTTCTCGAATGGGGGGCTCCCATACAAATGAAACTGGATTTTTTGCATAACTCGAGAACTAACTAAGCAAATGGAACCAAATTTGGCATGTCGAAGTTTTTGAAGGCAAAAAATGTTTCTACTGTGGTTCGAGACCCCTCCCCCCCTTCTGGAAGGGGGAAGCTTTAATACAAACGAAACTCAAAATTCAACCAAACATGAGAGTATATCATATTTATTATTCGATACATTATAAATATTACATAATATGATTCAGATTCGCAAATCACTAAGGGTCGTTTGATGTGTGCTTATTTGCAATCACAGTCCACTGTTTGACGGCATGCGATAATTTCTGTTTGATGGCATGTGAAGTGTAAAGTTCGTTGGTAATATTATCTTTGAATTCCAATCAGTGTTTAAAAGTGTTTCTTGCGTTCTAGTGCGATGGATAGAGTCCATACCATTCGATAAGAAACAAATTATTTTGAGGAAGTGTAAGTAAAATGTCGCAGCATATGGCTGCAAACTATATACGTGAGTTGCTCAAGCTTTAAGCTTCAGCTTCATGACAAAGTGAGGTGGCTGCACTAGCTGTTCCCCTGACCCCAAAACGGCCCCTTTCAAGGCCTCCAAAATAACTGGAAAAGAGAGTTGTTCAAAATGGGCATGTTGCAACCACCGACAAACCGACATGAATGACACTAGAAAATGTCTTAATATTTCAGTTCAAATCATATTACTGACATCTATGTTCGGATTCGCTGAGAACGTTTATTGAAGACACGAACACGCTTGGGAACATGATAAGAAGGTTCATGTCTGAGCAATTCCGGACAGATTAATTTTATCTAAATAAAATTATTCTATAGGTTTTGACAGATGGGATCGCTGCACATTTGAATCGGTGGTTATGGATTCTTGATCAAAAGTGAAGATTGAGTTTCATGACGGTTTGTCGGTGTTGCAACCATAGACTAACTCTAAGACCAGTAGGTCCCGAACAAATACGATTTTTTTCTTGGCTCAGTCAGTACTAGCACATCGGTCCCAAGCTTAATAATACGCCCCTAATAATGAACTCACACGAACACACGCTCAAATATTCTGTCAAAATAACACAGCAAATCTAAACAAAGACGCAAATATGTATAGCAAGGTGCTGGCTTCAAGGTGTACTTCGGACCAAGGGGTTCTACAACAGTGAATCAATTTGATATCGCTAATTGCATATTGATTTTTGGTTAAACAACCTGTAATATCGTTCTTGTATATTACATGTTTATTAGGGTAACCTGTTTAGTGTATTGCAGTTAATTTTTGAGCGAAACCAATTTCGAAAACCCGTTAAACAATTAGGCGACTGGAGGCGAATTTGATTGCACATTGCTACATAGTCCTACGTTACCTTTGCGTACAACACCATTGGGCTGAACCTTGTAGTTTTTCTGTAAAGTTTTCGTTAAGCAACGAAGATCAACTATTGTGATTTGTGAAATGCTTGATTTCTCTTAATGTTTTCATGCTGAAAGATCTCATAAATTTCAACCAAAATATATGCAAAGCATAGTTATGCAAAGAGTGTATCAAAATGTTATAAGCAACATGACAATGTATCAATAAAAAATAATATAATCAAGACTTAATAATAATCACTCAAAAGGTTGAGTAGACAATTATTGTGACATTTTCGATTGATTGGTAAATCGGCAAAAGCTACCAAAGTGAAACCAATTTTCTATTTTCAATTTTCAAATGGCGTTCAGCATCAAATAAGATGGGTATAACAGCGGTACAAAACTTGACGGAAGGAGTGAAACGTAAAGTTCGCATTTGGAAAATCTGAAGCCTAATCAAATAATGTTCCTGTGTTTTGTAGACGATGAACTTCAAAAAGAAATAAAGATTGATCATTTATATAATAAACTAATCAATATGCACTAAATCATGTTTGACCAATTTTTGACCGTTCCACCCTTTAGGCACATCTATGGCGAGTTGTTCTCAAGTCGATCGGCTAGGGTGTTTCCGTTGATCCCGTGATGTTCTGGAATCCAACAGAAGCGCCCGAGTTTGTTGAGCACTATTTCTTCGACAACCTGGGTGCTTCGACCTTCGTGGTTTAAAAGCCAGTCTACGGTCTACATGCGTGCCAGACACGATCGCTCTGTCTCGTTAAATGGCGAAAGGGAGATGTTCAGTAACCGTCACTTCAAGTACATGGTCAGATGCTCACCGGAGCAGTGAAAAGGTGCAGTTGGTTCGGCTTTTAGCTAGAATCCGGATGGCCGTTCGTGCTACAGATTGAACTGCGAGGCATTTGAAAGAGAGAGTTCCACCTTCGGCCATAACCGATATGATTGGGCTGGTCATAAACGCTCCGAAAGCGTAGCGTACCATTTTGCTGCACGCTGGGTTGAGGGTCTGCAGGGTCTCTGACCCTTTTCGGCTCACTAGTCCAACTCCACTTTGACAGTGACTAGCACCGAAACAACCTACAGCAGGGTTGCTCGGTTGCCACGCGGGAGTTTCGCTCCGATCATCTGGAGCATCCGCAGCCGTGAATCACATGCTTTCTTCACCACTTTGCAGTGCGGCTTGGACGTCGACGTTCGGTCCAGCGTGACACCCAGGATTTTCAGACGGTTGGTCTTCGGGACGGGAGTCCGATGGATAGTTTTTCGTGCAAGCCTTGCCCTTGCGCTCCTCAAGGAGGATGTCGTCCGCGTACAAAAAAAAATATCGACTCCGACGTGCAGCACACAGAAAATCGGCTGCACTGCAACGAGAAATAGTGTCACAGACAATACGGAACCTTTTGGCACTCCATTCTCCTGCGGGTACTTACGAGACATGTGTCTCCCTATGGACACCTGTAACGTGCGATTCGAGAAGAAATTCCACAGCAGATTCAGCATCCGACCGCGTACTCGCCAAGACTTTAGGGTTCGCAATATACCGTGTCGCCAGGTGGCGTCGTACGCTTTCGACAGATCCAAGGACACTAGCTGGAAGTGCTCGGCGGTAGTAGGCAGCGACTTTTCAAGCTCGGCAAAGTACGTGTCAGTGCCGCGACCTGCACGAAAAGCATGCCGAACCGTTCACTCGACTCTCGTTCGGTGATTAGCCGTCGATTGATGATCCACTCGAGGAACTTCGCCATGCAGCTGGTGAGCGATATTGGCCGGAAGCAAGCGATATTCGGTCCGGAATCGTGGCAGCACGGTTTCGGTATTGGGTGGAATCCCGCCAACTGGCGGGAAACTCGCCATTGCACCAGATATCGTTCAGCAGCTTGAGGAGTAGCATTTTCACAGAAAGAGGAAGACGTTGCAGCAGAGGATCGAAATCGGATGCACCGATCGAATCTGGGCCTGTTGAGGCGCCTCGCCCTTTGTCGAGGGCCCACAGAACTTTGCTTAGGGTGATGCCGATGTTATACATATCATAGTTGTTGTGCGAAAAATCTAGGGACCCTCGTTCAGCTGCCGCTTTTGCCATCTGGAATGATGGTGGGTAGCTGTAACCTTTCGCAGTAACCACTCACCAGTTGTTCTGCCACTTCTTCGGGGTTGTCCGTGATCCCGTCCTCTCACTTGAGGATGATTCCCCGTTTGGCACAAAGACGTTTGGCTTTCGGATATTTGGCCGAATGGACGTTTGCATAAAGACGTTTGGCCAAATGGACGTTTGGCCAAATGGACGTTTGGTGGAATGGACATAAGAGTTTTATACTAGGCAAGCGCTTGAATAATAAGTTCGCTTTTGGATACAGGAATATGCTTCGTCAAATATGCAGTGCTTTATTTCTTTGATCAGTAAAACTCCAAAGAATTGCTCACGTTTGAAAGAAGGAAGCGCTTGATTCAGAAGTTTGCTTTCGAATACAGGAATATGTATCGTCATAGAAGGCCCATGTGCAAAGAATCAAAAAAAGGTATCTTTCTTCAAGATTTAAAAAAATAATGACCCATTCTGTCTAGCTATTTAACAAAATACATATTTTCACCTAAAATCAGGAGTCTACGATTTTATCAAAACATATTCATACTTCTCATGGGAAATGGCCGAATACCTTTTTTTGCATTTTCGAACATAAAGCATACGTTTTTTAGTGAATTGATATAGTTGAAACTTAATCAGAATGATCATTACTGCAAATGCGCACAAATATTGATAAACTCTAAGTGTAATAAGTCTAGAATAACGCGATGCTATCTAATGCGTTCGAGAATGTTTTTTTGGTTCCTTATTTCCTTTTTTAGATCTAATGCGTTTGAAAATACTTTTTTAGATTCTTATGTTCTTTTCGCTGCAATACATTTATGCTAATAGACAATTTTCGTCCAAACGTCCATTCGGGCAAACCTCCATTTGGCCAAACATCCATTCGGCCAAACGTCCATTCGGTGAAACATCCATATGCCAAAGATCCATATGCCAAACGTCTCACCCCCACTTGAGGACTACCGGGCGCTGTTGCCGGTTGTCCGCCATAATTCAGCCGTGCTGGTCGGTTATATCTTCCCTACGAAGTTTTGCCACGACTATTCTTTCACCCTGTTGACAGCCTTTCGTGTCGATGCTCTTGCTCGCTGAAATTTCGCCAGTGCTTTGGGTTGCTCGAAGACACTTTTGGCGCTGTGGGATTGCTGCTTTTCCTTCGGGGCACCACCACGGTACTGCTTTCAGCTTGATTCGCCGGCTGTTTCGTGGTATGGGCTTTGTCGCTGCTGCCATAATCTACTTCGTGAAGCTACTCACGTCCCACTCGGCCTCTGACTGGATGGTTTCCGCACTTAGCCCTTGACATCACTCATAAAGATTTGGGCAACAGTGAGGCCGACTTCTTTCGATACTTTTACTCACTGGTTCATCGGAGCCAACTTGTTATCGAATACTTTATTTGTTTTACGAAGTTTGGTCTACATGATGGCCCAAAATTACTAAATCTGACGGAGTTCCAGCGAGTTTGGTGGTTTCTAAGTCTTTTGGTACCAAAACAACATTGTTATTGTTATGTGCCGCGTACCATTCGATATACATATAGCGTTCGGTATAATGGGCAAACCCTTTCGTTATACGACCAAACGGTCGATCGATGAAATGTATGAAAGCAAGAGAGGATTTGAGGAGATATGAAAGCAAGAGGAGAAGGCTAAGGCAGAATACGCTGTGTACCGGTTGAGCCAACACGTATAGTTAATTTATTTCTTAATTCGGAAACCGTAAAGAGAAAGAAAGTCAAGTGTGCTAAGAGGATACATGATAGCTATCTCTGTACTCGTCTAACAGCAGGCGCTTCTGCAGGCACTCATCTTGGTAAATTTGCCCATTCATGATACCCGTCGTGATGTATGGCTGGCTCATCTCTCCACCCCCACAAATAACCTGCCAAACCAAGAAATGTTTGGCGAATTTGTTCATCTTCTTCTTCCTTACCTCCTCAGGCACGGAAAACCATGACGAGGCAACGTAAAACCACGCACCTCAGTTTCGTCTGCCATTCTCGGTACAGCTTCTTGGCCCGGGTTCTGGCTTCCGTGTTTTGTTGCCTTCCTGAGCTTGTAGATCGCAGATCGAAATGTTCGGTCGACGCTTGAACAGATTGTTGCGCAAGCAACAAGACAACAAACAAATGTCCGATTTCGTAACACCGTTTATTACAATGTAGGATGTTATAAAATTCCTTAAAATAGATAAACGAACATGCAAAATGATATGTAGGTATAAAGATAACTGTTTCAAAATATTTCAATAACAATACAGTGGCATTAATACTTAAGATTTGTTTTAGACCGAAAATGTGTGTATTTATTTACGTTTAGTGTTTGTTATTAATAATTCTGTCCGTACTTGCGCGTAATTTTACTGTGGAAAATAGTTGTAAAATAAGGTTAAGTTCTGCATGTCTTTTAATACTCTATTACTACTTTTAATATTTACCTGTATTCTGTGTATGTTTTTATATTAATAAAGGAATTTTAAACTTGGACTTTGCCACAATAGTATCGAGCTAGATTTAAGTAGAATAATTAATTATGTTCTTCCAAAAATCCAAATGAAAAAACACTAATCTCACCTATTTACTTTTTACTAAACTATGCGCTGAACTATTATATACCCACGACGACACTCACCACCGGGTCAGCGGTTGACAGTTCGATACCAATGGTGGTAGGTATAAGGTCTGCACCATCGCAGTAGTTGGATGTGTGGTGCGAAGCAACGAGAAGTTGCGACACTCCCCCCAGTACTTCGAGGTCATTGATCCGACGTACTTACGCTTGCACCGATGTCCAACACTGCGATTTTAACGGCTGGTCTCTCTAGAATCCCGGTCGCAGTCTGCACCAGAGCACGACGGACCTGTCCATCCTTGGACCGTATAGCATGGACTACCCGACCTTTCGGCCAGCAGTTCCTTGGTAGCGTGTCGTCCACGATGACGACGATATCTCCTTCTGCGATGGGTTTCATACCGTGAAACCATTTCGTCCTACGGGTGAGGGTTGGCAGGTATTCAGATATCCAGCGGCACCAAAATCTGTTGGCGTAGACCTGCGACATCTTCCATGTTTGCTTCAGCGCCAAGCTACTGTCATCGAACGCGAACGGGGGTTTGGAGCCATCTGACGATCCTATCACAAAATGATTCGGAGTGAGCGTTTGGGACAGCTTGTCGTCTAATGGTAATTCTGTCAACGGTCGAGAATTGACAATCAGCTCGATTTCGGTTAACATGTTTCGTAGCAGCTCATCGGTGGGTGTGCGTGTGAGTTGGAGGTGCTTTAGGGCTTTCTTCACAGATTGTACGAGACGTTCACAGGCTCCATCGAAGTTCGGAGAAGCAGGTGGGTTGAATGACCATTTCGTATCAGTGGTGACGAAGTGCTCCATTAGCTTGTTCTGGTTCACTTGTTGCAGTGATTCCTTCAATTCTCGACTGGCTCCGATGAAGTTGGTGCCACGGTCGCTGACTATTTCCAGAGGGGTCCCTCTCCTTGCAATGAAGTTTCTGATGGCGAGGATGCACGAGTCTGTTGTAAGGCTGTGGGCAACCTCAAGATGTATTGCTCGGACAGTGAGACAGGTGATCAACACACCCCATCGTTTTTCAGTCCTCCGGCCAACAAGCTGGGGCACGTAGAATCTACGTCGAATTTCGTTGAGCACAGTCTGGTGATTCATGTGGCAGAACTTCTGATGAATACTGGCTATAATGAGGTCCGTAACTGGATGACGCTTGGGCAACAGTATCGGGCGCTTCGTACACTCTTCCACTTGTTCGCAAGCATCTATGCGGCCCTTCATCCGCAGCAGTCCATCTTCGCCCAAGAACGGACTAAGCCCATACAGTGAACAACTCTTTGGCAACGTGTTCTTCCACGGTACAGCATTCGGCTTCTGCAGCAGGGCTTTTTCTACGGAGAACTCAGCATCTTGTACAGACATCAGAATCCACTGCTCCACCTCTTTGCGCTCCTCATGGGTTGGCGGACCGGTGACAATAGGCTCCTTCATCAGCTTCTTTCGTAGATTTGATGGATATCGTTTTACGAAGGTCACGAGACGTAACAAACGCTTCCATCTGGAAAAGTCTTCCCATTTGAACAGTGCATGTTCGACGGAGTGGTGCAGCACATGCGGGCGTTTCTCTTCTACGGTGTGATTAAATCTCGACACAGCAACCGGCCATTGCTCTTTCGGTCCATATAGGAATTCAGCGCCACGATACCATCGGCTTGCAGGAGAAAGATTCGGCAGACACTGCCATTTCGTAGCATCATCAGTGACGTTCAGCTTTGATGGGATCCAATTCCATTCGCTTGGCTCTGTCAATTCCAGCATCTCGCTTATTCGCACCGCCACGAACTGATTATATTTCCGATGATCCGAATTCAGCCAGCAAAGAACGTCGCGTGAATCCGACCAAAAGAACCGGTTCGTAGGTTTCAGCTTGTGTGTCTCCATGCTGTCGTTTGCTAAGCGGGCTCCAATGACTGCTGCCTGAAGTTCTAGTCTTGGAATCGACATGAATCGCAACGGAGCTACTCTTGTCTTTGCGCCGACGAGCGCACATTCCACCACGCCATCTTCTTCAAACCGCATTTGGTCAACTGCAGCAAACCCGTTCTCCGATGCATCTACGAACATGTGCAACTGAATCACATTCCGTTCAGCAATGCTCGTCTTCAACCGATAACACCTAGGCACGCTGACAGTCTCCACTTGCGGAAAAACTCGCAACCACGTACGCCACTTCTCCCATTGTTCGTTTTTTATAGGATCATCCCAGTTAACACCGCTGCGCCAAATTTCCTGCAATAGTATTTTCAGGAACATAAGATTGTGCGCCAGTAATCCCAGTGGGTCGTAGATCAACGTCAGCGTACTTTCGGTCTGCCTTTTCTTTGGTACGATGAGACCCTGAAGTAGCTCGGCTTTAATTCGTGAAGACACTTTGAAGGTAAAGGTATCGGTACCGGTGCACCACCACAGACCTAGAACTTTTTCCGTGCCCATCTCGCTCGACAGATTCAAACTTTTCTCACCTGGATTTCCTTCCAACTCCCGCAGCACTCGATTTGAGTTCGACAACCAGTTCCGTATTTCGAAACCCGGCTCTGCATGGGCTAACTGGACATCCTTCGCTAACTTTATCGCCTCTTCTTCCGATTCGACACTAGAAAGCATATCGTCAACGTAATGTTCCTTGACTATCGCCTCAGCTGCCCTTGGGAACTGCTCTTGAAAACGCTGCGCATTGTGGTTCTTAACATATTGCGCGCAGCTTGGTGAACACGTTGCTCCAAATGTTCCCCGTTACGCCATAAGAACCTCAAGCATTATTGGTCGATCCTGTTCATCAACACCTGCAGGAACATTTCCCGAATATCACCCGTAATGGCAATCCTGAATTCTCGGAAACGGTGTAGCACGGACAAAAGAGAAGTAAGTAGATCCGGTCCCGTAAGCAGAAAAGAATTCAATGAAACTCCCGCTACCTTCGCAGCCGCATCCCAAACTATGCGCATCTTCCCTGGTTTGTTTGGATTAACCACCGGGAAAATTGGCAGATACCATTTGTATTTTTTTTGTATAATTTTCCGAAGTAAGAATCCATTGCTAGGCACAAAATGTAAACATATTAATGAGGCAAGAGCGAGGAAACTGAGATTTAACGTCTGAATAATATCAAGCATGGCATTTGTTGAAACCGGGGAATTTGACCATGTTGGAATCAATATAGTCAAATCCCATATGCTAAACGCTTTTACTCTATTAAACATGTCCCTTTTTGAGCGAACTAATAGTAGCGAGCTAGTTTTCCGCCTTTCACGTCTAACCCAATTCAAGGAAACTTTATCCTTTAAAACACAGTTTCCATCCCGCATTGTTCCCATGTGAATAGGACGCCAATCCACGCATTCCCGACAATGAACTTTCCCGGGAATAAAGCATAACAATATCATGCCCCCTCACTAATAGAACGAGTCCATTTGTCGAGCCGTTGTCATGTGGGATGGCAAATTGGAGAGGACATTGCCTGCTGTCATTTTTTCCCCTCCTCCCAAAACCCCTCAGTCGGTGCCGGGGCCGCTGGTGGTGTGTCTTGTTCAGTTCACAGGAAAAGTTCCTGCGACTTCGTGTAATCCGAGCAAGAACCATTACCGAGAATATGTGCAGTAGAGCTGTCGGCCGGGGTAGGTTTGCTCACATGGGCTGTGAAGAAAAGATGGGACAGACCATTAACCTTTGGAGCTCGGAAGGCGAACAGGAAGTGGGGCCGGAAGTTGGCATCCTGATGGTTTATTGGAGTGGAGTTATTTTGATGTTTACTTTTTTTCTTTATTTTACTGCCTGGGTTCATAGTTTGAGGGGAACATACTCGAGAATGGAAACCGGGGCAGGGGGAATGTGAAAGATAAACGTTCGTTGCTTCACCGGGGACTATTTGTCTCGAGCGGAGCATGGGGAGAATAGCGAAAGTTAAAGTAAATGCGGATCAGAAGCTTTGTAGCGAGGAACATTTCAGATAGTAAATGTCAATGTTGATATTATTCTGCGATAAAAATTTGTACTCATTGAATTCTTTTCATTTTTCTTATTTTTTACAGGTATGGCTGAGGACTGAGGCCGAGGACTAATCTCGAAGCGCAGTGTGCAGGTATCCATAAAATTACGAATAATTAATCGAGTGGAATATTTCAAAAGATTGCCAATTAAATTAGTCCCGGCTGATGCCGCCCGTTTTCCGGTCCATTCACCGAAGCCCTCCTGGCTCAACATTATTAATGACCAAACATAATTAAGATTCAAGAGTGTTTGCCTTTTTGCTCCGTGCGTCGTCTGGCTGCAAACCGAAGAAGAAACGCCGAAGTCACGGAGCGTGCGGTGGCAATTGCACTTTTCAAGTCTCATTCTTCAATTCTGTTTATCTTCAATTTTATGCTTCGGCACATGCCCTCCCCTCCTATTCACCGGTCGGTCGTCACACAGAATTCACAGGAAAGCTCAAAGAAGGAAGGAAGCTACTTGAAAAAACACTTCAGGCGCCTTCCAAGTAGGTACCAACTCATCTTCCTACCAGGAGCAATGGGACCTTTGTTCGCGGGGTAATGCATCTCTTGCCTCTGTATTATGATCCCTCTACGTGAGGTGGACTCGTTTAGAGCCGGGGCTTGTTCCCATGGTCAAGGTGCGCTCGAAAACGAGGAACGACGAATGACCGACAAAGACATCATTAAAATAATAAAACACACAGGTTTCTCCAGAATGATGATGATAATGATGATGATGGTGCTGATGGAAGGCTTCCTTTTGAGATGAGCAGAATGAAATTTGGGATCCAAGGTGAGCATAGGGAATGTCAGATACGAGGATGTGGAAACTGTACGAAAACGAAACGCTGCTACGAAAATTAAATTGACGTTGATTGTGCTGATGTTGGGACAATAATTTAGATCTCCGTTACGTCTTTTGCGTTTAAGATTAAATCGTGGAAAACTTGAAGGTGATATATCTACACAGTTTGAAAGAAATATGTAAATATGATTGCTAGATTTGGCATAAGCATTTGATATGTTTCTTAACCTTCTTTAGGTGTCGGCGTCAATATGACCCGGAATGGATTTTTAAAATGCTATTACTTACTCAAATAAGTATCTAGACGTTTGAATTTTCTTGACTTTTCTAAATCATACACGGAAGAAAAAAAGTACCCATTTGAGCAGTTGCGTGTGGGAAGCCAATTTTGGGTATAGTTATGTTAACTGACCCGTTGGGTATAAATAACTTACCTTTGGGTAGAATTTCACCCAAAAGTTAGTAATTTATACACAACGGGTACGTTAACACAACTATACCCAAAATTGGCTTCCTACACGCAACTGCTCAAATGGGTACTTTTTTTCTTTCGTGTAGGAAGTTACGTTTCTGCACCGAACCCACCATTTTTGATATTTCTGAAGGGCTGTAAAAAAATAAAGTTACGAATAAGGTGTTTCGGATCATATTGACCAGGATTTCAAACTCACATTGTAGAAACTATATATGACCAAATTTTAAAGTCTTTGCAGTCAAAACGCTTATTAGAGTCTCAATTTTCAGTTTCTGGTGAGTACCGCCTTTTTTTATCTAATTGGCCACAAGGAATCTGAGCTGGAAGAGGACTTGTTTTGCCACGATCCGTGAGGTGAGGAACAGTCCGGATGCCCCGGGGGAACCCTTCAGGAGGAGACAAATGTGGATTTTCGCCGAAACATGCCTTTCGCTAGCTCAAACTTGATGATTTTTGTTGAGTACTCTATTTCAAGCCTTGAAATGGGTCAATGACCATATTGGCCATTCTGAAACAACCCGGAAGCCATGGAAAAACCTTTTAGGCGGAGACAAAAACGGATTTTCGCCGAAACATGCGTTTTGACGGCTCAAACTTCATGATTTTTTATGAGTAGTCTACTTCTAGCCTAGAAATGGCCCAATATACATATTGGCCATTCTGGGACAATCCGGATGCCTCGAAGGAACCGTTTAGGAGGGGACAAATACAGTGTTTTGCCGAAACATGCCTTTCGACGGCTCAAGCTTCATGAGTTTTGTTGAGTACTCTACTTCTAGACTTGAAATGGATCAATGACCATATAGACCATTCTGGGACAACCCGAATGCCTTGGAATGTTTTGGAGGAGACAAATAAAGATTTTCACAGAAACATGCTTTTTGACGTAGTACTCTACCCAGGCAACATTACTAACACCATCCTGCTTTATTTAGATTTATTAAAGTTTTATGAAAGCCACTAGAAATGAATTTGGTATTATTAAGGTACCAAGACGCCAAAACCCAAGTAACAATTTTAGTTTAATTTCAGCCGTATAGCACTCCTCCCGGTTTTGTTGATAAAACTACATTCAAAACTGTTTTGTCTACCAGCACCTCCTCTGTGCTTCTTTAAAGCCGAAATTTGTACAAAATGGCCCCCTCTATAGACGGTTGTGAAAACAAGTTAATAAAACCTTTATAAGAACATAAAGATTTTGAAATTGCTCTAATGAAAGATGTTATGACCACTTGAGAACCTTCATAAAACCTATTGGCTGCCATTAAAACCAGAATGTGGCCAAATTGCCACAGCTGTCAAACTTCACCGTGATATCGATATTGGTTTTGTTGTTCTGCTTTGTTCGATTCTCTGCTCTTCTGAATAAAAAGGCCGAGTGTTGCGGGAAATTTTGAAATATCCAAAACAAATTGTGTTTTCTACAGCATGTTATGCTCCAAATTATATGCGGATTTATTTTTATGGTGAATATTGGCACGATAAGAGCCGAAAATTAATGCGCCTCGGAAAATATGCGAATTTACAACAACAAAAATCAAATTAAAAAAAATATATTCGATAAATTAATCATGAATTTCCTGGAAAGTGCTTGGAATTGGGTGAGCTTATCTAAAGAAATGCCGAAATTATTCTCCAATCTGCATTTTATTTGCATACCATTGAAAATATGATACATTTATGTTGCCACATTTCAATTATTTGTTATATTTCAATATGGCGACTGGAAAAAAGCGCAGTTTTGCCATAAAACCATTTTTTCTTCGGAGTGACTATTATAAAACTATTTGGTCTCATGGTGACTTCCTCCAATGCTAATTTGCCGTTTAATGCATTTACTGTAGGCAAAATGGTTTTAAAATGCTTTTTCAACTGACCATAATAAGATAATATCAATGAGTCCTAAAGTAGCATTTCAATACAGCATTTTACGAGTTCATAAAGTCGAAATAAAACCTTTGATAGGAGTAATAGGAATTTGAGAAACAAGGTTTTAAGATTGTTTTAAACAAGCTGTGTAAGTTCTCATAAACCTCACAAAAATATGGAGCCTATTGGCACCTCTTGGTGCCATAATAAAACCAAATTGATTTCAAGTGGCTTTCATAAAACTTTAATAAAACTTAATAAAGCAGGATGGTCTTAGCAATGTTATTTGGGAAGGTTTCATATTTCAGTCAGGTATATGAGAACCTACACAGCTAGAACGATCTTAAAACCTTGTTTCTCAAATTCCTTTTACTCCTATTAAAGGTTTTTTTTCGATTTTATGAACTCCTAAAATACTATATTGAAATGCCGTTTTAGGACTCATTGATATTATCTTATTATGGTCAGTTGAAAGAGCATTTAAAAGGCAATTTGCCTCCAGTAAATGCATTAAACGGCAAATTGGCATTGAACGAAGTCACCATAAGACCAAATAGTTTTATAATGGTCATTGTGAAAAAAAATTGGCTTTATGGCAAAACTGTGATTTTTTTTCCAATCGCTATAATGATGTATAAGAAATAATGGAAATAGCACAGCATAGCATAGCATAGTATTTTCCGACCATACATAATCCTGGGTTGGCTGTTGTAGAGACGATGGAAGCGCCAGAAGAGCTGCCTTGGGTGTGACAGGCTCTTCATCCATCGATCTCTTTGCACAACACCTGGCCAGGTCCTTATGATCAACAGGGGATGGGATGGAAGTGTTGATTAGATGTCTACTTAAGAAGATGCTGAGAACTCATGCTACCTTCATAGACATCTGGAGTTGGAGTTGGATGGGATTGTGCGGGAGGCTTTCCTTGGCGAGAAAGCATAATTTTATTTATATATATACATAGGTCGTTGGGTGACGAAGCTAATAAAGTTAATGCACTCCTTTGTTGTCCGCTTTCCAGGGCTAGAAAAAAAAGCTGGAACAGACACTTCTTGCACGAGAGCTTGTCTGTCGGTTGCGACAAGAGCACTAACTCTTGTCTTAGCCTTTTATGGCTTATGGTTATAGCGCCATTACTCGCTCTCTGGAAAGAGAAGAAGGATGAATTGACACAAAGTCGTACACTCGAGCTCAAACACCCACAAACACTCAAGAACTGTTCCACACACACACACACACACACACACACACACACACACACACACACACACACACACACACACACACACACACACACACACACACACACACACACACACACACACACACACACACACACAAACACACACATACATACA
The DNA here is from genome assembly GCA_024533555.2 of Aedes koreicus. NCBI lineage: Eukaryota > Metazoa > Arthropoda > Insecta > Diptera > Culicidae > Aedes > Aedes koreicus. The sequence continues at coordinate 60,422 of JAHHFK020001131.1, read as the reverse complement.
GATTACTTGTTGAGACCTTACTTACACCCCCATATGTCTATTATTGTCCAATCTTACTATAATGATGTATAAGAAATAATTGAAATGTGGAAAAATAAAAAATTTCAATGGTATGCAAACAAACTGTAGACCGGAGACTAATTTCGGCATTCTTTGAGATAATCTCATCCAATCCCAAGCACTTTTCAGGAAATTCATGATTAATTTATCTGATATATATGTTTTAATTTGATTAATGTTGTTGTAAACTCGCATAATTTCCGAGGCGCATTAATTTTCGGCTCTTATCGTGCCAATGGCAGGGTAATAAAACATCAAAAAAAATGGAAAAAATAGCAATAAAAATGTGTGAAATCGCCACTACATTATTAAACACTGTGCCAACGAAAAAATAACAATTCGCACTAGAAAAACATAAAATAGCAATAAAAAATTGATAATTCACTTTCAATAATTCAAAAGTGACCGGTAAAACTTTCAAAAAAAGCAATGGTAATTAGTATAAACGCCATAATAAGCTGATAGTTTTCTGTCATAATAATAAGTTCTAGCACTATACATGTGACAAAAATCTTCAAATCTTTCAAATCTTCCAATTGAAACCAAACCCATACAAATGAAACAGAAGTTTCTGCATAACTCAAGTAATCAAGCAAATGGAACCAAATTTGGCATGTGGGGTTTTCTGGAGGCAAAAAATATTTCTATGGTGATTTGACACCCCCCCACCCCCTCTCCTTGAAGGGTGGCTGTCATACAAATGAAACTAAAATTTCTCCATAACTCTAGAACTAAGCAAGCAAGTGGAAACAAAAATTGGCATGCGGGAATTTCGGAGGCAAGAAATGTTTATACGGTGGTTTGAGAACCCTCCTTTTTCTGCTAGGTGGGCCGGGGGGAGGGGTCTCATACAAATGAAACACAAATTTAAACCAACCATGAGAATTCTTCCTACACACTTAGAAAATTTTACAGTATTCGGTAATTTTTTACTAAATTTGACAAGTTCCGGTAATTTTTTTACCGGAATACTGTAAAATTTCATCGAAATCCGGTAAATCGGATTACCGAACGTTCAGCTGTTGAAAGTTCGGTAAAAAATTACCGAATACTGTAAAATTTTCTAAGTGTGTACTGTTATGAAAATTTGTATGCAGGAGTTTTTGGGGCCGGAGAAAGTTCTAATGATGGTTCGAGACTCCTTCCCCGTCTGGAAGGGGGGTTCATACAAATGAACCATAAATTTCTGCATAACTCGAGAGCTAATCAAGCAAATGGAACCGAATTTGGCATGTGGAGGTTTTTGAAAGCAAGAAATGTTTCCACGGTGGTTTGAGACCCCTCCTCTCTGTGGAAGTGGAGGGCTATCATACAAATGAAACAGTAATTTCTACCAAACATGAGAATTATCCAGGCAACTAAAACAAAAAATGTGTATTCCGTGGGGAAAGCAACATGTTCTGATTGAAGTTTGAAACCCTTTTAAGTCAATAATGGGGGATGCTTGAGTTACTCTCAGTGCTGCTTTATGCATAAGAAGTTAATCTAAGGTTATGCAAAAGAAAATGACGTTCAAACTGACAGGATACGGCGTAATTTAAAGATAAATGTTTGGTCAATGAAATGCTTCAACACATAAAGAAAAACCATGGTAGAAACTTGATATCTGAGGGTATAATAAAAAATTCACACCTACGTTTAATTTTGCCGAAATTACACACATTAGCAAACGAAAATATTTGAACAAAGCTCATTTCTAAAAAAAACATTAAAGTGCCAGTTCTATTGTATTTTCATTCATTTAGGTGCAAGCGTAGCAAGGCTTGCACCGGATTCAGCTAGTACGCTATAGAAAACACAATTCTTTTTGGATATTTTGCTATCAAACAAAATTTATCGCATCTCAAGACCTTTATTTACTGCTAAATGAATCAGAAGAGCAGAGAATCGAACAAACCAGAACAACAAAAAACAACCTCGATTTCACAGTGAAGTTTGACAGCTGTGACCATTTGGCCACATTCTGCTTTTCATGGCAGCCAATAGGTTTTATGAAGGTTCACAAGTGGTCATAACATCTTTCACTAGAACGTTTTCAAAATCTTTATGTTCTAATAAAGGTTGTATTTATTTGTTTTCGCAACCGTCTATAGAGTGGGCCATTTTGTACAAATTTCGGCTTTAAAGAAGCAAAACAGTTTTGAATGTAGTTTTATCAAAAAAGCCGAGAGGAGTACTATACGGCTGGAAAAAAACTAAAATTGTTACTTGGGATATCTCTAGTCTTGAAAGGGATCAATGACTATTTTCATTAGTAGTATATTTTAAGACCAATGACCATATTGGCCATTCCGGAACAATCCGAAGGCGCCGAAGGAACCCTTTAGAAGGAGACAAATACTGATTTGATGATGATGATGATGATATATAAAACTACCATCTATTGTAGCAAGGTAACTTCCCATAGCAGTGAAATAATCTGAAAAACGATTTGATCAGGATTCTAATATTGTTTGTGATCATCAAGCTCCTGTATGAAGGGCCAAAAACGTTTGGGCGGGCCCGTAAGCAGAGACACTTACGCAAAACCCGCGAATATAGGGAAAAGGATCTCCTTCCAAAAGCAAGTTCACACGCACAGCACTAGAATCGAGCCCTCGATTGACAGAATAAACCCAATAGATGGGGTAGAAGAGCCCGCCCTTGTTCTGCGAAATGTTAACAATAGGGAGGAGGCAGTCCCATGCTCCCTATCCAAATCGTTTTACTTGGGTGCCCTGAAGGTCCCTCCCTTTCCCCGTTATATGTTATTTAATATTCAGTATATTTTGTACACAAAATATTAGGATATCATTATAGACAAACATGCCAATTTATTGAAATTTCAAACTTGAAATTCTGAAAACAGAATAGATCATTCCAAATATCAAAGATAAAATTTCAATAAAAGATATTGTTTTAAAAGACATGTAGTAATATTTTTTTTTATACTGTTCTAGTAACATTTCAAAGATAGCAATTGGAGTGAACGAAGAGTCCGGTTTGATGATTCCTGAAATAAATGGCTTATCTTACCATAATGCCACTTAACACAATATTAAAATATAATCTTACATTGGTTAGAAGCACATGCCAGTCTTTTATGAATATAGTAGTTGAAATTCAGAAGTGCAATTTTAAATTAATTGTAATGCTGAAATGCTGAAAAACAAATTGAGCCTTTGATGCCCGTCGTGTTGCTCCCGGCTCTTACATGGTTTTGGAATGCAAAAATGATTCCAAAACGTGCTGAAATTAATAATTAAATGAGAATGGAGAATAGACAATATGATTTAAAGGTACACGATTTTCAGTCGCACCCCCTCACTTCGCTATTGTCAGATTGATAACATTGCCCAGGCTACGCCAACCAGCGTCTCCATGTTTCAGCTGGTAGTCTTTTGTGATCATATGACTCGTGGAGGCGTGAGGTAGGAACTTGTGAGGACGAGAGGTCGGCCGCATCCTCCTTCGAAGTTGTCAACTCACCATTTGAAGCCCTGAGCACAATGACCAGTATCCGGATCATCCAAAATTCAATACTAATTACCACTCCTCGTTCTGACATCGCATGGGCATGCGGCACATCATTTTACATTAATTATCACTAATTATTGTAAAATGATACGTCACATGCCCAAGTTTTGTCGGAACGAAAAGTGGTCACTGTTATCGAATCTTCGATGATCCGGATACTGGTCATTGTGCTCAGATTACGTTTAAAAAGTACTCTGGTACACCATCTTATTCGCCTTTGAAAATTAGCGTTTGATGATATGTCGCAAGCCTAGTTTTGTCGGAATGAAAAGTGGTCCTCCGAACCGGATTTCGTATGATCCGGTTACTGTCAACTATGGCTAGATTACCTTTGGGAAGGTACTCCGGTACTTAATCACACTCGTCTCAGAATATCAATGTAAAATTATATGTCACACACCCATGTTTTGTTGGAACGAAAAGCAATCTGCCAAACCGGATTACGGGTGATCAGGGTACTGGTCACTGTTACGGTGGTTGAGAAGGTTCTCTGGTACTACATCGTACTCGGCTTTGAATGTCAGCGTAAAATGACACTTCGCAAGTCCATGTTTTGTAGGAACGAAACGTGGTCCTCGGAACCAGATTTCGCAATATCCGGAAGGTTACCAGGGAGGCCAACGACGGTCCCATGTCTGCTAGGGTATGTTAATTTATTGTTTTATTTTTTAAATAACATGATTTATCACTGAGAATACATTATGATCCACAATTTGCGATCAAAAATTACCTTATCTGAATCCGGAATAACTCTGTGACCAGCGAAACTTTAGCGTCAAAAATCGGTTAAGAAATGAAAAAGTCATGATTTTCATTACTAAGCAAACCGTGGAGCGGGAAAAGCTAATACAATTCAGTTGACTTCTATTCCAGTCAACAAGCAAATCCATGAATGCAATCTTGCATTCATATTGATTCAAAATTTTGATTCACCGATGATTCTCTAGAAGTATAATAGATGATTCACGTGATTCAAAATGAATGTGGATACTGCGTGGGTCGCTTTGATTGAATCATTCATTCTCTAGCTTGGCTCATTCATGGCTTCATTGGTATAAACAATTAGTAGAGATCATATGAAATATTTCCATGCGACTGTGATCGATTGAAAAAAAAAATGTCGAAGCAAAACACGGAATCGACTAAAATCATGCGATTGAATTTTTCCATCCTTGGTCACGCCAATTGTTCATCGGCAGCCCAAAACATAGCTGTTTTCCCGAAGCCGTGAGTTACTGTTTTGAATCTGCCTTTGTACAGCTTTATACAATTTTCCATATTTATTTTGAACAAATTTTATGTTGCAAACTGCTTAATAGTTCACGATACTGTTCTGAATTAACTAAAACGTCCTCCTCTGTACTCGTAATTGCCCTTTAATTTTTGAATACTTTAAATGATCAGGTGATCACTGGTGAGAAACAGCAATACTTTCTCAAAACCGACTAAAGCAACATGAATCCTGTGCTCCAATCAGCGGAAATTGGTGTCGGCTTGTTAAATTACAAACCCATAGAAACCACGTCAGGAGGGAACATACCGAACGACATATCCCAGCGGCAACGACTGAGCAAAGGTACATGGCGCATCCGAAAAAAAAAAAACAAAGAGGATACATTTCAGTTCTCATGTTTCCCATCCATTGGACTGCCTATGGCTTTGATTTCGTTGTTTTCGTTGTCCTCATGCATTCATGTCTGTGTCCAGCCGCGCGTGAGGAAGGAGTTGGCCTCTGCTGGCTGCACGCGACAGCCCTTCTTCATTCAATATTTACTCTCTACGGACGCACTATGGGGCGGCTCCATACAAAGTGGTGGCCAAAAATTTTAAATTTTCAGAGCTGTCAAGATCTTCGAATACTAAAAGTGATTTTACAACATCTGGATATTCAAGTGATACATTTTTTCGCATTCTATTACCTAGATTTATTGAACTTATCAAAGGATCAGACGAGTTCATAGCTCGAATAAAGACGTCATGCAGATTATCAACTCGTGACCTTTTCCTAGCATGATGGGTACGACATTTTTTTAGAAGTTTATGTTGGCACTCTGCTGCTTCTTCAGCTAACATGCCAAGAGGAGCCGGTGAATGGATTATTATGCTCCCAGCGTGAGCGAGTACTTTATGTACTGTTGCTGGAATTTTATACCAATCATACAAATTAATATACTGCCGATATGTTTCTTTACAATAGTCATCCATTTTTTTGGGATTGATCGGATCTTGGCAATTGATTACTATTAAAATATTACGAAATCTAACAATAAGTTCTTCGTTGATGTTCAAAACTTTGGAAAGTAATTCAGTATTTGAAAATGCTTTTCGACACACGTTTCCTGTTGTACTGGTCCCTGCTCCGCCTGCCCTGGGTTGATCAACTCGTACTCCGAATGCTTCGAACATTTTTTCAGTAATGATTTTTTTCCGATCAAGATATTTGGCCTTTAAATCCTTCGTGATCTTCCACTTTTTAATTTCCATCCTGTAGGAAATATGTAATAAACACTCAAAAAATCGAATCCAAACGTGGAGTGGAGATATGCCGTAATGAAGAGCATCTTCGTTCGATTCGTATCCTGCTTCAAGCTTCTGTAAAGTAAAAAAATCAATGTTATTTCTATGGCAGTTAGAATTTGATAAAAAAAAGTATTACCTCTATATCACTCATCACATTTGGAGTAGCGCCACAAATTGGACAGTTGGACATGGAAGAAGTATCGGTTACATAATTAAGAACTTTGCCGTCGATCATACTCATAACGAAAATAAAATCAACCAAAACAAACTCGCCATTCGATAATTGGATTTTTACTGGAACAAGCTCACTTATTTGATTTTCAATGTATCTCTTGGTGTTAAGTACCATCTCTTTAGATTCTTTGATAAATTCCAGCATAATAGGCCTACAGAACCGAATGCTTTGGGGTGTCAAATTATGCCACAAAATCCTTTTCTTGTTGTTCTGATAATAAAGTTGTATAGGAGTTGTTGTCACTGAAAAGACGTCACTGTCATCCTTTTGATTTGGCGTTGATAGCGCTTGGTGGTATTGTGAATAGCCTGTAGAGCCATCCATACCCCAGCTGCTTAAAAGTACTAGCTCTGTTTCATCGTTGGTAATCATTTGTTGGACGATTTCCGCATCGATGATCTGAATGATTCTTTCTGCTGTATGATTCATGAGTGCCTGTAATTGGACCTGAAAAGAAAGAAACATTTGAAATGGGTGTACTGGAAAAACATGTGGATATTTATATCTACCTGAATTTTTGATGATAACTCTTCGATTGACTCGGCTAAAGGTGAGCAAACTTTTTTCATGCTCTTGATTACATGATAGCTCGGAAACCTTGATGGGTTCTTTTTTACTGTTTGCTCATATGCCTATTTAGAAAAATCGCAGTCTAAAAAATATTCGAATGCTTCTTCAGGTGACATCATTCCATGTGAATCTTTGAGAGTCGTAAACATTTTAGATGCACTTTCACGATTTTTGAGAATATGGCCAATCAAATTCACCATGTTTGAATCGCCATGTCTATATGCAATTTTTCTTGTGGCTAAAAAAGCCTTTTCTATAGTGTCAACACTACCGCCAAACATTTCATCGGTTTTCCTTCGTTTACTTCTATCACTAAGTTCATCAAATTGTTTTTGTGGACGTCCACGACCAGTTGACGTTGAAGGTGTTTCTGCGATGTACTCTGCAAGTTCCAAATGACCGTCGAGCCAATCTTTATTGTATTTCTCAAAGCGGTCTTGTTTGCGCTGAGCCTTTTGCCATGCATTATAAAAATGTTGTGCTACGTACTTCAACTTTTTAAGGAGTTGTTCTTCTTTGGCAAGATCAATATTATATTTTGCCTTGATATATTCAAATGCTTTTGTTGCATTGACTATTTGAGATTCTTTTGGATCAAAAAGTAACACGATACTCCTATGTTCCATAATATCACAAACAATTATTTTCCGATTAAATAACCAATATAGGTACACGTTGTTAGCGTTAAAGCCGAAAACCAACTCATGATTTGAAAATATTGTCTTCGTCTTTTAAATGCAAGTAGGTATTATGTAGTAGGTAGATAGTAGCTAGTAGGTAGGCATTATGCAGTAGGTATAAAGGTAGTAGGTAGATAATAATCCAGTTATGTAGATACAGTTTCTATATGGAATGATAATTTTCGGTCTGTTTTTACCCTTTTTAACAAAAATAATAATTAAGTATGTAATATTTTTAAAACTAAATTTGACATTTAACACTTCCACCTTTCAAGCAGTGTTTAATTTGTACGATTTTTTTGGTTTCTGCTCGCATAATCGATAATTGTAATTAACAAAAAATAAATAAATAAAAATATCCATTTTTTCGACCTTGTGCCAAAGTGACGCTCATCCGCAGGCGCAGCTATGCGCAGCTGGAATCTCGTTCCGCAGATAGTAGAGACCCCAAACTAAACTGTGGTGGTTGTCTCTTGAGACTGTTCGGCCCTGCTCGTTAGATATAGTCCAACTTAGGCAAACAAAATTTTTTTTTCAATATTTGCCCATTTTTTACTAATCTTCATTAACCGTGTAACCTCAACAACATACTCATTTTAAAGTTTAGACAATTCTTTCCAACGGTGCATTAAATTCCAAAATTGGACCGTTATTCACTGAGAAAATTGCATTTGTTTGAAATGCATTTTTTCTACAATTTTCACAATTTTCACAAAGTCTGATGTCTGTGGCGCAATGAGTTTTCATCACAGAGGGCTGAAATTTTGGGAATCTAGGTTTGAACTATCTGGCTATCAAATGGTATACAAGACACGTCATTCAAAGCAAGTCAATTTTTCGATTTTTGGCCACCACTTTCCCCATAGTGCAGAAAAAAAAATGTACTACTAAATTACCCCCCGCACGGAAGGAAGGGGTAAATAAAACAACCGTAAAAAATTTGGAATTGCTTCATACAAAAAATATTTCAAAGAAGAAGAGGGAGCCGATTAGCGTTTCCTCAGGAGAGCGGTCAATAATAAATTGCGCAAGAGTTTCAAGGGATCGTTCAAACATGAAGTCCATCATTTTTGAACATTTGTTTGTTAGCCGTTTGAATATTTCTGAAAGTGAAATAACGTTTGGAAGGTAAAAGCGATTATTAGATTGTTTGCCAAACCATTAATTTAAAGTTCTTTGTGTAGAGCCGATTATATTTTTTGTAAAATGTAACGTCGTCATAGATATTCCATGTAACAAATTAAGTCATGTCAACGGTTTTTCATTAAGTGTCACAATTCGTTCTTTTTCGAACTAGGTATTTATAAACAAGATAGACTCGTACCAGTCAAAATCTGGAAAATCTTCTTCCGAAAACCGATTTGTCTCGAGAACTATATGAGATACCTTAAGTAAGAGGTATTTCACTGGATTCACAAAGTTATGCGCCATTCATCGTAATATCTCCGATGCCCGTTATCATGCATCAGAATGATCGATTTTCGCTAGTGAGTTTTCCGGATTTCGACAGAATCGAGTTCCTTCATGTATTTCTTTAAAGCATAGGTAATAATTTCATTCATTTTAATAGATTTTACATTATTGCATTTATTTTATCTTATTATATATTTCTCTACGGTGAACAACTTTTATGAATGTTAAGGTGAATCGCTTTCACCCCGGAAAAGAATCAAATTAATAAGCTTTTTGCGGAGTGTGTGCTTTGCTTTGCCACAGTTTTTAGCATATTGTTCCAGTCGCAGCTTTAGATAAAAATCAATGCACAAATTTATCAAGACGTTGCGATGGTTATTCACTAAATCTTGATTCAAAATGTGCCGTGATAGTTGCATGAAAACAATCTGCTGGGCGTTGTAAATTGTCATGACGATCCTGTTTTCCAGCTTCGCATAATACTTGGCAATGTTGAAATTATCAAGTATTTGGCATCCTGAATGACCTTTTTTTTTCTTCAGCATTTTGCTTTTTGCTTCCACAATTAACTTGTTGCTTGCCCTCAACTTAGTGTTCTAAATGCACTTCCACAGTTATAAATTGAGTGCTTTCGATGCCGCATTAGTATGATTGTGTGGCAAGTACAATTATACCCTATACCCAGGGAGTCGAGAAATTTTCCTTAACGAAAAAAAAACCTAGACCAGACCTGGAATCGAACCCAGCCACCTCCAGCATGGTGTTGCTTTGTAGCTGTGCCTTTACCGACTGGGAAGGACCCCGAGATCCCGAATGAACTGCAGCAAGCATTGTTCACACTTCAGTTTTCCAACTAGTTGTTTCTGAACGCGAGTAGCGGAATTCGGATTGAGTGAAAACTCATCATCCGTTTGAGAATTTCCGACTATGTCAGCAGAATTCTCATCATCACCTGTATTTTCGTCATCGTGTCCAATGGTTAATGAGTTCTTCACAGATTCAAGGTAGAACGCTGAATTTTCTTCAGCATGAAGCATGTTGAGTTCATCGAAGTTTTGGCAAATAGCATATGCCGATAAAGTGACATTGCTATTCACAATCAACCTTTTGCACATATGCTGCTGCAAACTGCACAGTGGTTAGATTGTTGAAGTTGCCCACTTCGCCCTGATAAAAAATGTTTCCAGGTGATCTGTATCTGGTTGAATCTGTAATAGGGTATTTTACTCAGTTCCTGGAGTTCTTCGACATATCTCCTGTACATTTAATTGAAACTCTGTATCAATTCTGTGCCATTTTCAACTCCCGCTCTCCCTCACGTAAAAAGATAGTATATATGTGTAGGAATTTTGACATCCGCTTCCTCTCAACGTAAATGTAAATCTTTTTCATGAAGTACCTCAGTAAAAAAAGCACAAAAAATCATTGTTGAAACGGTTTCTATGGCCAATCAATAACTTTCAATTAATCTCAGATTAATTAGATACAATACACCGCGAGACGAAATGTTCACAAAATACAACGCGGTGTAACACTTTCGAAACGCTGCGGTTGTACTTTTGCTCGGAGGAAAGCCGCGTGAAATATTTATTTCAATATTTAAATTACTTAACTGAGATTATATCATGATTATAAAAATAGACTCCTTTGATATGCTACGCTTGCTTGTTGTTTTGCAACCACTCGTGGCGCAACAAAAACATACTCATCCGAATAGAAACATCAGTGCATCTACCAGGGACAGAGTTGAAAATTGTTGAATTTATATTTTGAATATCACTTCGAAATACATCTCAGTGCAAAAATGTAAATGGTATTCATTTCCTTTTATTCTGATGTACGTCACTACGAGTTGACGTATCGTCGAAATTCTTATTATTGATTTGCTTTGTTGTTATTCTTTTCATTCAGCATGCGTGAGTTCTTGCTGTTCGTCCAAGATTGTCAGTTTTAGCTCTCTCTCCTAGCCGGCGTCGGTGGTGTAGTGGTAAGCGTGACTGCTACTTGGCACCCCAGTGGGTCTGGGTTCAATCCCAGTCGACGTCGGTGGTTTTTCTGAGGCGAAAAAATCTGGTCACGTCTTCCTTCGGAAGGGAAGTAAAGCCGTTGGTCCCGGCTCATATTCATGAGTCGTTAGGTAGGGTCAGGTGGTGGAGTCGTCTTCCTGGCGTCGGTGATTGTCACCATGTTGTGAGGAAATAGGCCGACGTAAAAATAAAGCAGACAAAAAAGCTCTCTCTCTCTTATCCATTCTCTAAACAGAATAATCAGTTCATTTTGCAATCAGTGAATACGATTTTAAAAAAACTCAGTCATTTAGGCACACTGTTTTTTTTCACCAGTTTCAGCGTGGCCGTGTGCGCAGAGAAAAGCGGATCTACGTCACTCAACATTTTTGTCGAAATATAAAGTGGAAGTGGATAGGCTTATCTCGGTGACTCCCCTATTGCTATGTGCAAATGTTCTTTGCTATTGATTTCACCAGTTTCGAATGTCCTGCACAGTTTCTTAGAATCCGTGTTAGATTGATTATTAATCCTATATTACTCATCTGCTCCACCGTCACCTTACAATGGCATCGACTTATGGACAAAACAGCAAGAAACGCCATCGATATAACGTCCACGTTTTTTCTTGAGAGATGGAGCAAAATATTTCTGCAACATCGATCCCGAAGGCAGCTAGCAACTGCAACTATGTTTAAGTCAGGTTCGACGCAGGGAATCTCACCCGTCATTTCCGACTTCGACACGACGAGCTGGCAAACGCAAATGGCCTGTTGAATCCAACGATCCAACGGCAAAGAAGCCAAAAACCATTAGAGAGAGGCTTTGGATACGTTTTGAAAATTCATTGCCTAAATATTCAGTGAAATGAATGAACTTTTCATTCCCTATAATAAAGCACGATGAATTTGAATTTTGTTCTTGTTCATTGTCATTGAATCGCAAAATGAATGAGTGTGGAACGATTGCGTGAAATGGCAAGTGCAGAAGAAAATAAAGCAAAAATCATTACCGAAATTGTTGTTCAGTAGGTTGAAGTTGTGGAAAGATGGACAATGAATTTATTATTGATTCAGTTCGTGTTGCGTCAGTAAAGTGAATTTGAGTTGTTTCAACTCTGACCAGGGACGACCCCAATGTTTACGTTGCGGGGCGACATCTACGATTTGCAAGTGGTTACACGAAACTAAGTTAATCTGTCATGTTGTGGGGGGGTTGGTGATAACAGAGCTATTGTAAAAGATCATAGCTCAAAATCCACAATTCCAAAACACCTTTGTTTATGGTAGTTTTTTTTTAAGTATGTATTCACATTTGTGCAAAACTTACAGTTTGAAAATTATCAATGAGGCTAAAGTTTGCACTGGAGTCAGAAGAGTAATGTGCTTAGAATCATGTTTTCCTACAGGAACTACAAGAGAAAAAGGTGGAAGCAATGCACAACAGAGATGCTCAAAACGGCAAGACAAGACCTTCGAAATCACAGGACTGAAGCGGCTGTCATCCACGAACAACAATCGTGAAGCCGTCAACTTGGTGCTGCGTGTGGTGCTAATTTGCCAGCTCGGTTTTCTTGAAAGCTATATGCAGCAAACACAATATTCGCGGTGGAAGTTGTCGTGTTTTGTCGTTAATTTGATTTGAGAAAACTTCCGTGTTGCGCTTAGTGCAGTGGTTATCACAACGATAGTATTTTTTGGCAATAGGTAAATGCACCCTTCTTTTTGGGGAAATGCTCCTTAAACTTTGGAAAAATGCTCCTTAGATGCGTTTGCCCGGTATAATGCAATCGGAGGTATTAACCTACTGGTTAGCGCTTGCCGGGTGTTTAGACGGGTCTTCAGTTTCTTCAAGATTCTATAACCCGTCAATTTTAAGTTTCTGAATTTAAGAGTCGTCAAAACGAAATTAAGACCCGTCCAAACGAAATTAAGATTCTTCAAAATTAAATTTAAACCCGTCAAAACTACCTAGAATATTGCGGAGCTAAGCTCCGCTATACAATCTTGCAGAAACTTAAGACCCGTCAAAACAACCGGCAAGCGCAAACCAGAAGGTTAATACCTCCAATTGCATTATACCGGGCAAACGCATCTAAGGAGCATTTTTCCAAAGTTTAAGGAGCATTTCCCCAAAAAGAAGGGTGCATTTACCCTGCTGCCGTATTTTTTCATTGTTTATCAGCCTGCTATTATCATTGATTTAACTTTTTTTTTTTGTGCGTAACATTGGCGAGGGTGCACTGAAAATTTATTTTCATTAAATAGCTTTCACTCGTTTCAAAAACATGGATTTTGTACATAGAACAAATGTCGTGTATATTGTATGTAACATTCATATTGCTTTTTATCTGGTGAAATGCAATTATTACACCTTTTTGTATAATGCACACTGCAAAAAATAATGAAAATTACATGTGATGTAAAACGTTCAAAAGATAAAAAAAAATCATATTTTAATTTTTCTTTTAATATTTAAAATAAAAATACCTACACAAAAAAGACCAATAAATAAAAATAAAAATATACGTATATCTCATCCGACAATAACATAAGTCCCCATGACAGGAAATTAAATAATATAAAATTACCTTTCCAAATACATACACATATATATATACAAGTTCAAATATATATAAACTTTCTACATTGATTTTTTTTTTTCGAATAAGCTTCCGTGCTGCTTTTCTTGTTTAGCTGTCATACAGCGTTCAAGAGCGGAGGACAAAAGAGTACATTTTTAAGATCTAAAGCAGTTGCCGGGTAGAGGTGAATTGCAAACCAGTAACATAATAATAACATATCTTGCCATCTCATCTGGATTTGACATTTTTGACTTATTCAGGAATAACACTTAATTGCAATGTAACTACGAAATATGTTATCATTGCTTGTTTTGTTGTTATTTAGATATTTTATACATAAGTTGAAAACTTATTATATAACAACTGAATAGTAAATTTAGCCATCATAACTAATTTGGGTTTCATTAAGTTATTTTGTTTGTTTTTTGCGCTATTTATAAATTTAAATGAAAGAAGTGATATGCAAGGAAAGATGTTTTAAACTATAGAATTAAATATTCTGCAAAAATGTAAATCAAAAAATTAATAAATTGTATTACTTTCTCTTTTTATTTTAATTCAATAAACAAACAGACATCAATCAACTTGAGTGCGAATCTTACACTTTGATATTTAATAAATTGTTTCGTCAGTAAGTTTTATGTGAATATTTATATATACATAGCATTCCTTGACCGTTTCTTGTCCTATCCTTTTCTACAATACTTTATTGCTCCGTATTACGTTTAAGTAAAAATGACAGTTCCTCCATATTTGAGCAGCTGACAAAATTACTTTGGTAATAGAATGGGAGTTTCCTTTAACGTTGTACTTTTCTGCACCGAATAACACTTAAATATGAACTTTTCTAATTAAAGACTTTAGAAAATTGTCACAAACGATCAAATTTTTATTTATTTTTTCAAGGAAAGGCTTTTATCAAACTCTTTGATTTCACACCAGAAATTTGTACGTTTTCCAATTAACGCAAATGTATTTTTAAAACAGATGGATTTGACGTTTTAATTTTTTTCAGTGTATATCATCTGTCACTGACAACAACGATACTTTTTCCTTTCATTGTCATGTGCTCGGCCGAGTGTGATAAAAGTTTGGTTTTAGTTGCAAAATCAACAAAAAGGTCGCCCACGTAAAAATCAAAATGAAAAACTAGCATCGAAGAAAGCGAATGCCGAAAATATGGAGAATCTTGGCAAAATAGTATGAACTAAAATTTTGTATTGTGAATGTATTGTAACCTCAATTCCATTGCAGGCACAGAAGGTTATTTCGAAATCGGAGGGAGAACCTGAAAAGAAAAATGTCGGCCACCAGTCCAACGTTCCTGTTAAGCTGAACAACGATTAGTCTTTATTGGAGGCACAGGAGTTTCTGCCGAACGAGAACGGAGAACCTAAAATGAAACGTTTCATCAGGTCCCGGTATGACGTTTCGTCGAAGAAGAAGAAGAATTCTTTTGGATCGCCTTTGGAAAAGCGTGACGATGCTGGTCCTTCTTTGCTCTTAGTTTGTTCTTAAAAAGAAATAATTTTTACCACCCCCCCTTCCTTATTATTTTTTTTGTTTTACTCACATCCCACAACCTAATACAACATTTTCCACCCTCAAAATATTTTGTAAAAATAAAAAATTTGGCCTTCCTGTGCCATTCTTTTTCCCCCCGGGTTTACCCTCGGTTACTTGTTAAATAGTAAATAGTAACCTCATAATAAAACAATGGTGGAATCGTATGAAGCATTTTTTTTTGTTTTTCAATAATTATTTTTTTTTCGGCCGGTTCACTACTTCCTCCCAGATTCACCCACACAGAAAAAAATTATGAATTTTAACGAGCGCGTAAAATTTACCCTCGTTTAATTCCAAGCCAAAGCAGGCGCAAACGACGAAATTGTTTGCAATTTTTCATGCGCCATGCAACAATGTTAGCAATCTTTCATACAACAGGCTAGATTTAGGCGTTATCTGGCTAAAATTTACATGAAATATCCCATTATTTTCTGCCAAATCTGGCATTCCCTTTATGTGCATGAGATAACGCAGAAAATTCAATGTTTCTTTTTATCTGTGCAGCAACCTGAATCTTCTCATAATATGAAGATAAATGTAATACCATTTTGAATTAAACTTACCAGTTTTTAGGAATGCATTTGATTAACCTTTTGTCATGTTGAAAACACGAATCGCAGCTGTGGGGTTGTGTCACGAAGCCTTTCTAGCAAACAGCCGTTTGTGATGGTGTTAGCTTTAAGCTAGAATGCATGTTGTTTTTATTAATGATGGTTCACAATAAATTCTTAGATTTACTTACAATTTTAGTGTAGGAATAAGTATATAGGAGGAATCTTTTCTTCCATCCACGTTATCTTAGGTTATCTGTAAGGCGTAGTTTGTAAGTTAGCTTTTAAATTCGCAATATTTTCTAATAAATTTGCTTACGATAGCAAGTATAGATCCTCACTTATTCTTAAGAAAATTAACTAGTTTTAAGGAATCTTATTGATCAAAAATATGCATAATAAATTTCGTCTCCGCACTACCAATGTGTTTTTCTGTTATTCATTAATTGTTCAATGTTTCCGTTTGACGTTCCTCTTCATGGCATGCCATTCTTGACATGTTCGGTGTATGCGGTCTGCTGTGAACGCGTCGACCTACATCGACGGCGTCGCTGCAACGAGGGATGTTGTTGTCACAGCAGCCACCGCCTAAGTGTGTTTATTTTTTTTCAAAGGAATAAATGTCGTATAATTTTCAAATCGATATTGTTGATTATTTACGATTCCTCCCGCCACTTGATGCCCATGGCTTACATGTTTCGATAATCAAGTTATTGGTTGGGGAAATCATTAAGCCAATTATCTCTCTCGATCATAATCTCTTCCGCTCTCACGTGAAAAATTACATTTGGGTGTAATAATTAACGTTTCTAGTATCTAATGTAGGTCATGTAAAATTCAATGCAGCAAATACTACACCATGTGATTTTCAAGTCGTGTAAATTTTAAGCTTCATGCAATTTTGAAGTTATTTGCATGCTCTTTTTATGTGCATGAAAATAGATTGAAAATTTCAAAATAATTTTAACTGTGCACGAAATGAAATTCGTGAAGACCAACACAGTTAAAATTATTTTGTAATTTTCAATTTATTTGCATGCACATAAAAAGAGCATGCAAATACCTTCAAAATTACATTAAGCTTTCAATTTACACGACTTGAAAATCACCTGTTGTAATAATTGCTCGCTGGAATTTTACATGAACTACTTCAGATGCTCACAACGTTGATTATTACATCCAAATGTATTTTTTTCACGCAAGAGTGGGGGAGATAATAATCGAGAAAGAGATTATTGCACACTTAGAAATTATGAATTTTACACGAGACGTAATTCATGTTTGTAAAAAGTCGAGGAACGTAAAGAAACATTTCGTGTAAAATTATGGCTCCTGAAACTGACACATACGCAATTCCACAAAAGATGTAGGTAAACTGCCCCCATATTAATCTCATTGTTCCTATATTCATCCTACGATGAATCAAACAATTGGGCAGTTGAAGGATCAGTTTCGTTTTCTAATAATGTTTGCTCACGTTAAATAACTACAACAAACATTACTAACTAATCCTGTCACGTGTTTATCGTTTTATTTCAAGTAGGATGAATATAGGAACAATGAGATTAATATGGGTACATCTTCCCTATTTGATTGAATTTATTTTCTCATCTCTTTCAACTCATTCTTATGTGCTAAAGGACGCTTGCATGTGTCGGTCTCAGGGGACAGAAATTTACATGACATTTTGGTAGTGTGTGGTTATCAATAACTTGATAATCCAAAAATGCCAGCCATGGGCGTCAACTGGCAGGAGAAATCATAAACAATGAAAAATGTCAATTATACGACATTCATTTCTAAAAAAAAAAACAAAAACATCCAGGCTGTGACTGCAGTTCATGTTTTCTACATGACAAAAGGTTAATAGGTTTTTATAGGAACAAAAACTTAAGGTTGCTGCGATGGGCGAATCCGGATAAGTATCGGTGAACAGCTCAAAACACAATGGATTCTGAAACAGCAATAAAATCTGCTTCACACGATTCGACATTTGCTAAGATGTCTTCTTTTGTCCTCCGCTCTTGAACGCTGAATGATAGCTAGAAGAGAAAAACAACACGGAAGCTTATTCGAAAAAAAAAAAATCAATGTAAGAAGGTTTATATTTACACGATCATGTAAATTCACACGTATATGCATTGGAAAACGGGCTCAGTGAGATTTATTATACTTGCAACGTGTACTAACATCTGATCCGATGGAAGTACACGTATTTTCCAATGTTTATCAATGCTCCAGATATGTACATAATTTTTATTTAAAATTCAATAAAGCAATGGGTTACATTGATATATTTTTACCATTCGAACGTTTAACATCACATGTAATTTTCATTATTTTTTGCTGTGAACCAATCACTTTTTCTCTTTAATCGTACTCATGCAAGACGATGTTGCTGCTGGGATGGGCGGGAATAATTTATTTATCTCAAAATAACAATTAAAGCGCTGTCGAGAGTGATAACTTCATATTCATTAATAAAGTATCTTTTTAGGAGTCATCATGGCATAGTAAGATCAACCACGGATTCAGCAACAGCGCTTTCCAAAAATATCGGATCGAATCCCATGTCAAAAACATTAAAAAAAAAAACGCTGGGCAACTCCAGGTGGATGCGCTTATTTTTCAATCACATTTCGAGTCGATAAAATAGATCTGGTAAACATTCATGCAACCACCAGAGATACGTTTTTTTTAATTTGTAATAAAATATTCGTACCTCATTTTATTGTTTTCGTACAATGCACGAGTGTTCTTTCTAAGGAGTGTATCGAAAATAAGCTATCCACAAACTTTCTTTCAAATTATGTTGAAAACCGATATTTTATTCATACAAAAAATTGATCCTTTATTGTACGAGGTTAAACTTGAACATAATGAAGACCGGATGAAATTTAAGTTATTCCTTCACGAATTTTCGAACTTTGGATCGAATGCACTTCATCAAGTTCCGGACAAGTGTTGCATCGCATTTTATGGACGCTTGAGCCCAAATTTTTTTGAACTCCTGCATGTTCCCAGCTGCCTTACCAGTCTTCTTGAAGACCATCTTCACGATTGCCCAGTAACGTTCGATGGGTCGAAGCTGAGGGCAATTTGGTGGATTGATATTTTTCTCAACGAAATCTATACCCTTTTCCGCAAGCCAATTGAGAGTGGTTTTGGCATAGTGAGCCGACGCTAAATCCGGCCAAAACAGTGGTGCAAACTCACGTCTTTTTACAAGACCATTTATTTTAATTTACATACATCGAGATTCATAAGAAGGTAGCCAAAAAAGAGTTCCATCCTAACTTACGCATAGCATACAATAAAAACTGTTTCTGTACTGAGTCAATACGGTCTTTATGTTAATTCTGATGTGGATCCCAAACCACGCTGCAGTATTCAAGCAGGGGCCTAACATATGTTACATACAACGTTTTTATTGTATAGGGATCATTGAAATGAAAACTAAACCTTTTGATGAATCAGAGCATATTACTTGCCTTGTAAATTATATTGTTATAGTGTTCTACAAAATTGAGCTCGGAATCAAGAATTACTCCCTAAATCTCTAACTTGATTGCATCTTTCAACAGTTTGTTGACCTATAGTGACGGTGTCTTGCCTTACATTGCGCTTTTTAGTGAATGAGACTGAGATGCACTTTTTTGAGTTTATCTCTAGCAAGCTTTTGTACACCAAATATGGAAATTATCAATTTCTCTTTGGAAGACTTCAATGTCAGATGATTTACGTATTTCCATGAAAAGTTTCATGTCGTCTGCATATATTAAAACATTTAAATGGCGTAAAATATATTCAGCATCATTGACAAACAAAATAAATAGTAAAGAACCCAGATGGGAACCCTGTGATACTCCCGATGTAACAACCGATGATAGCTTTCCTTCAAATCTTACTCGTTGTGTTCTTCCACGCAAGTATGACTGAACTCACTTTAATAAATTGTGATTGAAACCTATCTTAGACCATTTGTAAAGCAACAAAGGAATAACGACTCTATCAAATGCTTTGCTAAAGTCAGTGTATGTATAGGTTTCAACATAATTACCTTCATCCATTGCATTAATTGAAAAAATTACAAAATTCATCAAATTTGTAGTAGTAGAGCGTCCTTTCATAAAACCATGTTGCTTGGTAGAAATAATATTTTTTACTTTTGAAAAAATGTGTTGATTGATAATGGACTCAAATAGTTTTGGAATACAAGATAATATTGCAATCCCACGATAGTTTTTAACATCTGATTTTTTACCGCTTTTGAAGATCGGAACCAAGTACGATTCGTTCCAAATGAGGGGAAATATGCCAGTTTTTAGAGAGGTGAATTAAACAACCAAAACAAGGGGTTTCACTAGTTCCTTTGATAATGTTTTTCAAAAATACTGGCGGTAATCCGTTGAGGACCAGCTCCTTATGAAGTGTCTAATGTGCTTAAAGAAAGCAAAATTTCGTTGACGGATACATTATCAACAGTCACATTTAATGAAGGTTCAGGAAGATATGAAAATAGTGATATTCTCGATCCTTGTCACTACGGGTTGTGTCAACATCGTGAAAAAACAATCAGCAAATAAGTTTCTGATTTCGGTGGGATTCCTTTACCCAACCTCCTAATGTCCTTTTTTTTTTAATTGCGCTTTCCTTTCCAGTTAATTTCTTCCCCGTCTATGTTCTCCCCTCTGGTCCCCTCCTTCCATTTAACACAACCCCCCCCACACGCGTTCCCCCACCTTTTTTTTCATTAGTTGTAGTCTGCTTGTTTAAAACCAAAAAATTCCGAACTCCCACCTTGCTCCTCCAAAAGAATCCAACCATAAAACTTCATTTTCCCAAAAAGAACTTGTGCCTTAATAACGCAGAAATCATCGGTCATAAAGGGTGATACGGTCAAAATTTGGTCAAGGGAAAACGCGTGTAAATCGGTGAAATCGTTTATTTAAAAAATCAAATTAAATTTCTTTTTAAAGTTCAATTAGTATAAAATTCAGGAAAAATATTCAGTTAGGCTTCCGCTTTTCCAAATCCGAATTGCCGGGCCTTACGCTTGACCCCTGCCATCAGATTTTGTACAGCCACCTTGTCCACCTTCTTCGCCGCAGAAAGCCAGTTTGCCTTGAACTGCTGCTCGTCCTTAGCAGTTTTTTTGGTCTTCTTTAGGTTCCGCTTGACAATAGCCCAGTATTTCTCAATTGGGCGGAGCTCTGGCGTGTTGGGAGGGTTCTTGTCCTTGGGAACCACCTGCACGTTGTTGGCGGCGTACCACTCCATGGCCTTTTTACCGTAATGGCAAGATGCCAAATCCGGCCAAAACAGTACGGAACAACCGTGTTTCTTCAGGAAAGGCAGCAGACGTTTATTCAAACACTCTTTCACGTAAATTTCTTGGTTGATAGTCCCGGAAGCTATGAAAATGCTGCTTTTCAAGCCACAGGTACAGATGGCTTGCCAAACCAGATATTTCTTTGCGAACTTTGACAGTTTCGTGTGCTTGAAAATATCTGCTACCTTTCCCCTTCCTTTTGCCGTATAAAACTCCTGTCCCGGAAGCTGCTTGTAGTCGGCTTTGACGTAGGTTTCGTCGTCCATTACCACGCAGTCAAACTTCGTCAGCATCGTCGTGTACAGCCTCCGGGATCGCGCTTTGGCCGTCGTATTTTATTTATCATCGCGATTTGGAGTCACTACCTTCTTGTAAGTCGATAGTCCGGCTCGTTTTTTGGCTCGATGCACAGTTGTAGACGATACACCCAGCTTATTTGCGGCATCTCGGAGAGATAGGTTAGGGTTTCGCTTGAAACTACCAGCAACTCTCTTTGTCGTCTCAGCGGCTTCCGGTTTTCGATTTTCCCCCGATCCAGACTTCCTGGCTGTCGACAAACGTTCCCCAAACACTTTAATTACATTTGTTACGGTTGATTTGGCAACTTTTAGCGATTTTGCCAACTTTGCGTGCGAGTAGCTCGGATTTTCGCGATGCGCGAGCAAAATTTTGATACGCTGCTCTTCTTGCTTGGACGACATTTTGACAACTGAAGAGTGAATTCCAAAATCAAAATAGGAGCAACATTCTACACACACACAAAACCTTCAAAATGAGGGATGTTCAGGTTTTTTAAATGCAAAATTGAAAGAAATACGTCAAGTTGATATTGACCAAATTTTGACCGTATCGCCCTTTAGTAGTGAACAATAAGTCAGGGTAGCAATTGTTCTGATTTCGTACATGATTTATTTGATTCAGTCAAATCTCCGCACTTTTTTCACAAAGAAGCGTTAAATTTTCTCCAATTGTTGGTATTAAAAGAGATTTATTTTGATCATCTACAATAAAATCTGTAGCATTTTGGTTAAAGTCACCATAACTGTGAATATTGAAGTCAGACTTAAATGTTGACACAATACTTTCAGCAATATTAAAAAACATTTTGTATGAATCAATGTTTGCACTTTCTGGGGGAAAATCGACAGCTCCAAAAATATGAACTTGATTTTCGATCACAGATGTAACCCAGACATGGTCAAATTCCTTGTGTTTTTAAAGTGATTCTTCTGATTCATAATCAGATAAAATTGCAATTAATACGCCACCTCCGGATTTCTTATTGGATAACGATTTATCTCGATCGTCTCTATATACATTAAACTTAACGGCAAAAACTTCAGCACTTTTATTGCTCGAATCCCAACTAGTCTCAGTTCACATCCACCAGGTTTTTGTCACGCCTTCGTAGCGAGCCATGTTGAACCGTCACTCCAATGCAGGCAGCGTGAAATTTCCGTGGACAACCGGCACACGTCCACATAACCGAATCGATGGAAGCGTCAAGAGTACAAATTTCACAGTTCATAGCATATGCAAAAGTAGAACTACTGAGTCAACAAAAATAAACATAGTCAATGAAAATAAATATAATCGAATACGCGCACGGAACCGGCAGCAAATTAAAAACGCGTCCACACTTATCGACGATCGGCTATGAAAAAAGAATCAGGTATCAGGAATCATTCCGCCACCGTTCCACAGCTCTGAGGAAACAACTCGGAAAGCATCAGGTCTAAAGTATCAGCCTTCAAGCAACTGGGTATCGCTGGTTTCGGCATAATCTCGCGTTTTTCAAAGCAGTTAATCTTAAAGAATTGCAACAATCGCAGCATCTACAGCGGCAATATGTTGCACCATAATCTCTTCGGCAGAATAAAACGGTTTGATTACAGTGCAGGAGAGACGCGAAGAGCAGCATTCTCATCTCCTCAAATGTGCAACAAGGGCGAGATCTCGGAGTAAACAAATACAACAGGGCTTTGCAATCCGTCACCAGTGGAAATTTTGTTTCCAAGAGGATGAACGGACACCTCTCAACGGCCTAATCTAAGGCCAAAGCTTCTTTTTCTGTCTGACAGTAACGCTTTTCAGTAGCTGTCAAAGACTTCGACCCAAAGCTTATAACCCTACGTTGTTCATTATTATCCGTTTGCACAAGCATCGCCCCGAGGCCCATTGGGCTAGCATCTGCAATCACTGCTATCAAATTGTTAGCATTGTAAAATCTGAGAATCTTTGCCGAACACATAGCATTCTTTATCGCCTGAAACGATGCCTCACATCGTAAACCACAAGAAAATGTTAAACTTCTCTTTGTAAGAGGTTCATCTAGAGTTGCCAGATTGAGAATGAACTTGTTGAGATAAAAAGTTGTATAAAGTTTGCATTTGCAAAATAGCTATAAACAAAATTCTGAAAGGAGCTTTCGTTATGTTTTCCATAATCTTTTCAAAAAAAAAAAATTCTAATACGTGTAGAGTACATGTAGAGTGGTTTTGAGACAGAAATATAGCTGCCAAATTTGTATCAGTTAACCAATTATACGCAAAACTTCCATTTCTGCGGGACAAGCTTGACGGTTCCTATTATTCTATCCCCACCATAACATCTAAAAAATCAAACGTTTGCAGGCCTCGTGGTCGTGCGGTTAGCGGCGTCGCCCACTATTCAGGCGTAATGTGAGCACCACGAGGTGGGGATTCGATTCAGGCTCCAGCCGATTAAACCTTTTTGCAACCCGAAAATTTCCCTACTGGTCTACTGAGTGTTCTGTGTTGTCCTTTGTCAAGTGTTTAGTTTTTAAAGGGCGATACGGTCAAAATTTGGTCAATATCAACTTGACGTATTTCTTTCAATTTTGCATTTAAAAAACCTGAACACCCCTCATTTTGAAGGTGTGTGTGTGTAGAATGTTGCTCCTATTTTGATTTTGGAATTCACTCTTCAGTTGTAAAAATGCCGTCCAAGCAAGAAGAGCAGCGTATCAAAATTTTGCTCGCGCATCGCGAAAATCCGAGCTACTCGCACGCAAAGTTGGCAAAATCGCTAAAAGTTGCCAAATCAACCGTTACAAATGTAATTAAAGTGTTTGGGGAACGTTTGTCGACAGCCAGGAAGTCTGGATCGGGGGGAAATCGAAAACCGGAAGCCGCTGAGACGACAAAGAGAGTTGCCGGTAGTTTCAAGCGAAACCCTAACCTATCTCTCCGAGATGCCGCAAATAAGCTGGGTGTATCGTCTACAACCGTGCATCGAGCCAAAAAACGAGCCGGACTATCGACTTACAAGAAGGTAGTGACTCCAAATCGCGATGATAAACAAAATACGACGGCCAAAGCGCGATCCCGGAGGCTGTACACGACGATGCTGACGAAGTTTGACTGCGTGGTAATGGACGACGAAACCTACGTCAAAGCCGACTACAAGCAGCTTCCGGGACAGGAGTTTTATACGGCAAAAGGAAGGGGAAAGGTAGCAGATATTTTCAAGCACACGAAACTGTCAAAGTTCGCAAAGAAATATCTGGTTTGGCAAGCCATCTGTACCTGTGGCTTGAAAAGCAGCATTTTCATAGCTTCCGGGACTATCAACCAAGAAATTTACGTGAAAGAGTGTTTGAATAAACGTCTGCTGCCTTTCCTGAAGAAACACGGTTGTTCCGTACTGTTTTGGCCGGATTTGGCATCTTGCCATTACGGTAAAAAGGCCATGGAGTGGTACGCCGCCAACAACGTGCAGGTGGTTCCCAAGGACAAGAACCCTCCCAACACGCCAGAGCTCCGCCCAATTGAGAAATACTGGGCTATTGTCAAGCGGAACCTAAAGAAGACCAAAAAAACTGCTAAGGACGAGCAGCAGTTCAAGGCAAACTGGCTTTCTGCGGCGAAGAAGGTGGAAGGTGGCTGTACAAAATCTGATGGCAGGGGTCAAGCGTAAAGCCCGGCAATTCGGATTTGGAAAAGCGGAAGCCTAACTGAATATTTTTCCTGAATTTTATACTAATTGAACTTGAAAAAGAAATTTAATTTGATTTTTTAAATAAACGATTTCACCGATTTACACGCGTTTTCCCTTGACCAAATTTTGACCGTATCACCCTTTAGTCGGTGCAACCTTTAGTTGAAGATGTTGTCAATTGTATTATTAAAACGGCCCGATTATAAAAATAGACGTTATACGCTGCATGTTCATTGCATTTGTAGTACACTAATCGTATATTCACATTTTGGAGCCGTTCTTTTGTGTACCGGTGCATTTTCAACCATCCGTTAACCACCAAATACTTGTTTTAAGCGTAGTATTGATTGTGAGAAACAGCACGAATATTGTGGTATATTTAGATCACTTCAAATAATGCAAATAATGTTAATGTAGCTTAACAATGAAGTTTAAATGTATGTTACAAACAATATCTTTTATTCCTTAAATAGCAGTGACTTTCAAGCAACAACAAAATTGAAAAAAATCAAGTGGTGCAGCAAAAATCTATGCCTCGAAGTATAATCAACTGCACAAAAAATAAAATCTAGAATGCGAAACATAAAGACAAAGACAAGACAAGCTGCTACACCATGCTGAGTGACAACTGAGATATTTATGAGACAGATAAGAACAGGGAGTAAAAACGGACAGATTTGAGTTCAGTTTCAGTCATTTATCATGCGGGAATTTACACTTTTGTGAAGAATGGATACAAAATATGGTTTGGCGCTCTTAATCCCTATCAATCTGGGTCAAATCATTGCGTTGTCTTATGCTTTGGGGATCTAGTTCTTGCCACATGCCAATAGTCATGCAAACGTTCGCTCTTGATTTTTTGCCCTTTTTAATTTTCAATACTGCGTGCCATCCATTGGATGTCAGTGTCTCTCTTGGTAAACAAAACAGCAACAGATTCCATTACATCACCTTATCCTTGCGCATCAACATTTGTTATTCACCACAAGCAATTTTTTTAAACACATTATGAGTTTCTTCTTTTTCTCAAATCTGGTGTTTAGGTGCCATGCCGTCCGTTACTAAAAAAATAATTCATAATTGCGAATTAGCACCCTCTCCTTGACGAACGCAAAGCGGAACAGCGAAAATTTGTGAACGAAAATTATTCTGCTTTCCCGCAGATCGTCAAACTCACATCGAAACATATTTATTTGAATATAAACTAATTTGGAATATTGACATTTAAGGCTTTGAAAATTCGTAAGATACATAACTTTAATATTACATCGAACTGTTCTGAAATATTTTTTTAGTTAAACAATTTATTTAGAAGCAAAACTGGTAGGTATTTTGATTAAAAACTACTCAAAACCAAAAATACTATTCGTTAACAAAATGAAAAGTTGAGTAATATGGCTCCTAACACGAAATATTGGGGTAGACCGTTTTGCCGATGGACGCACTTTAAACCTAGTAACCATATAGAAATCAATTTTATCGATGGATTGAAAACTGTCTCACCAAACTCTAATTAAATTTAGTTTATATTACGAATTCTAAGGTACGGCTCATGAAACTTTGCGTTGTTTTCTGCAGTGAAATTGATTTGTACTATTTATTTAGCTACCTGCAACACACGCAACCTGTACAAGTACGTCAAACGAGAGCAGCGATTGGCTGATCGTCAAGAAATTCACAACAAGGTACAAAAAGGTGTAATGATATATCATGGCATTGCTGTAGCATTTCACAAGATAACATTTTATATGTATGTTTCATACAATTTACGAGACATTTGTTGTATGTACAAAACCCAAAGCAAATTTCCGGAAAAAAAATCGTTTGCGAAAAATCAATGTAGATAGTTGAAAATTAGAGGGGCCTCAAAGCGTAGTCGGTAAACGCATCGATTGTACAATCTGGAGGTCAGTGGTTCGAGTTTTGATATGTTCGATTGCAGAGTCACTAAAGACGCAGCTATAATGCAACACCATGCTGCAGGTGGCCATAAAATTCTAGTGATACAAAATTGTACTAATTTCTAAAGTTTTCAATTAATAATTTTGGAAGTGCATTAAGTTGACAGCAACTTACTTACTTATTTATGATGGTCTAACGAACCACACCTATGTTACAATCTTTCGCCACGAAACCAGGTTGAGGGCTGTTTGTCTCCAAGCATTCGAAAATTCATTCACTCGCAAGAGCACCACCGATACAAAATAGCAATCCTCGGTTGCTATCAGTGGTTGGTAAATGACTGGACAATGCGTACCATTGGTACTTCGCGTACCTGCAGGTATAAAATAGATCCTACTGCAATCCTTAGCCTCTTGTTCAGTAACTCCTACCCCTACCTCCCCGTGGTGCCGACTGGGGAATGAGTAACCATAGGAAAGATCGGGTAACCAACCAAGGTGGGACCTTGGTCATATGCTGACAGGGAAGGGGGGGCTGCCCTCTTCAAAGGGCGCAGTCTATCTGAGCGTCTGTTCTCCATGTTAGGGGCGGCTCAAAACAGCGTCTATTCTCCATGTTAGGAGCGGCTGATCATCGTCCTCGTGCCAGCGTGGGACTCTAAACAGTGCTGTGCACGATGTTCCTCCGGCGAGACAGGGGGTTGGGGAAGGCCCAACAAGCCGCCCTTAAAAAATCAATGTTACGAATAATACAGAAGTTAATACGGACCGGAACAATCGGCAAAGACCTAGGCGACGAATTAAGGACTACGATTGGAAACTCGGAACATGGAACTGCAAATCGCTTTGCTTCCCTGGCTGCGATAGGATAATCTACGAAGAAATTCAACCTCGTAACTTCGAGGTCGTAGCACTGCTGGAAGTTTGCTGGACAGGACAGAAGGTATGGAAAAGCGGCATCGAGCGGCTACTTTTTACCAGAGCTGTGGTTCCACAAACGAGCTGGGAACCGGCTTTGTAGTGCTGGGCAAAATGCGTCAACGCGTGATTGGATGGTTTCCGATCAACGCTAGAATGTGCAAGCTGAGGATCAAGGGTCGATTCTTCAACTACAGCATCATCAACGTACACTGTCCACACGACGGGAGACCCAATGACGAAAAAGAAGCGTTCTACGCGCAGCTAGAGCAGGTGTATGATGGTTGCCCGCAGCGGGACGTAAAAGTCGTCATTGGTGACATGAACGCTCAGGTTGGACGGGAAGCAATGTACAGACCGGTAATAGGGCCTAACAGCCTGCATACCGTATCGAACGATAATGGCCAACGATGCGTGAACTTTGCGGCCTCCCATGGTTTAGTAGTCCGAAGTACCTTCTTCCCCCGTAAAGACATCCACAAAGCCACCTGGAGATCACCTGACCAACGAACAGAGAATCAAATTGACCAGGTTCTAATCGACGGGAAATTCTTCTCCGATATCTTCAACGTTCGCACTTACCGCAGCGCGAATATAGACTCGGACAACTACCTAGTTGCAGTATGTATGCGCTCAAAACTCTCGACGGTGTACAACACGCGTCGATTTCGGACGCCACGACCTAACATTGAGCTACTACGGGAAACCGAAGTTGCCCAGGAATACGTGCAACAGCTAGAAGCAGCCCAACCAACGGAAGAGCAGCTTGGCGCAGCTACTCTTGAGGATGGCTGGAGAAATATTCGAACCGCCATTGGTAGCACTGCATTAGTGACACTAGGTACTTCTGCACCGAATAGAAAAAAATGACTGATTTGATGGCGAATGCAAGCAGTTAGTAGAGGAGCAGAATGCAGCACGGGCGAGAATGCTGCAACACCGTACGAGAGCGAATGTGGATCGGTATAGACAGGCACGG
The DNA here is from genome assembly GCA_024533555.2 of Aedes koreicus. Lineage (NCBI taxonomy): Eukaryota > Metazoa > Arthropoda > Insecta > Diptera > Culicidae > Aedes > Aedes koreicus. Next base: position 31,631 of record JAHHFK020001131.1, on the reverse strand, counting down.
AACAGACAAAATTCTATTCTTCGAAGGAAAAAGCGCCAGAGGGAAGATCGAGACCGCGGAGAAATGGAAGCACTGTACCGTGCTAACGACACACGCAAATTCTACGAGAAGTTAAACAGCTCGCGCAAAGGCTACGTACCACAAGCTGATATTTGCAGAGACCTGGATGGCAACCTTCTCACAGGAGAGTGTGAGGTGATTGAAAGGTGGAAGCAGTACTTCGACGAACACCTGAACGGTAATGTTACAGCAAACGAAAGTGGCACGGTAATAAATCTAGGAACACGCACAGAAGATGACAGGACCCCGACCCCAACCCTTCAGGAAGTTGAGGAGGAAATTGGTCTGTTGAAAAACAACAAAGCCGTTGGTGTTGACCAACTCCCAAGCGAGCTATTAAAATACGGTGGTGAAGCACTGGCCAGAGCGCTGCACTGGGTAATTACCAAGATTTGGAAGGAGGAATGTTTACCGGTGGATTGGATGGAAGGAATAGTGTGTCCCATCTATAAAAAGGGCGACAAGCTGGCTTGCTGCAATTATCGTGCGATCACGCTACTGAGCGCCGCCTACAAGTTGCTCTCCCAAATGTTATGCCGCCGCCTGTCACCAATTGCAAAGGAGTTCGTGGGGCAATACCAAGCGGGATTCATGGGTGCCCGCGCTACTACGGACCAGATTTTCGCGATTCGGCAAGTACTGCAGAAATGTCGCGAATACAACGTGCCCACACATAATCTTTTCATCGACTTCAAATCAGCGAATGATACAATCGATCGAGACCAGCTATGGCAAATCATGCACGAATATGGATTTCCGGAAAAACTGACGCGGTTGATCAAAGCAACGATGGATCGAGTGATGTGTGTCGTCCAAGTATCAGGGACGCTCTCGAGTCCCTTCGAATCTCGGAGATGGTTACGGCAAGGTGATGGATTGTCGTGTTTGTTGTTTAACATTGCATTGGAGGGTGTGATTCGAAGAGCTGGGATAGACACGAGTGGCACGATCTTCAGGAAGTCTGTCCAACTATTTGGCTTCGCCGACGACGTCGATATCGTAGCACGTAACTTTGAGACGATGGCGGAAGCGTACATCAGACTTAAGGCTGAAGCTGGTAGGATTGGGCTTGTGATTAATGCGTTAAAAACAAAATACATGAAGGGAAGAGGCTCACGAGAAGACAATGTTAGCCTCCTAGCACGAGTTCAGATCGACGGTGATGAAATCGAGGTAGTAGACGAATTTGTGTATCTGGGCTCATTGGTGACCGCCGATAACGACACCAGCAGAGAAATACAAAGGCGCATTATGGCTGGCAATCGTGCTTACTTTGGAATCCGAAGGACGCTAAGATCGAACAAAGTTCGCCGAACCACAAAGTTGACCATCTACAAGACATTAATTAGACCGGTAGTTCTCTACGGCCACGAAACATGGACATTGCTAGTGGAGGACCAACGCGCCCTTGAAGTCTTTGAACGGAAGGTGCTGCGTACGATCTACGGTGGAGTGCAGATGGAAGACGGAACGTGGAGGAGGCGAATGAACCACGAATTGCACCAGTTGCTGGGAGAACCTCCCATTGTACACATCGCAAAAATCGGTCGACTACGATGGGCTGGGCATATCGTAAGAATGTCGAACGACAGCCCTGTGAAAATGGTTCTCGAAAACGAACCGACAGGTACAAGAAGAAGAGGCGCGCAACGAGCAAGGTGGATCGATCAAGTAGAATGCGACCTGCGGACCCTCCGCAGACAGCGAGGCTGGCAAGGAACAGCCATGGACCGATTACAATGGAAACAACTTATGTGTACAGCAAAGGCCACACCGGCCTTAGTCTGATTGGTAAGGTAAGGTAGAAGAGAAAAGAGGAGAGGTGAGATATCAAAAAAAATAAACCACCCCACCCCCCCCCACCAAAAAACAAAAAAAAAAAAAAAAAAGAAAAAAAAAAAAAAACAAATATATTTTTATTTAAAAAAAAAAAAAAAAAAAACACAGCGCCCCACCGCCCCCCGGCGATTAGAAAAAAACAAACAAGATTAACGAGCAAAGATACAGCTTAAAATGACACTTTATATTTTTATGTTGCACTAGTATTCTTCACATCATGTTAGATCATTATTTGAAATGTTAAATTATGTTTAAGGTATAAATTGGAGAAGTGAGTGTGATTCAATCAATTTCACTCAGCTGAATCAACGATTCAGCAGGTCAAAAAAGGCACTGAGAAAACATCCACAATGCTGTATTCCTATTCATTCGTGTACAACCTGCTGCCAGTTTTGCTCAATTTTTGTTTTTACGAATAGAATGAAACCAGACTGGTAATGAACAGAATCTAGTCTCTGTGACATTTTCCAGCCTGAATTCAGGCAGGCACCATTTATGCGAAATTGTTGTCCGGAATTCTAACAACGTATCTCATCCATTATAGGTTTAGGTCCAGGTTATTATATTGTGTTTGCCATAGAGTTGCGCAAGCTCATAGTTCTTCTCCAAATGCAGTTTTCACATACACCACCAGAGATCGTCCGAAGCACACACCGTTCAAAAACCCCAAGTGCCCGTAAGTTCTCCTCGAGCATTAACCACGTTTTTTAGAGAACTACAAACGACTTTAGGGTCTTGTGCAGTATTATCTTATGTCACCTATGATCCGTGATACACAAATTCATCCACCACCAGAACTCATCTCCATCAATTATCACAGTTCGGCCTATCCAAGCTCCAGCACGCTCGGTTTCCCTGCCAACAGATACTGAGGGTTATTCCAAGAGTTGAAGTGACTTTTGTCAGTTGATGAAGTGAGAAAACTCACTCGCAGTGACGTGACTCTTCCCAGAAAATCAAATGGAGAATAACGTCACTTCGACTCTCAGACTAACCATATTACTTAGTCATCGACGCATTCATCATTGTTCCAACCTTTTATGCTTGGAATGTTCTTCCGATAATGTTCATGGCTGGACTGGAGGTAGTGTGTTTCAATCGAGTCTGAAACACAACCAATATCCTCACACAGCATTCTTCACCATTCATAGTAGCCTTGATAAGTCTTGTCAGTTTCCCCGCGAAAATTGTTCTCGTCCCTGTTATTCCATGGCTCTTCATGATGAAAAGTATCGTATGCGACTTTGAAATCGATGAATAAGTGGTGTATAGGGACTTGATATATGTGACACTTATGAAGAATCTACCGCAACGTAAAGATTGGGTAAAGCACAGTGAAGGCCACATTGAGAATACGGAGTAGTTTTCACATTCAATCTTGTCACTTTTTTTGTGGATTGGGCATATAACTCCGTGTTTCCACTCTACCAATAGTTGTTGAATATTCCAGAGCACAGATCAGTTGATGCAGTCGCCAATTCATCAGGGCCCATTTTAATAAGTTTTTTTCAGCAGTCTTGTTGTTCTTAATGTAATTGATAGCATCCTTAACTTCACTTATCATTGGTACGTCTCCTGCGTCAACAGTACCGGTGAATCCATTGATCCTGATATCCTGGCCTCTGTACAATTTAAGTGTTCATCGTAGAGTTTGCCTCACATTCATCTTTCAAGATACCTTCATCCTTATCCCAGCACATTTCAGCTCGCGGCACAAAGTCTTTGCGAGATCCGTTGAGTTTTTTGTAGAATTTTTGGGCATCTTGAGAACAATACAGCTGCTCCATTTATTCACACTCCAACTCCCTAAGTTAACACTTCTTATCCCAAAAAAGATAAGTTTGCCGTCTAGATTTCTGTTTGTATCGTTTCACATTTTAACGGAATTCTTTCTGCAGTTTCATTACACGTGCCGCATACTTCTCATCTGAAACCGTCTGACATTTCACGTCAAACCATTTTCCACAAACCTTCCACAAACCCTGTGATCTCTTCTGCTACATTGTTCATGGCTGCTTTAGCACTAATCCAGCAGTCCTGAAGAGGGGCTTCGATCAGCTCCCCTTCATCGTGCAACACTGCTTTTGGGCTTTGTGCGTACTCATTTGCGTCATCGGGTAGCTTCAGTCGTATTAGATTTTACCGTCTGTACCGAATATTGTTAGTAACGGAAAGTCTTTGGCTCACTTGACCCATTACAGCTTAGTGGTCTGAGTCGATTTTTGCGCCACGATAGGTCCTGGCGTCGATAATATCCGAAGAATTCCTTCCGTCGATTAAAACATGGTCGGTTTGTGATTCGGTCTGTTGTGGTGATCTCCAGGTGTATCGGTATAGGAGGCTGTGCTGAAAAAGTACTACTCTTGGAGGCGGCGAAATCTATGATTTTGAGACCGTTTTCGATGTTATGCTGGTGTACGCTGATCTTTTCTATAAGCGGTCTGACCTCTTCCTGGCCAACCAGTGTACTGAGATGTTCGACAACGATTTTGAATTAATGGCTTGGGCAACTATCGTATTTTCGTTCCAGGGCTGTGAAAGTTGATTTTGCTGTCATTGAAAAATCGGCCTTTGATTTTCAATTTGCATATTCTGTAGTTGATTCTTCTTCTTTAGCATTTCAAGCTTATTGCTTTCACAATTCGCTTATTGCTTGCTCCCAACTTAGTATTCTAAATGCACTTCCACAGTTATTACTTAAGAGCTTTCGATGCCAAGTACCATTTTTGCATTAGTATGATTATGTGACAAGTACAATCATACGCTATGCCCAGGGAGTCGAGAAATTTGCCTTTACGAAAAATACCTAGATCAGACCGGGAATCGAACCCAGCCACCTCCTGGTGTTGCTTTGTAGCTGCGCCTTTACCGACTGAGCTAAGGGAGGACCCTGTTGTTTGTTGTTGATTGGCCACCGCCCAATCACGCGCTTCTGTATTTTGCCCATAAAACATGATAAACTGTACCTAGCTCATGTGTATTGCCGAAACTAGATGATATAACCATTCGTATACGTATGTACAGTTGATAGTTTCTAACAAAAACTCTTTTAGTTATCGAATTTTCGGACCCGTAATAAAACGGAAAGAATTCAGTTACTTCCTAAGACATTTAGAGACTTAAAGTTCCATGTTGCGAGGGATTTTGAACGGCAGTCTTGTAGGGCTTGTCTCGACGGAGGACTATCGTGCACAGCACTGTTGAGAATTCTATGCTGGCACTAGTTTTATTATCAACCAATTATGATTATAACTTGAAGAACAAATGGTGTTTTGAGTCTAACTTGACATGGAGAACAAACGTTTAGATAAGATGCATCCTTCGATGAGAGTATCTTCCATGTCAGTATAAATATTGTACTCGAAAAAAAAATGCAACAGAAATAATGATCATCGAAAATTCGTTTTTATGAATGCCTACACCTTGGACTTGACGTTTCCCATCAAATCCTGTGCAACACTTGTGCCATCTTTCTTACACACTTTCATCCACTCTTTCTTCAAATCCTTGTCGTTTTTGAAGACCTTCCCTGTTTTCAGTATAATTGCTAAGAATTTTTGTATTGGGCGAAGTTCTGGCGAGTTTTCCGAATGTGCCTCCTTCGGCCCAACACAACATCGTTGGCTTCATACCACTCCATCACCGGTTTCGCTTAATGGCACGATGCCAGATCCAGCCAAAACAGAGTGTCACCTTTGTGGGACCGGAAAAAGAGCAGAAAGCACTTCTGGAGGCATGTTTCTTTATATATTTGGCCATTGATTGTACCGATCTTTAATTTGTCGACCATCTTCTTATAGAACTTTTCCGGAAGATTCAGGCGGGACTTTCCGACGAACAACTCTAGGCCGAGGATCTGCTTGGCATCCGCTTTAATGTACGTCTCTTCGTCTTTTACGATGCATTTCGGCTGCACTAACCACTCGCGTTACAGCTTCATGGCGCGGACTTAGGCCACCGTATTGGATCGGTTAGGCACCTTCCTTACCTTGAAGACATGAAGTCTGGCCCACTTCATTGTCTGCTGGACGAACCAGACGGAAGAATTGATATTCTTGGTCACGTCCCGAATCGAATGGTTTGGATTGCGCTTGAAGTAATTGCTCAAGTTCCTCGCGTTCACGGGGTCGCTTTGCTTCCACTGCCAGCTCACCGTTGAGTCGTCTGGATTGCCTTGAATGATTTTACCACACGGGACACGGTCGAATTGTGGATTCTCAACTGTCTCGCAAACCACTTGTGGGGCTGGCCTGGATTTTCCACGACCATGCCCTTTTTTTGTCGAAGCACTTTTCGCTTGGAAGCCATCTCAACAACCACTAGACAGATAGCGACGGCATTTTGTACATGTAAGCATTACACTCTAGGCATGATTTATCTAAAATTTTATTGGGGGCGACCCTGGTGTTGAGGTTTACATCCATACCTCTCACGCCAAAGTCACGAGTTCGTCACAAGTTACGAAAATACCAAAAAAAGGTATTTGAGTGACTACGATGGGAGATGAACCAGCCCAGTCCTAAAAATCTGGATAACAAAAACAAAAAAATTTCCCCCCACAACAAAAAAAAAAAAGTTCCCACCACACCACACCCCCCCACCCCCCCCCCCCCCCCCCCCGCCCCCCCATTCAAAAAAAACAAACCACCCCCCCACCCAACCCCCCCCCCCCAAGCCCCCCCCACTTCACCATTCCCCCCACCGTCCCCCCCCCCCCCCCCTCCCCTCCCAAAAATGGAACGCGGCCATAGACCCATATACACAGACCCCGCCCAAAAAACACCGAGCACCAAAACACAAAAGGGGCCCCACCAGTACCCCCCCCCCCCCCCCAGAGCTATGCCCCAAGAATCGAAACACCATCCCTCACACCGCCCAAATTTAACAACCCAACAAAAAAAAATAAATTTAAAGAAAAAAAAACAACACAAAACATTTCCCCTTGTTTCTAAGGAAAACTCCCTTTTTCTTTCTTATTCCTCCCCCCAACCCCGCCCCCCTCCCGAGTCAACTTCCTTGGCACATTTGTTCCACATTTTGGTCATTTGAGTCACGTCCCGAGCCGTTTTTCCACTTTTCTTATGCTTCCGCTTCATTGTTGCCCAAAATCTCTCGATGGGCCGGAACTACGGGCAGTTGGGTGGATTTATGTTTTTAACGATGAAATCTACGTTATTATCGCGGTACCACTGGATGACTTCCCGGCTGTAGTGGCAACTTGCCAAATCTGGCCAAAACTTCACGGTACCTTTATGGGCTTTAATGAAAGGTAGTACGCGGTTTTTGAGGCATTCTTCCTTGTACAGCTTCGAGTTCATCGTCTTATTCGTCGTGAGCACTTTGGTCTTTGCTCCGCAGCTGCATATCCCTTGCCAAATCATCAGTTTTTTTGGCAAATTTGTCCATAAATGCAAACTTAAACTTCGCAGGAACATCTCCTCGTGCCGTCGCCATGTAGATTTTTTTACCAAGAAGCTGTCCGAAATCCATTTTGACGTAGGTTTCATCGTCAATGAGCAGGCATCCTTGGTATTTCGTCAAAACCTGCTGGTACAATTTCCGAGCTCGTTCTTGCAACGCTTTCTGTTTGGTTGCTTGCTGGCTCGATAAGAACGATATCCTACTCGCAAACGAATTCTCCGAACGGTACTAGTAGCGTATTTTTGTGCGATTTCATTATCTGATAGTCCAGGGTTTGCTCTGACGGTCCTCAACACCTTCTATTCCAGCTTGCGGTCATATGTTCCACTACGACGCTTACCTTGAGACACTCGATCCACGCTCTTTTGCTCTGTGAAACGTTTGAGCACATCATACACGGTTGATTTGGCGATTTTCAACGTTTTTTTGCGATTTTTATTGCGGACCACCGATTTTGATTGCGGATTATCACCGTGGGTGTGCAGAATTTTTTCTCTCCTCTCAGCTTCTATCTGGAATAACTTTTGACTCACTGCACGAAACACCGTGAAATTTATACCATAGAAAGTGAGCGCTTAATTTAACAAACTGCCGTAAAAGAATTTTCGCAGCGGTCACTTTCCATGCCGCTGCAACACAATAAGTGATTCCGGATTCTAACTGGACAGAACTTTATGCCTCGTCTAGCTTTCCAAAAACATCCGATGTTGCTCAAGGCAGCCACTTTGGTCCATTTATTTTCCTGTTATATATGAATGACGTGAACTTGATCTCCAGATGCCTAAAATTATCTGTACCATGCTATAAAATGTCCTGAAGACGCCCACTTCTTCAGTAGGAAATGCAAGACAACTGGTGCCGGATCAACGGAATGTCCTTAAATGTATCCAAATGCTTGGCTATCTCCCTTTGCCGAAAACTTGCGATTTATCTCCACGACTACATCCTTCGAGAAAGGTGCTTTAAATGTGAAACAGCAGTCAAGGATCTGGGAGTATTGCTCGACTCCAAACTGTTATTCGAGAACGACATTTCCTATATTGTTTCCAAGGCCTCATCACCTCTAGGATTCATCTTCCACTTCATAAAAAAACTTCAAAGACATTTATTGTCTGAAGGCACTATACTGCTCTTTGGTTCGTCCTTTTTTGGAGTCCAGAGGATCGAAGCCGTTCAGCGAAGGTTTATAGGTTTGGTGATATCTTCGTTGGCAAGACCCTCGCAGATTGCCAAGTTATGAAAGTCGGTGTAAGCTCATCAACCTGAAACTGTTGGAAGGGAGGCGTATGGTGGCCAATTGATGTTTCGGTTGTGACTTCTACCAAGGAATCATCGATTGTTTCACTTTACTTGGTCTCTTGAACATCAACACTAGATGACGAAACCTCCGTTTACATTCTTTCTTTATAAGCCGGCACTCAAGGACCAACTACTGCAAACACGAGCCTGTGCTAAGCATATGCCGCGTTTTTAATAGCTGCTATAACGTGTTTGATTTTGAAGTATCACGTGAGGTTACTAAGCGTTGTTTCCGAAGATATCTGTGTTCATTTTTGTATTTGCTAGGTTAGTCAATGAAATTTGAAAGTGGAAATGAAAATCCTTTTTTCAACGAAATCATCTTTATTGCTCGGTATAGTCTTCCATAAGATCAATACACTTGGTCTAACAATCTACCAACTTTGTTGTCCCGTCTTTTTATGAAAAATGCTTTCCACGAATTATTTTTTTGAGGTTTGAGTACAGCCAGATTTCAGAGGGAGCTAAATCTGGCAAAAAGGGTGGATGCTGTAATTCGTACCCCAATTCACTGATTTTCGCGATGGTTTTTTGAGCTGTGTGAGCAGGTGCATTGTCTTGATAAAAATGGTTTTCTTTTTCTGAAAACCGGGTCTTTTTTCACAATTTGTTTCATCCAACTGGTCCAAAAGGTCACAATAATAATCGAAGTTGATTGTCTTACCAGTTTGGAGATAATTTATCAATTTTTGCATCCCAAAAAACTGATGCTAACACCTTCTTGGCCGATTTCTGGACACGAACTCGCTTCGGAGCCGAAATGCCAGGTTCACACCACTCCTTAACCTTTTGTTTTGATTCAGGATCACAGTGGTAGACTCAAGTCTCATTAATAGTGATGAAACGACACAGAAAATGCTTTCTATCCTTTCGAAATTGCTCCAAATGTGGCTCAGAAAGTCGCATTCGAACGTGTTTTTGTTGCATTTTTAGAAAATGCGGTACCGATTGTGCTTCAGCCAAAATATTTCATGTTGTTCCATGTGAGATGCTATCACATCCACAGTCGATCGATGATCTTCCAAAACCATATCCTGTATTTTTGCTATGATTTCTGGTGTTGATGCACTTTTTGGACGTCCTGAGCGTGGATCGTCTTCAACGCTTGTACAGTTGTTTTCGCAGTTGACTGTGTATGTAGTTTAGTTTTTTTTTTTTCTAATTGTCATTGGAATGAACATTTTTATCTGATGACGAATCAATAAATAAATAAATAAACAAACCAAAAGTTGAAAGCAAACAACAAACTAATTGTGAAAGCTTGAAAGTGTTTAGAAACTTTGAAAATGCTTAGAAAGAAAATAAAACCTGCTGGGGTTTTACGCACTGTTGACGTAGGATAGTTTTTCAATTTCAACGAATTACATTGCTAATGAAGGTTGTTTTAACCTTAATCGCTATTGATATTAAATTATAGTTGGAGTAACTACTGCAATGAACATTACATAAGGACATTTGATTAAAGTATAAGAAGACAGAACAAAGCACAAATTGCTTCCACATTTTGATAGAGTATTTTCATCAATCATGAGACATTTTTTGAATCATATTAAAAGTTATCCATATCGACCAAACAATAAAAAAAAAAACCCTAACCACACCCAAAACCCAGCCGCGGGCACTATATAAAGAAGAGGAGACCGAAGCGAAAAAGCGAGAAGGAGCAAAGAACCAACCACCAACTCAACCACCCGGTCCCAAAGCCCCCCCCTCCCCCCCCCCCCCCCCCCCACAGACCACCCAAACGCAACGGGCCCCCCCCCCCACCAAAAAAAGAACACAAATAAAACACCCGAAGCAAACAAAAAAAAAAAAAAGGACTAACCCAACCAAGGCACAACAAACCCATCCAAAACCACCAGACGAAGACCAAAAGACCACAACCGAGAAGACCACCCCAACAAAGAAACAAACACGACAAAATCTCATATTAAAACTATCCATATCTAGCGGTCTAACTTACTCAAATCGCTGTCAATTATTTGCAGTGGAGCAGGCCATCTGCAATCTCAATGTAGCAAATTTTCATAACTCTATTTCATGGTTGCTACATTTAATTTAAGAAAAAAAAAAAAAAGAATCGATTTCCACAAGCTCTAAAACAATAACAATATAAGTGCATGTATAATAATATTGCCACTCAGAAAAACACTTGTTACGCTTGAACCCCCTAGAAACCTGTTTCCTCCCTCCCACCCCGCCCCCATGTACTGGGTAAAATAACAAAGAGCACTGAAACGGAACGAACTGGCCCTGGAAAAAGGATAAGGCTGAAACGTAGCTACACCAAAGAAAGCGTATGGCTTTCGTCTATTATCAGTGCTTTCATTTTCCACCCAACGCAAAATTACAGAGCATGTTCGAGCAAAACTGAGTCCTATGGTTTCGAACCAATGTTTCATAGTTTGGCTACCGTTTGGCACAGTGCAAGTGAATTTTCGATAACGCTAGAAGCACATTGATGACGTGAATACAAAAGGCATGCTCGAGAGAATCTGTTCAGATATTCACAATTAATTATTGGACACCATTTGGACCCATACCTGTCCTGTATTATTAAAATTGCTTAATTAATTATAGCGAATAAGACACCCGAGACAGAGGACGACTCAGCAATGCTGTGGTGCCAGAATATTGAAACGCTCCCACAACCGTAGCTGTGTTTTAATATTATTTAGTAGAAGGAAAGGTACATCGTATATTCATAACAGAAAAGGCAACAGGAAGAGCGGCATGTATGTTGGAATGAAGTTAGTTGGATCCAATTACAGAAGCTGGAAGAAAAGCAAAAGTTTCGTCGAGAGAAATTATGTTTGAAAAGGGTTACAGCGAAATCGCATTAGTCATTTGGTGGAAGGAGTATTCTGACATCTTTTATTACATGATTAAAGTCTTTGTCTTTAACAAACTTTTTCTAATCAAATACATACGATTGCACTAAACACAGAAATAAGAATATTGAAATAATCTAAATCTTTAAATTTGCAAGTAGACTAAGGGAACTATATCTCGTGTATAAATTGAAGACATCTATGAGGGCGACGCCGGCGTAGTGATTAACATCCATACCTCTCACAGGCACGAGTTCGAATCTCACCCCCGGACAAATTACGAAAATACCCCAAAGGTATTTTAGTGACAACGACGGGAGATGAACCAGCCCAGGGCTGAAAATCTCGATAATCAAGGAACTAAAAAAAAACAAGAGATATTTATATCATGGAATTCAGAGGTTAAGTAAGAAATTTGTATTAGGTGCGCAACTAAGTTCCCGCTGTTTAGCAATAGATGGCGCCAGTAGTAAGTGCTGGTCGAGTGTTGTACATCTCAAGCGTCATAAACCAATCTCAGACATATGGTAAACAAACCGCTTTGCCAAATCAGTGATTTTGGTTTAGTGTTATATATTTTGGTTGTTTGAAGATGTCTGATTTCGTGCCAAATAATCGTCATTTGCGGGAAGTGTTGATTTTCTTCTTTCATTCGAAGAAAACGGCGGCTGAAGCACATCGAGAGCTCCAAAAAGTTTACGGTGATGCTGCTCTGAGTAAAACAACGTGTCGTGATTGGTTTCGTCGCTTCAAAACCGGTGATTTCAGTGTTGATGATCGTCCGCGTGAAGGAAGGCCAAAAAACTTCGAAGACTCTGAATTGGAGGCATTGCTCGATGAGGATCCGTGTCAAACGCAAGAAGAGCTCGGTTCAGGATTAGGAGTTTCCCGCCAAGCCGTTTCTAAGCGATTGCATGCGTTGGGAATGATTCAAAAGCAAGGAACTTGGGTTCCTTACGATTTGAAGCCAAGATTGATGTTGAGCGTCGTTTTTTCGTCTGTGAACAACTGCTCCAGCGGCAAAAAAGGAAGAGTTTTCTACATCGCATTGTGACGGGTGACGAAAAATGGATTCATTACAGTAACCCAAAACGGAAACATTCATGGGGACTGCCCGGGCATGCTTCAACATCGTCGCCTAGGCCGAATATTCACGCTGCGAAGGCTATGCTGTGTATTTGGTGGGACCAACTTGGTTTTATTTATTATGAGCTGTTGAAACCAATCGAAACCATTACCGGGGAACGGTATCGAACTCAATTGATGCGATTGAGCCGAGCACTGCACGTAAAACGGCCACAATACGAGCACAGACACGAAAAAGTGATTCTTCAGCATGACAACGCTCGACCTCACGTTGCGAAACCCGTGAAAACCTACTTGGAAACGCTCAAATGGGAAGTCCTACCCCACCCGCCATATTCTCCTGATATTGCACCGTCCGATTATTACTTGTTCCGTTCGATGGCACATGGTCTCACTGGTCAGCAATTCCACTCATATGATGACATCTCAAAATGGCTTGATTCTTGGATAGCATCAAAAGACGAACAGTTCTATCGAAATGGTATTCACGTTCTACCAGAAAGATGGGAAAAAGTCGTAGCTAGTGATGGGCAATACTTTGAATAATTCGTTTGTAACTTTTGTTTTCAAAATAAAGTTCCTTTTTCACCAAAAAACAGCAAGAACTTAGTTGCGCACCTAATACTAAAAAAGAACATAATATGAAAATGCCAAAAATTACATAAGGTTGCTGAAACTAAAATCCTGTTCAATCTTCATAAACTGAGCGAAAGATTTTTTTTCTTTGATTTTTCGTGCAAGGCATCTTTTTGGATAAATTATTTTATAGTACACAGCTCAAAAAAGTAGTGTGAATTTCTGCTCAATATCATGCACATAAATGGAGCGTCACACAAGTTACAAGTTAACATTATTAATCATGTAAAGTTCTGGGACATTCCACTCACTTCCGATAATGTTGTATGCAAAAGCTCGTCTTTATTACAACTATTTCATGAAAGTTGCTGCTTCGTGTGGAAGAAAATACAATTTTACATGCTCTGATATTTACATCGCAATGAAAATGCAGATTTTCTTTCTGTGTATGTATAGTTATGAGCTTTATAAGCTTATAAAGGGCGATACGGTCAAAATTTGGTCAATATCAACTTGACGTAATTCTTTCAATTTTGCATTTAAAAAACCTGAGCACCCCTCATTTTGAAGGTGTGTGTGTGTAGAATGTTGCTCCTATTTTGATTTTGGAATTCACTCTTCAGTTGTCAAAATGCCGTCCAAGCAAGAAGAGCAGCGTATCAAAATTTTGCTCGCGCATCGCGAAAATCCGAGCTACTCGCACGCAAAGTTGGCAAAATCGCTAAAAGTTGCCAAATCAACCGTTACAAATGTAATTAAAGTGTTTGGGGAACGTTTGTCGACAGCCAGGAAGTCTGGATCGGGGGGGAAATCGAAAACCGGAAGCCGCTGAGACGACAAAGAGAGTTGCCGGTAGTTTCAAGCGAAACCCTAACCTATCTCTCCGAGATGCTGCAAATAAGCTGGGTGTATCGTCTACAACCATGCATCGAGCCAAAAAACGAGCCGGACTATCGACTTACAAGAAGGTAGTGACTCCAAATCGCGATGATAAACAAAATACGACGGCCAAAGCGCGATCCCGGAGGCTATACACGACGATGCTGACGAAGTTTGACTGCGTGGTAATGGACGACGAAACCTACGTCAAAGCCGACTACAAGCAGCTTCCGGGACATGAGTTTTATACGGCAAAAGGAAGGGGGAAAGGTAGCAGATATTTTCAAGCACACGAAACTGTCAAAGTTCGCAAAGAAATATCTGGTTTGGCAAGCCATCTGTACCTGCGGCTTGAAAAGCAGCATTCTCATAGCTTCCGGGACTGTCAACCAAGAAATTTACGTGAATGAGTGTTTGAATAAACGTCTGCTGCCTTTCCTGAAGAAACACGGTTGTTCCGTACTGTTTTGGCCGGATTTGGCATCTTGCCATTACGGTAAAAAGGCCATGGAGTGGTACGCCGCCAACAACGTGCAGGTGGTTCCCAAGGACAAGAACCCTCCCAACACGCCAGAGCTCCGCCCAATTGAGAAATACTGGGCTATTGTCAAGCGGAACCTAAAGAAGACCAAAAAAACTGCTAAGGACGAGCAGCAGTTCAAGGCAAACTGGCTTTCTGCGGCGAAGAAGGTGGACAAGGTGGCTGTACAAAATCTGATGGCAGGGGTCAAGCGTAAGGCCCGCCAATTTGGGTTTGGAAAAGCGGAAGCCTAACTGAATATTTTTCCTGAATTTTATACTAATTGAACTTGAAAAAGAAATTTAATTTGATTTTTTAAATAAACGATTTCACCGATTTACACGCGTGTTCCCTTGACCAAATTTTGACCGTATCACCCTTTACTTACTTTATAAGATTTATAAGCTATGGAAGCCACTTGTCAGGGGCGTAAATTTTACTTTTCACTTTTGCTTAGAAGCCACTACTGGCCAAAGAAAAAAAATATGAAATTTCATTGTGTTGTGTACATCGGAACTTTTACAATTGTATTATTTTTCACACAACGCAGCATCTTGCATGAAATAGTTCTTAGAGAGACGTGCTTTTATGTACAACATTATCGACAATGTATGGACTTTTACACGATGTATAACATAAATTTTTATGTTTCTTGATGCTCCATTTATGTGCATGATATTGAACAGAAATTCGCACTACTTTTTCAAGCTGTGTACTGCTTCGACATGGTATCCCTTCCAATAAGCCTAAAATTTCTAGCATAATTACATTTTATTTTATAGTTATAAACAATGTCTTATGACACGAACATAAATGACAGAAATAGAGGAACTTATAAACGAAAATGTGATATACAGAACAAGATTGTAGTGCATTTCCGCACTTCTGCCAATTGTGGGTATTACTCAACCGTATTTAAACCAGACAGCTTAATTTTTGAGTTCGATCATTGTTTGTCATTACAGAAATCTAGATTGTCCTGAAGGAAAAGGGATGAATTTAAGCAGTCGCAAAAAAAAAATCCTCTCCCAACTGCAAGCCAAGTGTAAACAACGAAATGTTTTGCAAACTTTCTTACAGCAGATCTGATTGAGGCAATATCTGGCATAAATTTAAATGAACTTGTGCCAAATCCAGCATTCCATACACAATACCAAAATGTCATGTAAATTTCGGTGCCCTGAGACCGACAAATGCAAGCGTACATTGGAACAAAAGCATGAGTTCAAAGAGGCCATAAAAAAATCAATCAAACGCACCTTTTGTTGAGTTTCGAATGTTTCAGTTTTCGAAGAAATAATTTTATATGAACTATTTGTTGGCATTCTCTGATTTCTTGTCAAAGACAAATTAAGTTTCGTGTAAAACTAATAATTTCCAAGTCTGTACCATATACGTGTATTATATAAGGCAGACAATTACATGTTTTTTTCAAACTGTGTATCTCATCTAGTCTAGTCTAGTTTGCATGTACACATTCAGTTCTTTAAACAATCCTGGAAAGTGATGGAAATGCATCACTATTCCTGTCATGTGGTTGATGAGAAAAATCGAACCTTATACCTTTGCTTCGTTTGCTCAGGATGCTGCTCCACCCATATCTATGGCTGTTTCTCCGTTGGTTAAGACCGTAGCACCCCACCCTCCGCTTGTCGTTGAACTTAAAGGGAATGAGGCACTCGAATTCTCTTTGTGTACTACAGCTGTTTTGATTTTCGAAAAGTTGAAGTTCTTAGACTATTGCCAAGAAACTGGTCATATGTAAAAATAAAATCTTACTTTGAAGAAGCTACTCGACATATGGTAACTGAGTCGAAAAAGTACGATTTGGGAATTCAACCTTTGTCGAAAACTGGGCGACCGTCACATAGTTCAGATGTTCATGAAAAGGTTAAAAGTTTTTATCTCAGAGACGACATCAATCGGCCATTTCCTGGGTTGAAAGATACAATTTCAATAAAATTACCCAATGGAATTCGTTAAAACGAAAAACGCATTTGGCTTGCACCGTTGGATACATTTTATAAACAATGTTTAGAATTACGCAAAAATGATCATGAATCTGTTTCATTTACGTCATTTTGGAAACATAGGCCTAAACAATTTGTCAATACTGATGATTCATCAGCAATGAATGATTGTGTTTGCAAGACACACGAAAATATGAAATTCACGTTTAATGCTTTGAAGAAAAATAATTTCTTTTTAAATTTACATGCGGATACAAGTCTCAACACTTTTTTGAATCATAAAGGTTTAGCAGAATGGCTCGCGGGAAAGGTCCATGTGATGGTATAGGTAGCATCATAAAACGAATGGTTAAGGACTCATGTCTTAGAAAGACTGCAAAAATAAATAGCGCTAAACAATTTTATGACTGGGCGACATCAGAAGAAGTACAACAAAAAGCTTAAAAAAGGTCGGCAATTTACATATGCAAACGATGAAGATTACACAGACGCTGAAAAAATGTTGCTGAAAAAATTAAATAATCTTGTTTCAATCCCAGGGACACAAAAATATAATGCGTTTATTCCAAAAGGCGAACAAAGCATTTATGTAAATTAATTCTCGGATGAATAAAAAATCTAGAATATATTGTAAAGTTTCCTCTCGATATATCATTGAAACGGAAATCTTCCAACAGTATGAATCCAACACGAAGAAGACACATAAGAAAAGATTGTTAAACTAGTAAATAAGTAGAAATAAAAAAGAATAAAAAATTATTCCCTTGATTAAGAAAGAAATAAATAATAATTATAAAATTAACATGCTCATTTATACCGTGTTGGGCTGAGCGACAGCAATCTCTGTGAATGTGGACAAGGTTACCAGGACGCAGATCACATTATTTGGTCATGTGCTGAGCATCGTGGAGTCAGATCTGAGCTTTATGATTCCCTTCGGGCTCGAGGTAGACAACCCAATGTACCGGTTCGAGATATTTTGGCTATACGTGATCTGGAGTTTATGAAACTCATTTATGTGTTTTTGACTAACATTAGCCTTAGATTGTAGTTAGTTTAACCTGTATGTTAACTTTAAGTTTTTTTTTCTTTGTGTTTGTGTGTGTGTTTTTTTTCTCATTCTCAAAAATGTTAAAGTCAAAAGAAAACCTAAAGTTGTATAGTTATAAGTTTTTATCCAATTCCGAATTTAAAATAAACGTGCTTTGTAAACCACACTTCAAATTCCCGCCTATCTTCCCATCCATACAATTGTTATTCCTATTAACCTCGAGACGGCCGCGAGTAATCGGTTCTATCCCCTTAACATTAGTTTTAAGATAATTGATGTATATAAATATGAAAACTTGGCTCTGTAAAGTTGATTCGATTGAGCCTGTACAAATAAATGATTTAACAAAAAAAAAAAAAAAAAAAAATTAACAAAAAAATATTGGATTTTTATTTTGACCATGACTTGGAGCGTTAGACAAGGAGAAGTATAATCGATATGAAGGAAACACATTTAACTAAATTTGAATTGGATATAGGATTCCATGCAAAAAAAGGGAGCATTACTGCCCTACAAGTGGACAACGTTTCGTAACAATCTGAGACCCTTCGGCCAATCTGTACGATAATAAGAAATAACCCTCGGCGTAAAGCAAGCTTAGTAAATAAACTACTCGCTCACTATTCCGTTTCGAATGAACTAAAACCTCTACAGCAGACGTACAGTTTAAAGAGACGTTAATAGAATGAATCGCAAATCGAATGAATCAATGAAATATTCGCATACAGATCTTCGCATCAGAAAATCTCGACAAAGTTTTCAAACAGACGTATGTGAATTTGGTATCAGAAAGAGGAAGAAAAGATTCAAACGTTAAATTCTTTGAAACCCTTAGCACTTTCACGCAAACAAGAAACACCAACACAAGGAATAACAATTCCCTAACATGATGGTGATGCTAGATTCCGTGTGGGTGCTGAGAGTGATGAGAAATTTACGTGTGAATCTCTTTTTCCCCTCTTTGTTTACAAAATCAGATGCGTCGTTTTGAATAAGTTGTCGAGAAATGCTTCGCTACATTCGGGAATGCTTGCTTTGATTTCATCCTGCGAATGCGTTTGAAGTAGATGGATGAATTCTAGTTGTACGAGGCGAATATGAATATGAAGGCGATATGAAGGCGAAGCTAATATGAAATGAATATGATATGAATATGATATGAAGGCGATCCCCCGATCGTTTGAGTATGGATGAATTCTGTTTACGAGGCGAATATCTGTAACCTTGGTTAGTATTGCTAGCTTTGTTTTCCTTTTTTTTTAAAAAAAAACAAAAATACAAAAAAATGCTCACATCTGTCACATTTCGGAAATTCAGTGTACACATTATTCGAATTATATTTTTCTGTCCATAGCTTACAGCCTATTTTTTTGTTTAGTAACCTACAGCTTCGATGAACTTGTACATGAATTCTTTATCTAATCTCATCTAATCCTATGTAATGCAAACGTAGTCAGTACGAGAAATGAACGTGAAAATAATTTGGGTGGATGGCGTCCAATTATATTGCTTGTCAATATTGCTGCTCGCAGCATATTAATGTCATGATAACAGCGCCAAAGTGACCGCAAGATACTGTTCTCAAATGAATAGGATTCAAATTATTCGATTTCAATCACGATGCATTTATTTAATTTACGATTACGATTTACGATCTATCGATTTCCTCGAATTATTTAAAATGGTATACAATAGAAATTGGTAAATATTTATGTATGTTGAATTGAGAACTATCAATAGAACATGATGGTGGAATCTCACCCATTGAATAACCAAAGCTTGAGTAGTGTAAACTCAGCCAGCTGTCACGAAAGATGCATTTCCGAGAACAGGCGTAAACGTTTACAGGAGGATGACGAAAACCAAAGGCTGTAGTGATGTGCTAACAAACATCTGCACACCACACTCTTCCAGCATCACAAGGATCAACGGTTTCCAATGCCGGAATATTTCTTGTACTGACGCAGAAGGTATTCCACAAACAACAGAACAAGAAATGTCCATGGCGCAGCAAATTTTATATGAAAGGCATCGGAGAAGTTTCGTGGAAAAAGTCATATCTCAAATGCAGTTTACTGAACAACACCACTGATTCCACATAAAAACGTTTCGAAAATAGATTTCTAAACGGTCAAACAAACAGATGCACTATGTCACGTCAAGCCACGACTACACGAAGCTCATAATTGGATCCAATATTACTTCTTCAGCTTCAATTTACATAACATCTACCTTGAAAACAACTGATGCCCACTGGTCACGATGTCAACATGATTTATTTTGCTTATTGCTGTTTTGATTTCCGAATGGTGCTCTCGTCCTTTACAGCTCAAATTAACTTGCAGAGATGGTCATCACTCTCTGTGCACAAAATGAACTACAGTATTAACCATACATTTATATTTTTTTTTTATTTACATAAGTTTTGAAGTTAGATAAGTTAGTTAAGTTTCAAACACTGTATCTTATCTCTCAATGAATGCAGTGAGCTATTTATTATCGCACAATACTTTCCTGAAGTATAGCGATTGCTATCATTTCATATTTATAACAAAAACCTTTAATGGCCACCAAAGAACTGAGATCGCTTTTTTGAAATAATTATGTCATAGAAAAATTATGGCAGCCCCTGTTTAAAGTCATTCTTGCCTTTCTGGTTACATAATACTTAACAAAACAATTTTTTCCAAACTCTTCTGCCTTTTTTCTCGCATATTGCACCCTTCTTTGTGGTGATCATACTGATTTTTCATAATGGGACATATTATTATTTCGTGATATTGCCCTCAACTAAGCATTCGCAAAACGAACGTTGGTTTGAGCCATCCATTATAATCAAATAACATCAATGAAGAAAATATCAGTTCTAAGATATCCATCACATGGAAGATCGAAATGTGTTGTCATTTTAACAACTTCACAGAATTCTGGAAACTTTTATGCACCTATCTAATTAACCGTTATGTGTCCAACAGGGAACAAAGTTGCCTATTTCGATTTCATGTTTTGTTTTCATAGGAGGATATTGAAATTTTGTGAAATTTCTTATTTCGGTAACACTTATCATCTGAAGGGAAATAATCCGGGCATAGCTAAGGCATAGCTTTTACGTAGAACTACGTCTTTGTTTTCTATACTGGGGTACAATTTACAAAAAAAGCTATTGCAACCGTCACGAAAAGCGGTCAAGTTTTGAGCGTTAATATTTCAGTCGTTTCTCCAAACATTTTCAAAATATTTGCCCCAACTGATCGGAAATATGTCTTCGCGTCAATTCTAATATTGAAAACATTTGATTTTCAACTTTAAACTATTAACAGTAATGCAAATATAGGGTGATGTCTTATAATTTCGTTTTGCAGAGTATTTCGCAAAATGTTTCAACCGCTCGGCAGCCTTGGAGCCAGTATTGAGTTCGCAGCTGGCGGTGACTGTCTGGAGGGTGTTCTGTCGAGTACCCATTGGACAGGTAGCTGACGGCTCTATCGCCTTTGGTTAGGCAACCGTTGCTAGGCAGCCATTGGTTATGCAGTCGGTTAATCAAGCCAGTGGTGAATTTGTAGCCAAAAAGACAAAAGCAAGGAATAAGTTCAAAAATAAGCCAATTTTCATAAAGAAACAAAAAGAAAATAATCTACTGTATTAAATTTGTTCATAATTTTTAATATTTTCATTAAATCAAACGAAATATAAACATTGAAATTTAAATAAAATTATATCCAAATTTGAATTCAAAATGTAAAAAAAAAACGCATAGGTTTGTACCACAGTAGACCTACACAACGCACAACTGACACGTATGTATGGTGCTACCAACGTTGAGGAGATAAAGAAGTTGCTCGGCAAGGAGGCTACTGGCAATCTTTAATTGGGCGACTCGTTGACTTTTGCGCAAACCAGAGGCCTCAACAGTTCCCACCTAAAGTGTTCCCTTAGCTATAAAGTTCTCGTTGTCAAGAGGAAGCTAACCGTGTAATTTGTATTCCTAAAGTGAATCCACAGTGCAATAAAGCGTGTTGTGAACGGAGTCTAGTCCAGAACTCCGATCGCAGTGAGACAGCCGTGTCACTGCGGATTTATTAGGAATAGGATAACGCCTTTTCCTAGAGCTCCACACCGCCTGAAAATTATGTAGATTTTAAGGTAGAGGATGGCAAACTATTCAAATTTATTTCTGTCCCCGATTCACCCTCAGATTCAAGATTTGAGTGGAAGTTAATTCCACCCTCGGATAGCATAAAAAAGTACTATACGAATGCCATGATAACTGTTCACATCCAGGGTTTGAACGAACTCTGTCTCGAATTCGCCAAAGGTATTATTGGCCGAAAATGGCCTCGGAAGTTCGACGTTATGTACAGAGGTGCCAATTGTGTAAAGAAGTGAAAGCTCCGTCCACAGCAGTAACACCTGAAATGGGTCAAATGAGGCTTGCCAATTGTCCATGGCAAGTCGTATCTATGGATTTTATTGGTCCTCTACCAAGAAGCCGTAAGGGAAATCAATATCTTCTTGTGGTAGCGGATTATTTCTCAAAATGGGTAATGCTCCATCCTTGTCGGAGGATTGATAGTTCAGTCATGTGTTCAATATTGAAGGCCCAGTGGTTTTTTAGAAACTCTGTACCTGAAATAATGATTACGGACAATGGTTCCTGTTTTCTTTCACGAGAATTTAAGGGATTATTGACTCACTTCAATATTGAACACTGGCTGAACTCTCGCTATCACTCCCAGGCAAACCCAGTGGAGCGGGTTAACCGTACAGTTAATGCCGCCATAAGAACGTACGTTCAGGAGGATCAACGCACTTGGGATGTGCGGATTTCTGACATAGAACTTGTCCTAAATACTAGCATCCATGCCTCAACGGGTTTTAGCCCATATTTCATAACTCATGGGCATGAAATATCTGAACTCGGCTCTGACCATCGTCGCGCTCGACATGAAAATTCTCTGACAAATCAGGAACAGGAAGAAAGGCGAAAGCAAATGTTTTCCAAAATCTATGATCTTGTCAAGAAAAACCTTCAAATTGCTCACGAGTCGTCCCGTTCCACATACACCCAAGTAACAAATTCAATTTTAAGGTACACTTGAAGAAGTTCTCAAGACTCATTTGATAAAACCACGCATAAAACTAGATACTCTACATAACATCGATAAACAGCCATAAAACCCTCATAAGTTAAAAAGGCCCATACTACAGGAGGTTCTCAAGACTATTTCCCAAGATTCGCTTAAAACTTGATAGTTTTATCGGTACATACTTGTAATTAAATTCAGGACATGCTTAAAACTATGATAAAACTACCACAAGTTTTGATAGTTTTATGATTTTCCTCTTTAAGAACACTTCCAGCCCGTCACAAATATGTTTCGAAGATTCCATTTTTGGATTCGTTCTGCTAAATGGGGACTTTTTTAAGAGAAAAAAAAAACATCGATATACATATGATGTTTCTTTTCCAAAGTGGATACGTATGTAAATTAATTTTAAAATTGACCATAAATGCATGAGTTTTTTGCCTGCAATTGATAAATTTTTTATGCGACGTTCAGTTTATTGGTGTTTTATAACATAAAAGTTCGAAAATTTTAATGCGCCACGGAATCATTGCTAGAGCATTGATTTATATGAAAAATAAAAAATAATTGAAAATTCAACAATTAGGTGACAAGGCTGATAAATTGTTAGATCTTGAATAAATTGTGCCTACAATCCATTTTAAGTTTCAAAATGTATTTTAAACAGCATTGTTTGTTCGTAGCATTGGAAAAACGAGAGTTTTTTTTGCATACATATGCAAATGGCTACCATTCCGAGGGAATCCAGAATAGCCACGCTCGCCATTTTTTCAATGGTTTTATCTAAATTTACCATAAAACGCATATAAAACTAATATTTCTTGCACAAGACTAGCAAGATTTTTTTTAGGAGCGCGATAAGTTCATCTTTACTTGTTCTATTCTTGAAAAAGAGGAGTAACGCTTGAATAAAACTTGTTTGAATTGCTCAAGGTAAACAAGTCTTTCGTAAGATAGCCATAAAATCAGTGTGGAGAAGGTACACCATAAACAAAGAAAATGTGAACGTTCATATCAAAAGTGCCTATCCATAATTGTTGTTCATAATTGCAGCTTATAATTTATGGTTTTTAATCACCAGCGTAAGTCGATTAAAACATAAAAAAAAAACTCTAACTTGAATATGCTTACAATGGATTTGGGAAGAAGAACAGATAATAATATTGCGTCGATGGCTGAAACATCAGTTGAGCGAAAGATGATTTTTCTCTTGACCCTGTACTCTCTTGACTTGTACTCTGAACCTAGCGTTGGAAGAAGAACACTGTGTTGTGGATCACTGAGCAATTCCAGCGCACTACTTCCGACTTTGGATTAAACGTGCGGATCATTACAAAAATCGATTTTCGCTCAGATGATATACCAATTTTTACTTGCAAGGAGTACCTATAAATATTGTGTAGCCTATTAGGAACTGAAATGCACGACTCGGGAGAATTCAACATTAACATTTTACAATCGTAGTGCACATTAAACCTTACGTCAAAAGTACTACGCTGTATTTCCACGGTGGTGCGCCATATAACGCACTACCTGAGACGTTAGGTTTAACTGGCATAAAATCAAATATCCAATGGAATGGTAAAAAAAATGGTCGTTGGTGGCTGAGATGAAGGAGTGTTCAATATATTGGATAGGTTTTTATTGAATTTCCGCTTGAACGATCCGCTAGTTCTTAATATCTTCCACCTGTGGACGTTTATTATGACAGTTTGTTTATTTTTCACATAATGTTCTTTCTTAAGAGTATGTGCTCTTATTTAAAACCAAATGGTTCTAAGAGAGTTTGATGGCAGCATTTCCAAGATACATTCATCTTAAAGAAGAATGTCATAAAACTTTTACAAAACTTTTGTCAGGTTTTATGCAAGTTGCGAAACGATGTCTTGAGAGGGAGATCAAGTATCTTATAAAACTACTGATAAGGTGAATTACACTTATAAATGATGTAGTTTTATGGAGGTTTCTTCAAGTGTTCTTTAATCACTCTTGAGAACTGTTAATGAATTAAAACCACCTTAACTTGGAAATGCCATGATAAAACCGGATAAACTCCATAATGCTTTGATAAAACTACCATAAAACATGAATAAAACCAATTTGCATTTGAATTGCTACTTGGGTCCAAACATTGGAGGATCAGAGTACCGCTATAATGCATTGACCAACAGACTGAGAGTAGAAAGTTCTACCACAAAATGGAATCAAAGACATCTGCGTATAACCTGAAGTTTCTATTGACATTTCTCTTTTACAAAAGGTGAGGGCTTTTTTCCAAGTTGGCTCAATTCATTGACCTTCACCAGGATTTCAAATGAGAAAAGAGCACTCCTAAGTGGTATAAATCATCATTTCAAATCCACTTGAACCGCAAAAATCAGAGAGGCGCGTCTTAAGTCAACAACTTTGAAAAAAAACAAGAAGAATTTTGCAAAAAAAAACGATTTCTTTCGCAATTAGGCCCCACTAAGTTTTGAGATATTTGTCTACCAAAATCTGCGATTTTCCTAAATTGCCAAGTCCATTAAAGATTGTAACTAACGATTTTGGTTTCAAATTTTGCAAATATAAATACAAGTAAATATTAAGAGAAAAAAGCGATGGAATAAAAGTTCGAAAATAATTCAAGTTTATTTAATATTTCAAACATACAACGATATCATTTTTAAGCTTAGGACAACGATTCAAATTTTCAACCTTCTTGGTTTGTTCGACAGTTCTTCCAAAACTTCCTCTTCGGTCACAACAACATTTTCGTGGATATACATAAGCGCGATACCGTTCAATCGTTCTTCTCCTGTACTATTTCTCAAATAGTACTTCAAATTCTTCAGAGACGAAAATGATCTTTCAGCACAGCAAGTCGTAATAGGGAGTGTCGCCATTATTGTTAGCAGTGTATGTTTGGTTTGAAGCAAATCAACGTTGCATACATTTAGGGCTTCAGCAGCATTCCGTGGTTTTTTCTCCGTGAGTACCGAAAACCAAAGAATTGCTTCTCCAATAATTCCTGTGCTCTGAAGGTCTTAAAATTCGGCTAAATGCTGAGCAGATCCGGAGATTTTCGATGGATCAGATGCTGCATCCAGTAGCTGCTGAAAAGGTGCCAACATGTCAGCATGTTTGACAAACTGCTCCTCCAAAGCTTGCAAGGTATTTTCCAGGAAAGGTAAGAAGATTTCGTTTTTATAGAACTCTTCCGGAGTCTCCAATTTTTTGTTCTCTTTCTGACGTCCAGCTCTTCTGGGTTTTGTAAGGGACACATCAAGAGATTCACAGAGTGCACTCGCTTCAGAAAAGATTTTACGGAAAGCATTTTCTGCATCTTCTTGCATTTCACCCAGAGCCTTTTTGGTTACCCATTGCTTCTGCCAAATCAAGGTTTTCTTTTTGCAAATAAACACTCAGCGGACGAGTTATCGAAAAAATATGGTGTGTTACACTAAGGCTGACCAAAATTCAGGTTTTTCAATGGACGCCTGAACTACCGAAGCATCCGTCGAGGCTTTCTTGTCCGTCCATGTCTTAATTATTTCCAGAGCAGCAAAAATAGGATGCAAGAGGTCTTTGAACGTTTTTACCGAGTCATGACGTTGAACCCAGCGCGTAGGACACATTCTTTTCAACTTCTCTGCCATCGGACTACTTTTCTCAATCTTGTCAGTTTCTATTTTTGAAACGTTTGCTCTTTTTGGTGAATTAAAAAAATTGTAAACGCTCTCGATCACTCGCATGCAGTTTCGGATTGCAGAAACTGAACAACCCTCGGAGATTGAAAGATTTAAAACGAGAGAGCAACAATGTACATACAGCGCCTTCGCGTAAAGCTCTCGCACAAAAGCTTCGACGCCTTTTACTTGCCCACCATAGCTCGTGCACCGTCGTATCCCTGACCAACGAGGTACTTCGTGTTAAGTCCAAAATCAATCAATGCTTGACAAATTACATTCGGCTAAACCTTTCCCTGTAGTGTCAGTGACTGGAATAAACTGCAGGAACTCTTCACAAACATTATTATTCTCGACAAACCTTACACACAATGAAAGTTGACACATATTCGATATGTCAGTGGTTTCATCGCACAAAACGGTAAAATATTTAGACCTGTTGACACGATCAACAAGTTTTCGCAAATGATGCTATTGAACGCCTGGATTATATCATTCTGCGATTTCCAGCTGATAAACTTCGCATTGTTGGCAGAATTTTCCAAATGACTTCGCAAAACGTTATCTCCAGACTCAACTCGAAACTTCAGAAGAGACCTAAAGTTACCCTCTTCCTTTGTCAAACCTTCATTTAACTGAAACGTGCCAGTATCCCGATGACCCCCGAAAGCTAGTCCACGCCGTGCCAGGAACTTCCCAACAAACATTGCATGTCGTGTAACAGCTTATTCAATCAAAAATTAGCTTCTTAAGCAAAAAAGTAGATTATTCAGCTTTTTATACAGCTCGAATTGTTTGCTGGGGTAGTTCAGAGGACTGAAGAGAGCGTTAGTTCTTGAAGCCTGCCACTTTTGGTGTGGCGCTAGTGACGATTTTAACATTTTAAGCTCGGTTCACAATGGATTATATTTCTTTACAATATTACTTCTACCAAACTACTAGTATCAGTAATTTAGATAAAACATTATAATACCTGGCTGATAAACAATGAAAAATACTATCGTTGGGATAACTACTGCACTAAGTACAACACGGAAGATTTTTCTCTCGAATCAAATTAACGACAAAACACGACAATTTCCGCCGCGAATATTGTGTTTGCTGCATATAGCCTTCAAGAAAACCGAGCTGTCAAATTAGCACCACTCGCAGCACCAAGTTTTCGGCTTCACGATTGTTGTTCGTGGATGACAGCCGCTTCAGTCCTGTGCCCCCTACTTCCTCCCCCCAACCCCCCCCAATACCCCCCCCTTTCCGAACACAAAACCCCCCCCCCCCCCCCCTACTCCACCGCCACACGAAGGAGACACACGACAGCCTCCCTCCACAACCCTGAGACCACCACAAAAAAAAAAAACGTCTCTGGAATTAATATTTCTAGGGTTTTTTTTCATTAGGGCGAATCTACAATCGAGAGACTCTCTCTGGGCTCGCTCTCTTTCATTCATATTCCAATCACCTTTACGTTTTTCATTCTCCTATTTGTTGAGTATGCTAGCCAGCATTGTTGTGTTTCGATCTGTACTGAAGAATCCCTCGAAAGTTTTATAATGGCGATGTAATGAATGAAAGAGAGCGAGCCCGAAGAGAATCTCTCAATTGTAGATTCGCCCTAATGAAAAAAAACCTTTATTTCCCCCCTCTCGGTGGCTCCCCCCCTCTCCCCCCCCCTTTTTTTTTTCTCCCCCCCCCCCCCCCCCCTTCCTCCATATACTCTGTTTTTTCCCGCCCCCCCAGAATTCTCCGGGCGCCCCCCCCCCCCCCCCCCCCCCCCTTCCCTTTCCCTCCCTTTGGAGTTGCTCGCCAGCACTGTTGTGTTTCGATCTGTACTAAAGAATCCCTCGAAAGTTTTATAATGGCGCTGTAATGAATGAAAGAGAGCGAGCCCGGAGAGAATCTCTCAATTGTAGATTCGCCCTAATGAAAAAAAACCCTAGATATAGTTTTGTGGAGCAATGAATGGTGAACGAAGAACCGCTCAAAACGGACTGTATGAAATAATGCTTGGTTGTGTTGCTGTAGAAATAAGGTTTGTCCTGCCTGTGTGTGAATATGAATCGAAAGTTTTTTTAAAAAGAACAGGAAAAGAGTAAGAGAGAGCTTACCCATTTATATTTAGCAGTGTTGCAAGTTTTGCTTATAAGATTTTAATTTAGCATAGTTAGCCTTCATTTTTTTCTGGCTCTGGGGGGGGGATTTAACCCCCAACCCCCCTGGTTGCGCCACTGCAGCACACACTTGGCCTATGGAAATACAGGTCGTGAATTTGAAGATGATGGTCTGCCACGGTTGTGTTTTAAGAGTCCACCATCTCCTGCTCCCGTGATGACGGCGACACTCAGCTCATATCAGCTCCTTTGCGAAAAATGTACATTTCCACCACTTGCCATGGCACTAAGAACCGCCACATAAAAACACTAAAGCGTGCATTAAAAAAAAGCGACTTAATGTTCCATTTTTTCATGCAATTAACCTGCCACCTGGTGGTCGGTCCACTGACCAGTAGTCAATATATACGAGTTGCCTATTTATTGTGAAAATTTGACAGTTCAATCAGTTTGTTTACGGAAGTTATGGCGAGAACAGTAAAACAACTTCGAACTATGGTTTATTCGTACCGCCTGCTCCATCCGGGCCTTAAAAAATCGGCCATCGTGGTCCACTTCGTGTCGGCCGGATACGATCGGGGAAACATTTACAAGATTCTGACACTTCTAGAGAAGGGAGAGACCATCGAGCGGAAGCCTGGTTATGACCGTCCGAGCGCTTTAAGCGACCGGAGGATTCAACAGAAGCTCAAACGGAAGACGAAGGGCAAGGTGGCCACTTCTTTCCGAGCGTTGGGCAGGGAGGTTGGTGCGACCGGCCAAACGGTCAAGAAGTATTTGGACAAAATGGATAACCACATGCGGAAGCGTCAGCCCAAGCCATCCGTGTCGGAGAACCAAGCGGAAACCCAGAAACAACGGCTGAAGATTCTGGTCAAAGAGAACTTCCCGGCGAAGCGGAACGTGGTGGTCGTTATGGAGAACGAGACATACCTCACGTTGCAACGACTGGCAAGGCAAAGGCTACTTCACCTCTCCACGGGAAAAGAAATTAGCAGCGATGTGAAGTACAAAGCGCACACGAAGTTCCCAAATAAGGTGTTGCTGTGGCTCACAATCAGTGAAAAGGAGTTGTCACGTCCCCTTTTTTTGTCGGGGCTGGCAAAAAAAACGGCGAGATCTTCTGTACGAAGTGCCTCCCAGAAGTTGTCACCTTTATTTAAAAGTACCACAAGAATGACGACGTGGTGTTTTGGCCAGAACGCCGGATAGCGTCGGTTGACTTTTCGAAGCGTGCACTGGAGGCAATGGAGCGGTTGGGCATTCCGGTGGTGCCCAAGCATGCCAACCCTCCTAACGTACCCCAGCTCCACCCAATTGAGAAGTTCTGGGCCAATTTGAAGAGGTGAGTATGTTCAAATAATTTCGTGGCCAAAACGACGGATGATTTGACCAAAAAGGCGACCAAGGAACTGAAGAATATGCCTACATGCTTATTTTTTTCACCTAAATATGGGCAAAGTTCCAGCTAACTGTCTCAAGGCGGTGCGGCAGGGAGTTGAAGTATATTTGTGAACTTTTTAATTTCTTAATGAACAAAATGGTTCAAATTTGGTTTGTTAATATATCTTTTTCCGTTCTTTGTCATCATCCATTCGAAAATAGTCGCTTTTTTTCAATGCGCGCAATATGTGGGAAACGTGCCTGAGGCTAACGAAACCGCTGCGTGCATTCAGATGGATGAAGAATTCGATCTCAAGTGAACCAACTGTGGTAACAATCACTAGGTTAAACCCCGTTCATGTCCGAATTAGAAAATAAGTACAATGGTGGGGATATCAAGAATCCACGACCTCGTTGGACACATCCGGACATGTTACGGGTATCCCAGAGGTTGTCACCAGTTTCAGACTTGGTCCAAAACACTCATGCAACACCTCAAATAACATGAGAACAACGGAGGTAATATCAAGTATCCAGAACCACATAGGACACATTCGGACATTCTTCGAGGTACTCCAGTAAAAGTTTGACACCTCTTTAAAATCCAAGGTGGCCGCTATCAGTGTTAGATAATTATGTTAAACATGCAACAACATGGTGTGAAGATGACGGAAAATGATACCCAACGCCATTTTGGAATTCAAAATGACAGGCTTCAGTCAAATATGACACACTATGCCCATTTTCAGCACAAGGGCGATGCGTAGAAGCTGAACATTAATGTTTGACACTGTTTTGTAATCCAATATACAGTTTCTCCCATCACAACAAATTCGGTTTCGGACAAAGCCCTGCATGCCACATTTCAAATCAGAATTTAGTGCAAATCCGGATATGTTCCTGGAGCTCAGGGACCAGTTTCGGACTTGTATCAAAACCTATTAATCGACACCTTAATCACACGAAACTTCATTGTTTACCCTATCAAGTGCTTAGGACTACCATATGCTCACATATGGACAAATTATCGGAACCTTGCATGATATGGACAGTGACCGTAAATCTTATCATAAATTGAATTTCGTAATAAGAGTCAAACCTCAACATGGGTGGATATATTCAGGTTTTTTAATTTGATGTAACTCAACTTTTCTGCATGGACAGCGATGGTCGATGGACGATGGAGGGCCAGAAAATTACTTTTTTACCATGACCAGCAGATTATTGTCCGAGGAGGAGCTTGAGTTTAAGCTGTAGTTGTCCATATTTTTGAAGTTGTTGCTGTACTTATTGCTGTTGTTGTTCTGGTTTCTTCCCTTTTTTCTTGAAAGCGATTGTAGTGCTGTTTACCATTAAATCAGCCTAAAGACCATCTGAGTTCGACACACCGTCACGTACGATTGTTTGTTTTTACCACGTTTTTCACGGTTTCCGCGATCGAAACTATCGTTGGTTGGTGCATTTAGTGACAAAGAAGGCGTTTATAGTAAAGGTTTGGTGAAAATCGATCGAATAACGGCTGAAAACAGTGGTTTTGTGTGTGCTCCACGTGCTGCGAAAAACAATCGATCGTCAAAACAAACGATCGTCACCCGGCTGCCCGGCCACACACCGGCTGTTTTCATTCAGCCATTCGGTAATGTGGGTCGCGGTACGTCTAGTGGAAGATATTTTTTGATAAATAAAAGTGGTAAAAAGTTTGGAAGAAGGAATAAACAGATGGAAAAGTCTAAAAGTGTTTGGATAACACCCGAGGAGCACAACAGTGCGTTCCGTAAGTGTGGGACCACAGTGTGGGGCACAGAATGCTCTGTTACGGCTGTTTTCAATATGGTCATAACCGTGCTCGATGC